>VXAY01004091.1:885084-976637 GCA_013399855.1 Oxyruncus cristatus
TTTTTTAATATACCCATAAACACATTCTAAATTGTCATTCTCCTCAATACAAGGATTTCCAAACCTGGGTTCTGACTGCTCTCCCCAGTCTGTTGTTGGCAAGCAAAAGCCAGCAGGCTTCTAGGCCGGGCCAGGTGGGATGTGTGATAGAACCCTGCTGTGGTTCCCTGCCCTCCCTCTGCTGTGTTCTGGGTTCTGTAGGAGTTGAAACTGCACTGTGATGGGTGACCATCATATTGTTTTCTCCACTGTTTTCCCAGTCCGATGTTCTGCAGCACGTTTTGCCCACGCTTTCCCAGCAATAACCCACAGTCAGGTTCCTGCCCTAAGCTAGCTGTGCAGCTCTTGTGGCCTTGTCTGCTGGGTCCTTTTCTGCTCTTTCTGACCTCCCTCCCACTGGCAACTGTGGGGAAAGGAGGTGCCCGTGTGTAGTCTCTGTACTTACACTGGGAAGAAGGTTGGGCAGGAGGGTAAGCTCTGTGTTCAGCGATGCCTCACTGTTTAGCATAGACCCATTTGGTTTCTCCTGCCCATTGACTGTCTGGTTTAGGTACTGCCTCTACTGCTTAAGAATACAAAGGAAAAAATAAAAGAAAAAAAAAGATGACTGCAGACACAGAAATTAAATTTCAGCAGAAGTATTCCAGTTTTCATTTGTGATAGTACAAGTTCGTAAAGTCTCTGTTTTTTTTTTTTTCTATTTAACAGGTTATCACTGCTAGCTTATCACCATTCTTCTTTGCCATGACTGCCAATGTGCTAACAATTTCTTGGTAAGTGCCTATGTGAGCTTTTTTCTTAACAGTAAAAGTGAATTTCCACACAGTGCTTTGTGTGGAAATAGTTTTAAATGTCAAGTTCTATTGCTGCCAGTATTATTTTGCATCTAAGGAGAACCAGGTGTGCAATGATGGATGCAGTACAGTAATAGAAGAGTGTTTCTGTTTCTTCTGGCTCTGTGGGAGAACATGGACATTTTGGATGTTAAGCCTTACCACAATTCACTCAGCATGTTTTACAGCTAGGCAATTAGATGCAATAGGCAAATAAATGACCCTTCAAAGTCATGCTACAATTTAGTGGCAGAATTGGAAATAAAACACTGAAGCGAAGGTTTGCTGACATCGTTTTAACCAAAAGGGTGCATTCAGGTTTCCCTGACACACTGTGTACTGTGAATGCAATGAAAACAGTGGAAAGTAATGATAATAAACTTTTTTCAAAGCTGTATCTGGATTGTGTGATGTGTGGCCATGCATTATGAATCACCTAACCTGAATTTTTTAGGTAGTGATATAAAGGATTGTGGTGCACACTCCTTTGGTCAAAGGCAATGTTTTTGATCTGTATTTGCATAGCACCCAGGGAAAGGGAATCACAGACCGTAGCTGATGCTCCTAAATGCTTCTACCATGCAAATAACAATATAGGATCAGGCATGTATCTCTGAGGATGGCTTTGTTGATGGAAATAAAAATCTTCTTACTTTTGAAAAGCTTTAGTCTTCCTTTTTGTCTCTTGCAGTTTAATTGCCATCCTAAAGACTCAGCTCTGCACTGAGTGGAATTAGCATATTCTTTTTTCAGGTGTGATAAAATTGTTACCGAAAGAAGAATCTCAGTGCAAACCAGCCCTGTTTACCTGTGTGTGTGAATATGCATCCCTGTGTATTTTAGGCACATGTAATCTCAAGTGCTAAAAAAAACTGTGTATTTTTTTTAGTGCTAGGAATACGTGTGACCTGTGTGTAAGAGACTAAACTAACATCAATGCACCTACAACACTCCTAGTCTAGGCCGTTAACTTGCTGCTCTTCACTGTGTTTTACATGTGTTTGTGCAGGTCTGTCATGTGCGTGCTAGAGGTAGGCTTGGATTAAATATATGTATTCACTGACATGCTAAAAAATAATGTGCACCTTTGTTAATGTGAGCACATGGACCCATATAGTTGCACACGTAACACATGCCCTGTATGCACTTAATGTTATAAATAAGTGATGGACACTTCTGTATGTTTAAGAGAAACTTTGCTTTAGCCCTTGGGTCACTGTTGCACTTTGTCATAATTCAAAAAGAAAACCATTTCTTTTATTTATTCATTTATTTTAAATTTGAATTCTTTTATTCCTTGTGCATCGGCAGTGTCTTGGCTTATCAGCAAAACTCTGGGAATAGTTTGTTAGATGATAGCAGCTGCAAAACACTCATGAGATCATTAATCACTGAGGATTTTAGTGTTGGTTCTGTGTTGTCATGGACAATATCATATGTTAATTTTTGAATGACAGGCAAATGCAGTTAGCTGTCACCCCACTATAAACAGAAGCTGAAGGGTTTGCCAGATGGTAAATTGAAGGTAAATCAAGGGTTGGCATTTAGCCATGGTTTTTGCTCTGCTTTATCTTGAAGATATAACTATGGTTTCTAGTGGCCTAGTAATCTGGATTCTTCTTCTCTTACGTAGGATGTATGATATTAAAGGACAGTTTAGATGCAGGCATCTTTTTACAGAATGGGGCTGGGCAGTTTACTATCTTTTGTACAGAATTGCCAGTAATTTTTAGAATGGTATGTCAAAGTTAGGTTTGTTTTTTAAAGTCTCTGTTAAAAATTTTGAAAACTACTCTATAGAAATGGGGAAAAAAAATTCCTAAGTCTCTGTTGATTTTAGGTCTTCTACATGCAGTGTTTTGGTTTGTTGTTTTTTTTTTTTCTTTAGAATAAAGAATACATTATCCAACTTTAGTTTCCAAAGAAATTAATGCAGAGAGTATGTTTATAACCAGAGCTGAAATCCAGGCAAGACAGTGGGGTTAACCCTCTCCAAAGAAAAGCACTCGGAGGTTGTTACTGATTGCAGGCGACCAGACTCAAGTGGTTTTGACCTTTCTGAAAAACTTGCAGCCCTCTCAGCCCTTTGCTCCTTGTTGGCAATTCCACACCAGAGGTAGTCTGTCTCCCCAGTGGACTGTCTACAGACCGTCTGTAGCACCTACTTTCCAGGGCTGTTTACTGTGTAATTGTAAGATACTGAGCTGTTGTTATACAATATTTTTTCCCTCTCCTGAACAAGGGCAATTATGGGGTTTTTAAAGCAGCTCACCAAAGCTATGATTTAAGTGAATGTAATACTATTAGACCAAAGAGCCTTCAGCTTTACATGCCTTTTTTTTTTCTTCCCAAGGGGAAAAAAAAGCTCTCTTACAAATGAACTTAACAGGAGTTTGTTTTGTTTATAAAGTTCATTAGGGAGCTTTTCTGTTTCATAAGCTAATTAAGCCATAAGGCCAAGATGAAAGGTCAGTACACTTAGCTTTGCACTGTTATAAAAGGGGAGAAGAGTCGGCATCCTACCATATTCCTGTCAGCTATGACAGATAGCAGAGAGAGGAGATTTGGGGATTATTAACTATTGCATGGATCGAGTAGGTTGACAGCATATTTCAGTGAAGGTTTTTGTAAAACCATTCATCCTGCTTCTAGCCCGAGTCTTGGAGGGAATTGTTAGTGCCTCCACTACGCTGTGAGCGGCACAGGAAGCGCCTGGGCATGTGTGCCCTTTTGGATGGTGCAGGTTCTTTCACCATGTTCTGCACAAAGAGAGGCAAGCATGAGCATTTCTGCTGGCCTCACTGAGCCAATGGGATCGCACCAGAACAGAAGTATTTTTCCCAAATTCCCTTAGTCCCCAAAACCTAGGCTTTACATCTGCCCTGCCGTTATCAAGTGGCAAGTTTTCAGGACAGAACACAAACAGAAAGAGGGAATCATTAAACTAATGAGGTTCAAACTCCCTTGCCTTCCTTTCCTGTTCTTGCTAGTGTGGAGCTATTCTTGTAACTAGGGACGACCTTCTCTATTTAGATTTCTCTCTGTGCGTTTTCACTGAATACCGTCAGCACTAAAATACAGGAAAGCTTGTTTCTGATGCAATCAGTTAAATAAGACATTTTGGATTCCAGCATTTTCTTACCAGGAAAAGTGAAAAAAAATCACCTGGGTTACTGTCTCTAGGTTGAAATGTGTTTAGGTAAAATAATACCTTTGTTGTATCAAGTAGAGGGACTTGCCTGATCCTAAATTTGTGGTGTACTTTGTTTACAGCCTTGTAATCAGCGGAGTTGGAGAAGCATTGCTTGTTTACACTGAAAGGACAGGCACATAAAGAGGAACCAGATCTCACCAGCTGGAAATGAGCTGACTTGCAGCCTAGAGACACTATGATGAAAAAATTGCGGCAGCAGGAATGAAGAAGTGCAACTAAACATGAGGAAAGAGATCTATTGTTTTTTTATTAAGGAAGAAAAGCTTTGCTATTAATAGTGCTGGTAAGGGAGCAGCATAGTTGGCAAGATGATAAGGAGCTTTTGCTTCAAAGCACAAGACAAACTGTATCAGATTGATGTGGTAAAGGAAAAAAATGCACTGTCTCATGCTGATGGCTCTGTGTGAGAACCTCTCAGTAGCAGCTTCTTGCACAGGGAACTAAACTCAGGAAAACCAACATTCCGCACTGGATGCCCCCAGTTTTTTTTTGTTGGAAGCTGACAGCAGGTCATACCAAGCAATGTCAGAGCCCAGACCCTGCCATAAATTCAGGATCCGGAAGGACGGATTTTGTCTCCAACTGTTCTGTAAGCAGCAAGCTGCCACACACAGGTCTCTGGTCACATCGTCTGAACTGGCACGGGGACTGAGGCCAAGGGGCTTCTGGAGATAATCCCCTTCTGGAACTGCAGCAGTTTGACAGCTTTGCAGAAAGGGAAAAGCAGCAATAAATCTCAATATCTCCAGTGATTGCTCTTTGCGAGTTTTTTTCCTCTCCCATTCTCTGAGATTTCTCTTGAACTCTGCAAATTTTTGTCAGCTGGTGGGGGTGGAGGGACACATACTGTTCCCAGCAGTGGTTTGTCTCTCAAATTATTGCAAGAGGCAACAAAGATTATGAACCTTGAATGAATGTCATAAAGAGTGTAAGGCAATTCATCTCAGGAATTCTTAAAATAATTTCATTTCAGGTTGCATAATTGCTGTTAGAAACTAGTCTTGATATATTAGAGCCCACAAAAGCAATCTGTATGAAAGTAGTATTAAATGACAAGTTGATAAGGTTGAGGAAAAGGTCTACATGGTAAAAGGACCTCAATAACCAACCTTCAGTGAGGAGAGGGACTTGTCTCACATGACATTAGATATGCAAAGTGTAGTCCCTTAATCTACGTTGACAAACCCAATGGAAAGAGAGGGGTGCCCTAACAGAGATGATCCTTCTGGAATAGATTACTCTGTTAATATGACTGAAAGATCCTTTGAAAGTGTTTATCTCTCTGTAGATAGAAACTAGGTGACTAGTGTAGACAAGACACATGGCTATAAAAGGCTACAGTTACCAAAGAATATCTGCTTCAATCTAACAGAATGGATCCTAATGGCTTTCCAGTCGAAAAATTCAGACAGTGCTGGGAGTGATGGCTGCAGCATTCTGGCTTTCCCCAGACAACTCTGCCAACCAGTTGTAGCAATACAGTAGGATCCTTGCTGTGCCACCTTTCTGCTGGTTTTTGAAGTGAATAGTGACCCTAGGAGACCTCATGAAAGAGTCCCTGAGTGATTGCTGAGGTTTTGCAATCGTAGCTGGAACCTTTGCTGTGGGAAAAGCTCATCATGTACCTCTCTTCTTGCATAACTTTCAAGGGTAGGCTGCAGTCTGTTTTTTTTTTTCTTCCTCTATTTTGCCTGTGCTGTTCATAGCAATGTACCAAAATCCAGACCACCCATTTGCTTTCTTGCTGGTGGTCTTAGCAGAAAAGCAGTGGCCAAACCAACAGCCAGGCTTGTTGCAGCATTTTAATCACAGAGGGCAGACTTGGGGTGGCTGTGGGAAGCTTGTTTGGCTGCAACATTGTATGGGCTTTGGGGGAATTCAGTCTCTGCAGCCACTGCATTGGTATCTCCGTGAATAGCAACTCCACTGCCTTTTTACTTAACTTCGTGCATGTTAAACAACACTGAGTTGTTTACTTCTGCTTGCCTTTTTTTGTGACTTAGTGCAACGTGCTTGCATTTCTAAGACTCTGCTTGAGGTAAGAAAAGTAGCTCAGATTTAAATTCATTGCTGTGTAAGCAAATCAAAGAACCAGAGTTAACAGTGAAGTTGGGCTCCTTTCTCAAACATGACTGGGAAGAAGAAGTACCCTCTGAACCAACCTTGCCTGCTTCAGATGAGGATGACTCCTGCAGACCAGCATGAGGCTCATCAGTCTTGCTGAAGACTCAGAGTAGGGTGGAAATAGAGCTCGATTGCCTTCAGAATCCATCTTTGCATATTTGCAGTTGTCTCAGGGTGCTAAAGGCATGGGGTTGCCTTCCTTGCTCAGGCTGTGGCAGAGGGGACAGCAGGGGTGGGGTCCAGTGGGACCTCTGAGGGAGGGCCTGTGAGCCAAGGGCTGGTTAGCATTCCCAGCAGCGGGCTGTTGGGGTCAGCCTGTTGTAGGGGAAAAGGTGGTGGGGAGAGAACCCTAACGGGGTCTTCTGGCTGCTGGAACAAGTGGTGCCTTTGTCAACGCATGTGTGCTGGGGTGGGATGTCAGCTGGGAAATGGGGAGCTGCAGCAATTGAAAAGCCCTGAGATGGTATCTCAGCTGGCAGTGCCTGCCTTATGAACCTAAAGGTGAGCTGTGGGAGGACATCTGCAGGAAGACCGTGGCTCCTCACCACTGCCCTTGGGAAGGGGTGCATTCCCACCAGTGGCTCCCAGGAGAGAAGAGACATGGAGAGGCACTGTTTGGGCTCCCTGCCCAGGCACCACACAGCCCCAGGCAGGTGATTGCAGCAGAGAGGAAATGTGGGGAGGGCAGACACCTACTGGCTACTTGCAGAGGTTGGAGACTGAAGCGAACAGGGCAGAGCAATTTCCTGAGGAAGCAGCAGCCTGATCTTTAGTTCAACCCTTCCTCTAAAGGAGGGATGCTGCATAGCAAAGAACACACTTCAGCATTGTTAAAGTGATCTACAAAGCAGGAAACCTCAGAAGTTCAAGCTTAAAATGGTTCTTGCAAGACTAGTGAACAGTTATGCTCAGAATTTAGAGAAGGAATGTGCACGAGTGAATAATTTATATCTAACAGACTTTTTTTTCCAGTTAATCAAAAGTACAAAGTGACAAACATACAGCTCTGAGGAAGGAGTTCCTTTACATTGCAATGATGCAATGACACCAGTTACTACGTGAATGCAAAGGGGTGGGTCTGCAGTTCAGCTTATAGAAAAACCTCCGAGTTTATCAGTGTCCATCATTTAAGGAACTTACGATCTGAAAACTCCCCAGTTCTTGGGTTGTCAACACATGAGACTGGAGAGAGCAACTGGAGTGTGCTGGTATTTCTGAGAAGCAGCAGATGCCTGGAGGCTGTCCCATCATGCCCTTTTCACATCTACTGGTTTTAATCAAACCGCTGACAGACATGGTCCTGAATAATGTAATACCTTTTTGATCTTATCTTGCTTGCACTTATACTTTTCAAATGTCTTTTTTTTTTTTTAATTACAAAGTCATTGGTTTGGGACAAGGCTTGTATTCTCTGCTGCAGTGGCATGACTCATGCATGTGGCTGGCCTTTGTCATGAAGAGCCTCAACTTAAAGCCAGGTGCCATTGAATGAAGACTGAGACAGTATAGCAGCTGGATGTGGAATATAAGTGGATTGCTAAAATGCAGGCAACAGAGATTCTGTTTTGAAACATTCTGGATCTGGTGGCTGTAACATAGCTTCCAGCAGAACATGTTATTAAATGAAATAAATGAACCTGATACTTGCCACTGAAGTGATTCTGTTATTGCTGTGTGGTGGTTGTACATTGTGTTGGCAGAGAATCTATGCCAGGACCAGTTTAATATGGAAGCTGAAAATCTGCAGAGCAAGTAATCTTAGCAAAAAGCAGTGGGAAAAGCCTTTAAAATTATTTTTTAAAAAAGCACTATTAAAACATTTGGTAAGGGATAAAATTCTGTTCTATTACCCTTTTTAACACCTATGTCTGAGTTGGTGGATGACTATATATATATGGTTATGTTCTTGTTTCCCACCCTCGAACAAGAAGATCTGAAGAATTCAGGAAATGTGATGTCAGCATAGGACGTGCATTGAAGAAGATGCTTTTATCAAGTATTGTAGAAAAGATCCAGCTTTGTTTTACTTGTAAACTAAAGGAGGTAGTGGGTTGAAGAAGACTCCATAGCAAATTTGTCTTGCCCAGAGCAGAAGCTGAATGAACAGCTTTCAAACAGATCATCTGCTACTGTAAACCAGGTGACAGGCTCAGTGTGAGACTTTAATCGTGTTCCAGAGGATAGACACAGGGACAGATTCATTTTGTTTGAAAAGAAGGCGTGGGTGAGGGGAAGGAGATTGGGGGCAGGACTGAAAAAAAACTGAGGCTGAAATACTTTTGTGCAAGGAGATAAAATGCGAAGAGATTTGCTTCTGAAAAATGTGTTTCTTATTCATAGGTTTGGGGAGGGGGTGTTGGTTTTGGGGGGGCGTTGGTTGGTTTGTTGCGTTTGTTTGGGATTTTTTAAATTAGGGTGTATTATAAATACGTCTGTTTAGTCCCAAAAAGGAATTAGAGGAGCATATGTAACTATTTCCATATTAACTGCCTGGTTTGAGAAGCTTAACCCTTTTCTAGACTATGCTTTGAAAGTGACATTGTGTAAGCCTTGATTTCTTCTAGAAAATGGACTGTTTTTTTGAATAATGCTGGTGAAAAAGTTCTGCTCTCTCCTTGATCACCGAGGTGAGGAGTGTACCTCCTCCTTACTGTCTGGGATGGGAAGCAGTCACACAGGGCTCTTCTTTTTAATAAATGTCTTGGCTTCCAGAATAGGTGGGAGTAGACAGTTGACATGTTGAGTTCTTGATTTGGTGCTATACAAAATCTCTTTGAAAACCACACTGGGAACATGCTTAGTATATTTTGTCTTATGTTCTGTCATTAAGATTTAAAAACACACATCCCAGAACTTGTTCAGCTGTAAACTCATTGCCCCTATAGAGAAGCCTGTATGTAGAAGAATCTTGTAAAATGGGTGTGAGTCTCTCTCAGTGCTCCTGCCAGGCGATGGGTGAAATCCCACAGCTGCGTTCACAGGCATGACTGAAGGAGACTCTGCAAGTGCTGAAGCTTTTCTGCTTGCTGTTTGCCATCAGCAGCCCTGTACCTTTCATGACTCCTCACAAACATCATTTTGAGAGCAAGGCAAACTCACATGTTTACAGATGAGTCTGTTTAAGAAGTGGTTGCTCTAAGATTCATGTTAGTTCAAGTTCTTGAGGACCAGTACAACTTGGGAAGCAAATGCAAGGCCCATTTTCCTGTAGGAGTTTGATCCCTGTTTACACTTAAACTCCTGATTTCTGTACCACAGCCAGTGGCGAAAGCTGGTGCACCAACAAGTTTGTTTATGCTGGGGTTGCAGGCAACCAGTGCCTTGTGATACCGTGTAAGAACAACACCTGCCTGAAGCAAGCTGGCTGAATAAAACAACCAGCACAACCCCTTCGAAACTGATAAGGAGAAGGGTTGATGTTGTTTGAAGAAAATGGTTATTTGGATTGAGAAACTGGTCATTAGGCAACAAAGATGGAAAGGCAAGGTGGAGAGCTGGGAATGCTGTTTGCCGTGCATAAGCACAGAAGGAGTACGACTAACGCCAGACAGACGAACAAGAGGGTTGGAGTTTCTGCTAAGAGGACAGTGGTTCAAGCATAAAGTTATTGTTAAGCAGAAATGTTCTGGAGATTGGCAGATGCCCCCTGTTAAGAACCGTATTGCTGGAATTAGCAGTCACATTTCAAAAGCAGGAAGAATTCATTGACTGGGGTGGGAAACACCTCAAGGCAAATATTTCTCCGATTTTCTTTCAAAGATGTGGAGACCACGCTGTCTGTTGATTGCCCCCTCAAGCCCTGGCTAGAGACAGGAACCAGAAGGGATTTTTGTTGTTTCTCTGTCACATGCCTTCTGGGACACCGAGAGTTAAGCTTTGGCTTCAAACAAGGCATGGAAAACTTCTCTCAAGGAGTCACTTCTCCCTTACTGATGCCTAGAAATCGGTCTGTTCTTTGCCTTCTCAAGGAAGGGGTCCCTCTGCCAGTTAACACCACAAGTTCACAGGTTAGCAAATTAAGTTCCTTCAGGTTTGAGCAGACAGAAGATATTTTAATTGAGACCCTTCAACCCCATAAGTCTGCAACTTGTGGGCAGTCCAATGCCAGAAAAAAGATTATCAGCATGTTGCCAGCGATGCTCAGCGTGATCAGCCTTTACAGTGAGTTTCTTCATTTAAGCTGAATGACAGAAGTGACAACCCCATTTCAGTGTCAGTGGAGATCAAGCTGAAGGTGATGTTGTGCATGACTCTGCAGGCATTGCCCTGGATCTCGCCTGCAAGCAGTTGAATGGCCTGGTCTACTTGTGCGGCAAACTTCAGCAGTTAGTAGAGAACATCCCAATAGCTGTAGTGTAAGAGACAAAATAAATTTTAGCAGGCAGAAGCCAACAGCATCCAAGTTCTTCTCTTTGCCATTCTGTTGCTGGCTGTCCCACTGCCAAAGACTGAGATCTGAAAATCACTCCAAAAATGGCCACTCAGAAAACATAGTTGAACTTTCTTTCAAACATTATGTTCCTTCAGGGTGAAGTTAATTGTTTTCTCTCATTTAATGTCTCTGGTTATGGTCAAAAAATTAGGATGTAGGATAGATACAGAAGCTAAAAGTTTCAGCAAGGCAGCTTTTATTTCTTTATTACAGTTGTCTGTTCATACTGTCTTCAGCATGGGTGCTCCTTGGGCTTATTATTGATGATGAATAAGAACAGACTGTGCATAGATTAACACAGATGGTTGTAGCCTCAAGACTTCATGAGCTGTAACCAAAGAAAATAAATCTCTACTTTGAAGGAGAGCCTTACACAACAGAATTTCATGTGGCTCAGCTGTATTCAAAGGGGAATATTAAAATTGCTGAGCAAAGGATTGAGTGGCTCCTGTTGTGAATAGCTGTCTGTATGGGTAAGTTGCTTACCACAGACTCTCACATGGAAAAAAACTTAACTATATTGTTTTCTTTTGGGTTAAAACAAACAAACAAATCCATAAAACAAACCCTCTGTTATTCAGAAACGTTTGGAGAGAAGCAGTGTAGTTCATCAGAGCAAATACTGAATTGCAAAGGCAGCACCACTGAAAATTTTGACAGAGGAACCCTTAACCTCCTGCTAAATAAATTGGTGTAAAGGCTAGAAAATAACTTCCCCTTTCACTTCAAAATCTCTCTCATGTTTTTTTACTCTTCTTGTTTCTGAAAACGTGACACAAATGCACCATGCTGATTTAAACCCCTCTTTGAAACCATGGAAAGTCAAGTTTAAAGGAGTATGTGCAGTGGAAAACAACTGAGACGATTGTGCAACCTCCTGATGCCAGAATCTGAAGCTTCAACAGATCATGAGAAAACAGGGAGAGTTTTCTAGACTGAAAGTAGCTTTGGTATCCAGTTCTGCACTGTGAGTTAATAAACCACATCTTTTAAACTGAGGCAAATTAAATCTGCTGTATCAGTCGTGATACTCACTTTGCTTTGTATGGGCTTACATCTCCTGTAAACAGATGGCTGTGCTGATGGGAATGTCTTACGCTGTGTCTTCAGCTAGGAGGAGGAAAATAAAGGAATATTGTGTTGCATCAGCTCCTGGTCCACGCAATCATTTCATCCAAAGGTGAAGACGGGAACTGTTTTGCAAGTGTTTCTTGGAGAAAGGAGAGAAAGGGAACACGCTCTTAAAGAGCCAATGTCTTTTGTGTAGGTCTCTCTGAGAGACTTCATAAGCTCACTTTATGACAAATTCTTTCATGGGCTGGAGGTTTGGCTATCTTGCCTTAATAGGAAGGTACAAAGTAGCCTGAAATATTTTTGACCACTCCAAAAATATGTTCCTGCTATAGAATTCTATCATCATTTTCCATGTAACAGTTTAAAAACAAACAATAAAGCAAGACCATGGCATGAGATTTCAACTGGAGCATTCTTTTAAGGTTTTGGAATTTTGGGGTGGGGAGTTGGGTGTAAAATCCATTAAGTTTCCATGTCATCCTTCTATATTCTACAGTAGTCTTATATAAATAACTATAATTACAGTTATTTTTTTAGTTTACTGCTACATTGTTAACTGCAAAAAAAATCATATGAGGTCAGTATTGTTACATCAATCGGTGGGTTTAAGAGCAGCAATTCTGCTTGGTTTTACAGCTTTTAACTTATTTATTTTTCCCCTTAGGAATTTCATTGCTAGGCTCTAAGCTTGGCTGTGATTTGAAAAGTCTGTTCAACTGATTCACTGCAGCAATTCAGGTGTAGATGGGTTTCTGTGTGCCTTGATGGGCTTCTCCAATGTCTGGTCAGGTCTTCAGTAAAGGCTCCTATGGTAACTTCTCTTAGCTGTTTATTCTAATGAAACTGCAGAATGATGTCCCTGAGAGTCCTACCACTTTCTCAAACCTATTGAGGAGCACAAAAGTGCACAAGGGATGCCTGAGTGTCATCAGATATGTCTCAGATCTTTAAGAGGTGAAGAACTTTGATGGTTAGCAAATTAAACATCACAATAATTGTTGTCCTATTGTGTATATTCAGTTTTGCAAATGTCTGAACGTCCTGCTGGTGAGGAATATTTCAGTTTCTTAGCCCTGTGGCCTTGCAGATGTTCATGCTACTCTCTTTTATCTTTCCACTTAAAGATCTGCTTTGGGTCACAAACTGCCATTTCTTTAATATTTGTCTGTAATAACTGTGCTGCCACCATCAATTAAATTCTCCAGATATTTTTCTTCCTGGTCTCCTGGAGCTTTAATATGAAACTTTCCATTTTCCTGTCCATGGACACCATCACAGCCTGAACAGAGTCCAATTTTCCATTAATGGACACAGCAGGCTTTTGAAATAAATCAGACAAAGGGTGGAGTCTGTAGCTCCGGATGCACTGTGTGAAAGAGTCAGCCAGACTCAACTCCCAGCACTGCACCAGCTTCTGTTTATCTTTGTGTTTGTTGAAATAATAAAAGGTGAACCAAAAGAAGAAAAAAAAAGCAGAAACAGCAGTAGTCAAGAGAAAGGCCCATAAGAAGGAATAAAAGAGGAAATGGGACCTCACAGTTCCTAATCCATCTGCATGATCCGTACTTCAAACTGTGATATCTGAAATGTTCCTTGGAGAGTACATCTGAATGCAATACCTCTTACATTCCACTGACTGGCAGAAATTTGTCTAGGCATGGTATTTCTCAGGTTTGAGGAAATGAGAGAGTCTGTACGGGACAGAAAAAAAAAAAAGTAGTTCTTCCTTCTATGAGGACTGTTAACTTCATTCGACTCCATTCTGTACAGATATACAGGTTGCCCTGGAAGGCAGATGACAACTTGCAGAGCTTTGTATTCAGAAAACATAAATTAACCTCTTGGGCTGTCATGGGAGATGAGCACTTTGCAGTTCTGGTGTTGGCTTTGTGTGCATTGTCATCTTTGCCCATGGAAATAGCCCAGCTGTTGATGCCACCCAGTCTCTGCTGTTCATTGGATGATGTTTCAAGAAGCTAGGAGGATGTTATTCTAGAAGGCATTAAATATTGAAATTCTGACAACCTACTGATGTTTGGAAATGTATTGGATTTTGTCCACCTAAAATGTCTAAATCTATGCTTTGATGTTTTGTTGAAATGCCTGTTCTCCATGAGGAGCAACAGTGCAGCCAGTTTGTGGGTTGCATCATGGGAGTTCAGAGCACAGACCAAGCCCTGTTTGAATAGCTCATTTTTGTCTTGGAAGGCAGGACAGTTGTTAATGGTTGCATTTCAATCATGCTGTTCATTCAGCACCCTCTTAGTCCTCTTATAGGACTTGTGGGAGATGAGAGATCCATTTATTAACAACAGATGATGGTGAAGATGATGAAAATGATGATGGGTGTGTAGTCATTGCTTCAACTCTTTCTTTAGGTGAACATGTGTTCAACATGCCACAGTTCTCCCTTTTCCTCTAGGGATGTTGTGTGGACGGCTGTGGTGATGGCCTCTTGTTTCCCTTTTCATTGGTGTTGTGTTTCCTTTTAAAGGAAAGCTGAACGGGTGGTGGGTGGGTGGGTCGGTGCACAGCCAGGTCTTATCCCAGCGTGCAAATGTGTACAAGTGAGAACCGTGCCCACCATGTGCTCCTGCCCTGTGCAGAGGACAGAGCTGCATCTTTCCCAGTTAGAAAAAACTGCGCGAGGCAGAGAGTTGTTGATTGCTTTGCAGGCTGTGCTCCCTCTCGCAAATGCAGGGCGACAAGAAGGAGGTGTCTGGGGTTCAGGCTTCTGGTTAGGGGTGTGCAGCAGGGACATCCAGTTGCCAGCAAGGGGGGAGGGACTGGGGAAACAGCGTGGTCTAGACCATTAATCAAACTCAGACGGTAGCAATTCAGTCATTTTTGCTCTGAGTAGGATGAGAGCAGGTTAGAAATAAAAGCCTTTTATCTGTCTTTTAAAAACTTTACAGCCACTATGTTTCTACATGAGGTTTGTGGGTTTTATTTTAACAAAATAACCCCCACTATGCATGCTGCTTTGTTGCCAGCAGAAAATGGAAACCACAGCCAGTGTTTTTCTCCGTATTTTTTAATTTTGTGAACCATTCCTCCTTCCCTCACACAGCCTGTCAGACTGTTCAGTTCTGCAATTCTTCTGAATCTATTCCTGGCATGTTCTTCCCTCCCTGTCCAGAGTGGCTCTTTAGTTGAGAGTACGTTGAGGTGTGAAGGGTTGGGGGAGGCCACCACGAATGTGCTGATTCCCCAGCCAGGGACTGCCGTGAGCACTCCTTGCAAAGAGGGAGCAGACCAGTGTGTAAATCTTGTGCTTACCCTTTGGTAAACTTGCCTTTTTTTTTTTTTTTTTTTTTTCCCAGCACTCTGTAAATACGTGTAGATTTGCCATCTTATCTGCTTTTTCTTTTAATTTGGGTGTATTGTGATGCAAAGGGTGAGATAAGGAGAAAGAGCTGAGACCTGTGCACTCCCAGGGGTTCCTAATATACGAACAGATAGGCAGAAGTTTAGGAACCAGAATGGAGACTGTTTAATCTTCTGGTGTAAGAGACTAAAAGCTGATGCTGTGTCGTGTTTGTGCTACAAAACAATGCCTTTGTCCTTTGTACAAACCCAGCACAGTGCAACCCTGTGGGCAACATAAATGGTATGGCAACAGAAGAGAAACAGGTGGCTTGAGTTAGTCTAGATATCTCCAAACCTTTCCTTGCTGTAAGGCTCTAGCCTAAAAAAAAGCTTGTCTGAAGCTCAGTCTAAAACCTAAGAGAAAATCCCAATATTCCTCTCCTAAATCAATGAACAGAATTCATTCCTGGTAAACCAATTGTTGTTTTTGAACAGAGGTGATTTAATACTGTTTTGTAAATAAACCCTTCTGCCTCTTCATCCTTTTGCTCTCCCACTCAACTCTCAGAATAAAACCCCTCCAGCTGTTGGTAAAGGGAAGCAATGGGGAAGAGGGACACTTGCCCTTTTTGTCTGTATGTGCTTGGAAAAAAGGGAGAGAAGAGCATAAAGGCTATCTCATGGATGAGGGAAGTTTAGGCGTCATGTCCATGGTTCTGAAAACTTAGCTTGCACAGCTTCTCCCCCAGTACTCATACCCACTGATATTAGCCAAAGCCTTTCCATTCTCCTTTTATTATCTTAACTAAATGCCAGAACTTGGTTAAGAATCTCAGCTGCAACTGAGGACCCTCCCACCCCAGAGTTCCCATAAGGGAAAGATTTCAATTTCAAGTTTGTCCTAGTTACAGGGGCCGGGCTCAGTTTATTACTACGTGTGTATAACCAAAACTGTGTATTCTACTCCTCTATGTCATTTCTGATGGACTGTTGATAATGGATCATTTGCAGCAGCTGCCCAGGGCACACCTAAGGACTCAGCTGTGATAACTCCCCTCTGGGGAGGCATTAGCACATCTCTGCTAATGGGCCATACTGGACTGGCATAATAGGCAGCTGCAACATCTAGACCATCAGAGACTTCAAAAATATCCCATGACTCACAGAGTTAAATCACCCACTGTCAAATTCCCTGCCCTGGGGGAGGTACTGGACATTCCCACCTGAATCTGAGCATATATAATCTTGGGGTTTTGGGACTTCTGGTACCACTTGTTGGATCAAGAGGAGGACTAGAACTCCAACAGGACTGCCACTCTCAACAGGACTATGATCATAACCTCAACAGAACTGTCACCATCATCTGGACCAACAGGTTTTCCTTTCCTTTTACTTTGCACCCAGGGGGTGCCATGTGGTGCTCAGCACAGGGGCCAATGAACACTGTTGTGTTCCTGTGCCAGGGGGCTGGTTGTACATCAGTTTTTGTGGGTTAAAACCAGTTTTTCTGTGTATCGTTGCATCTACTGTGATTTATTTTTAGTAAATTGTAACTCTGACTTATAATCTCTCTCGAGTTGGGTTCATTTCTCCCACTGGTTTACTTTCGAACCAGCAGAGTTAGATGAGATACTGACATGAATTCAATAAGTTATAAATTGGTCACCAGCGAAATCTGACTGCAAACTGGAAGGCTTCTTCAGGTTTGAGGAATTAAATCCTGGAGCATCTGTCTAACCAGTGTAGCAGAGGCAAGGTTCCTAGGTGGTTTAAGATGATGCTCAGCAAGATTACGGAAAGGGCTGTATGACAGGCTAGACGAATGTGTAGAAAGGGAAAACTATGATAGTAGCCAATATTTAGCTCTTGCTAAGGGGAGGAAGTCTTTGCTGCTCAAGTCAGCAGCAACTTGAGCAACTTCAGCAACTTCTTGGTTCACCCCTGCCTTGCTTTGAAGGTATGCAGGCCGTTTTCCAGGACCACAGTTCCTGCTCTTTCCTAGTATCAAGGTATAAGCACTGCTTCTCCTCTGTCATACTGTTGGTGCTGGTGTTTGCTGCTGGGGTTGGGCAAGGTGTTTGGGTTTTTCTGTAGTGACTGAAAAGCTCTCCTCTGAACTCATCCGCACCTGCAGGCTCCAGGCTGAGGCAGGGGGTGTCTGGCTGTATGGGCTCACAGTGGAGCTGGTGGGAAGGATTATGGTTTAGGATTTCAGAAACGCCTTTTCCTTCGCATACAACATTCTGTGAAGTGATGCACCTAACGTTCCTTTTTACCTCCTTTTTCCAACTCTTCATTACAGAGTTTACAACAAAAGATGAACAAATGAAGTTCCAATCTGCTTCCCACACTCCTTCCCTCCCTTCCCAAAGATGCAACCAACTTGGGACAGATTTCATTCTCAGCTGGTGATGTTGGCATTGTCACCGTGATTGCTCAGTCTTTCACCTCGCTAAACTACTTTTACCTTGTTTTGTTTGTTTGTTTAATGTTTACTGTGGGACCTGGTGCCAAAATCCTTTAGTCGTGGGAAGGTGTAATCCACTCGTAAAAAGTTACTCCTCAGAGAAGTGGAAGTTATGCTGTAAGCTCTGTATTTTAGAAGGCTGGAGCAATGACCTGAGGTTGTATCATCTAAATATGTTATAAACTATCCCAAAGAAGCCCTTGCCTGTTAATAAGTAGTTTTAGAAAATGATTGCTAAGTATTTTTCTGTATGTGTGTATGTTCTGGGGTCAGTGTAAATCATGCTAATGTTTGTATTGTCACAGATACAATTTACAGTTGAGGGTCTCTGGAGTGATGGGTGAACATAGGGAGCCAAACCTTTTCCATACTTTATTAACGTGGAATGAAAATGCATAGTAAATGGGTGTTGTTCGGTGAGACCACCTAGATAGGTATTGGATTTAGGGGATGTCATAGGTGAAAAAACAGCTTGAATGCCAACAGGTGGTGGACAACTGGGTGTGCACACACATGAATGTCCAAAACTGAATTTTCAACCTCTGAAGAGGAAGCAGCTGCTTGTGAACTACAACTGGTAGGTGGACCAGCTGTAAATTTTACTACCACCTGGACTAAACCAAAATGGCATATTCCAAATTTTCCTGTGAACAACAGGTCATAAGATAAGAACAATGCTGAGGAGCCTGCTTGAGCCCCATCCTTCTGCATACTGACGGTTTGGACACAGTTTGGACAGTTTGGTCCTGGCAACTCCAGGAGGAGGGGCTGGTGCCAAAAAGTGGGGCTTAAAATCCCAACAGACCCAAAACAATGAAGGTGAAGATCTGGCTGGAGGAAAGATCCTGAGGGCTCTGCACGGAGCTGAATTCCAGGAGATGGCAAGGGGCCCTTGGGCAATCCCACCATTGGCTCATTAATGAGCAGCTCTATGTCCCAGAGGAAGACAAAACCAAAACCCTTTACACATACAGATGAGAGCCGGAATAATTTTAATGCTGGTGGAAAAAAATATGAGCTTTTCAACCTTTTTTAAAACTTTTATTTATTTTTTTAGAAAATGAATAAACTCTGCATGGTAGAGTGTACGGTATATAATTTCAAAACAGAACAAGTGATATGGAATGGATCATTTTCCCAAACTATTTAAGGTTGAACCTAAAATCATTTGTAAATCAACACTCGTTGCCATGTAAGACAAAGGAAAACAATCAACACATTTTTTGTTTGGTACAGATTTTCTCTACCACTTCAGCCTGAATTTTCCCAGGGTTGGGGAGAAAGGGGGGGCAAATCCTGCCCATTGTCCAAATCATAATTGTACTGACCAAGCTTTGTGCTCTGAGATCTAGCATCATATGGCTTTATATACGTTCCTAAGTGAACAGTGCAACATCATCACCATCTTAAGTGTTTATTCCACATTCAAACTGTAACTGAACATCACTCTGAAACACTTTTCCACCCCCAAAACAACAATAACAATAATGAAAAGCAGAAAGTCTCCAGCAATCAGATTTCATCCCAGAAATCTGTGTAAACGGTAGATCAGGGTTGGGTAGCAGCACAGAAGACAAAAGATGTGACAGCATGATTCAATAGCGTCTCTAAAGACTACTGTAAGACTGTCATTCTTTAGTCTGCATCTTGCAATCACCATTTTCTTTTTCCCTGCAATGCTATAAAGCAATATAAGAAAAAAAATCAGACTCAAAAGCAAAAGGTAGAAGCCTTTGCTTAACTTTTGAGTAGTCACTATTAGAAACAGATCTCTGCAATCAGAAACAAATCTTGAACATATATACACACAATTTTGGTGGAAGGGGTTACAGCCAAGGATGGAAACCCTCCTAGCAGACCCACAGACTGTTTTGGCTTGTAGGTCAACGCTACACTGCCTTTTTGGTCTAAATAAACTGGCAGGGCAGCTGTAGGCTCCAGGCATGCTCCAGGCTCTTGGCTCCTCTGCTCCTTGGCTGTATGGGGGCCAGGAGAAGGAGGAGGAGGAGGGAGTAAGAGCGCTGTCAAGGGCCCTCCTCCCCTCACTTTGCAGCTGGCCGAGTGATGTGCGGGTTGCAGCAACATGGGGTGTTACACTGGGAAGGTTTAAGTGCACACTTTTCTCTTTACCCCCTCCTCCCCAATCCTGTTGGAATGTATCTATATCAGTAATCAGATAAGTATTAATAATAACTGTAAGCTAGCATAGTCACCCTCCCCCTTAAAATGGGGGTAAAGCAATAGCATCAAACAAATTTCCATTTGTCCTGACACGTGCAACCTTTCCAGATCCTGTAGAGCAATCATATGCAGGGGTTTTTTTATAATAGGATTTAAAGGAGTCAAAGTAGGTAAAGAAACTGGATGTGTCCTGGCCTAACTGAAGGAAATAATAAAACTGATTTAAGTAAGAGCAAAAGAAAGTAAGCATTAGTGTGTTTACATCCTCTGGTATGTCCCACTTCTCTAGGTTCTGCTCACAAGCCCTTTCTGTACTCTGAGCAGGCACTCCCAAACTTAAGAGTGGTAAGGCTGCAGCTAAAATCTCACAGTTGAGATCATTATTTTATATAATTACCACAAATGTAATAATTTGATTTTAGTGGATCCATGTGGGGCATGTTGAGGGCAAGGTTTTTTAAGTGAACCAGCACAGAGAAGACTGGATATCATCCCACATGATAACAGCAATCGAACCATGTCCGTAAGCATGGCACTATCTTAGTGTGTATGTAGCATCGGGAGCTTGGATGAAGCCCTCAAGTGTCCAGTCAGAACCAGGGAAGCTGCAAGAAGTTTTACTGTAAAACTCCAGTACTGAAATGTCTAAAGGAACTGCACCTCTAACTTCAATGGGCACAGATTTTAGGTTTTGCACAGTCAATTGTAATTAAAAACCCAAAACTTTAACAGCTGATGCCCCTGCTGTTGGAGCCTTAAGACACCCGTTAATACTGCTGAGCCCTACTCTTTTTTTTTTTTTTTTTAATAAAACACTGTTTTAAGATAGAGCACAATAAATGTGCTTATTACGCACTCTAACATAGAGCACAGAAATACGACACTACAGAGTGCAAGTCTAACCATCTCCACAGTGGGAAAAGTGCGAAGGTTAAAAATATGCATGTGGCTTAACACAAGATATTTTTAAAAAACATGACATGGAAATCTTATACTAATGCTTCCATCTTTACCACAAACGTGATTGAAAACTTAAGGTCAGTTGCTGATCCTTCTCTTGCAGTAGTAGTAGTGTAATCCTTTCAAAGGTATGATATTGGAAAGATCAGAGAATAAAAAAACCAAGTGTCCCAAAAATGATCCCATTTACCACTTTTCCAGTAGTTACGTTTTTCAAGAAGTAAATGTGTTAAGGTCACCTTGATATTCACCATCAGGAACTGATACACTTGGAAACAGCTAAGCCAATCACCTGGACTGAGATCAGTTTGGTGTCGCACACGCACACACGCACAGATACACACACAAACACCCCACAGGAAAAAGTGCACTTTCAATTGCTGATACAAAAATAGATTGGCACATTCTTTTTGACACAGTGAAGATATCTTCTAAAAGCTTTTTCACTTCAAGAAGTCCTCTTGGAATTCGCAGCAGGTCTGTAGAAAAAGCGCTATGAGAATGCACTCAGTGGGCTTCCAGGGTTTGTGTGATGCAGAGAGGGGTGGTCATGGAGGCTGCCCTTCTAAATTTTGCCTACTTTTATAGCTGTAGTCCCTACAGGTAGGGTCAGTCACCACTCAGTTTCAGCATGTGAACCATTTACCAACAGCTCAGTCTTCACTTGCTTTGAGAAAGCAATGATAACGTAAATTTGTCAAAGCTGAGAGTCTTACGTTGATGCAGTGTTTCCTGTATGTTGCTGGAAAAACTGTTTTGGGGAGAGAGAGAGAGTGAAGTGTAAGGAGTCTGATTTTGCATTTCCAGTAGTAACTGCGGCTCAGGAGAGCCAAGCTGGAACAGTCGGTAGCCCCTTCCCTGCAGGGCAGCCTGCGCTAGGAGTTCTGCACCAAGCGTCTGTAGTGAGGCATCACTTCGTGCTCAGGAAGGTGGAGAGCAAACTCCAAGGCCACCAGCACCGGGAACTCGAAGGCGATCAGCTCTCGCCTGTTCAGCCGGAACTTCTCTTCCAGTTTCTGCAACCACAGCCGAGGGAAGAAAATAAATTAAACAAAATGAATGAGGATTTGCCTTTCTAGTGCTTTTCAGAACATGCACGCTGCTGTCACTAAAATTCTGTCCTGATTGACTTGCATGGCTCTAGGTTTAGCAACTCAGAGCAGGGTGAACTGGATGTACTGACTCCCTACTGCGAAGGTGAACTCACAAAGCTCAGCCAGCCATGCTATTTCTGACACATTTGTCATTTCACTCGTTCCACTGCCAGAAGACACGTCTTCTAATGATCACAGTGATTACCACTGCAGGAACAGGAAACTCCTGGCTTCATGCAAGCATCGAAACCACTTGTGTAATGGAAGGCATGCATTTGTAACTGTCCACAAATTTCCTGCATTGCTTGAAATCACCAATTTCCTTTTCAACGTTAGACTGTGCTACAACACCCTATTGGGAACATTATCTTTTTGCCACAATTAAATACATTTGATCTTAATACCTCAGAGGCAGGAGGTGTCATCTGCAACAACCATAAGAACAGTGAGTAATAGAAACTACTATCCTCAAGGGGGATGAGATGGGTTTTATAGTTGGTCTTCTGCTGTAATGTACTAAACCTCCCATCTGCTCTGCTGTATTCGTTGGGTTTGAATGCTACAAGTAGGCAACCAGCTATTCACGGATATTTCCACCCTTCATCCTCTTCTTATGATCTCTGTGTCTTGCTACTTCTCTGTCCACTGAGTCTACTTGAAAGCTCAATGTGTCTTATGGATGGACCAATGTTTCAGGATAGCAAGAGAGGCCAGATTCTTCCAACTCCCACGGGCTTGGTTTTTTTTGGTGGTTATTCAGAGGACTTTCTAACAAGCTGATTGTTGACTCAGCTCTGTGACTGTGGGAGAAAAGCATGAGTGCAGTCCTGTCCCCCATCCAAGTTCTCATGTCTCTTCCATTAAGTGAGCTGGTTGTGGCCACATACCCAGCTACCTGCCTGACTCTCTGTAGCACTAAATCAGATCAGTATCTCAGTGCTTGCAAAGGATTATGGAATAACACTCCCCCATGTTAACTCTTTCATATAGAGTAGGTAGAAGACCTACTCTACAAAAAACCCCACCTTACTGCACAAAAAGCAGCTGGAATGAGGTGTCCCAATGGGACCACCTCTTGATGGTTTTTTTGCCCAAAAGCTGAACGTGATGAAAGAAATACAGATGTCTATTAAACTCCATCTGAAATTAGTATCTGCATTTACCTTTCAAAGGAGAGTCCTTATTGACACTCCTGAAAACATAATTAAAAGCAAAATGAATTTCCTGAGGGTTCACTTTTGACTTCTATTGACAGAACAATGGTCAGATACCTCTCAGACCTCACAGAATCTGACACCAGGGCCTTCTATCACATCAAACAAGCTTCCCATGCCTCTGCAGTGATAATGATCACTACTAGTGCCACAAAAACATGTAACAACAAAGTACATTTAGCTGGTCCTACATCTGGAAACCTAAAGGGGAACAAGCCCACTGGCAAGCAGACTTGCACAGAACACACTTGGCACGTCATGTAGAAGGAACACTGGAAGCCTATGGATACGTACATCTATAAGATGCTTGACTTCATGTTTTCTGAGGTCACTGCCAATTTTGGCTGCTAAAAGAACACAAGCTCCAGCACAAAGCTTTCTATTCTGCTTGTTCAGCTTCCCCTTGAGAGCGAGCTTCTCAAAGTAGACAAAGGCCATGGCCACTGTGGGCTCTTCAAAACCACATTCTTCTTGAGCAAGCTTGCGCATTTCTCTCTTCAAGCTGAGTAAAGAGACCAGACAAGTATGATGTGAACTGAGTTTTAAAGCGTTTCTCATTTCACCCTGACATCTTTTCAGAGATTCCTGCTTAGTCAAATGGAGGGGAGAATAATAATAATTTACTGGCAGATATCTTTATGCTCTGTTTTGTGGGCACATTTCATGGCACATTTTGATCTCACCGTCTCACCCTTCCCCTCCACTAGAAAAGCAACTGAAAAGCTTTGACTTTTTAGTAACAATATTTCATCAGAGGTCTTATGCTACACACAATTTGTTTAGTAACAACAGCTTTATTACTGGTGCTCTATATGCAGCTTTGCTGCTGGTTATGGTTGGTCAAATACAAACTGACAGTCTTTCCATGTGCTGCAGCATCGTCTGGTTACAGAGCAACATAGCTCAGTTTCCTTCTGGCCACTAGGGTCAAAGGAAATTATCATTACTTCAGTGGAGCAGTATAGCCTACCCTGCTACACTGGAAACAGATGAAATATTACAACTTTGCTGTGAAGCTGTCCACTCATTTTGCTTCTGACCGTGCTTTCTCAACAAGGCACAAAAATCAGCATTTCTCTTTCTTCAGTTTCTTTTAAGCTAAGTGCCATAAGCTTAGACACTCTGCTGTGTTATTTTTCTGGGTATTTTAGAACAGTGCATGCCCAGCTTGCACCCTCATCCCTTAGACTTCACATTTGACACCTGAATGGTGCACGTTTGTACATTCCTCTATCCTGTTTACTCAGCCCACAAACCAAAGCATCTGACTTACTCTGCACCTCTGCTGGTCACTGCTCCTGGAAGATCTATCAGTGCTGTGCTTCCCCTCACATACAGCAGGAATTGCACTGAAATGTGAGACAGCTGCACCACGTTGCAGCCTTACTGAGCTTTGCAACGTACCTTCTGATTTTACTAAGGGTTAGCTTGATGTGAGGGAACTTCTCCTTGAAGGTCTCATTCATGTCCTTCTTGAGATCTGATGGCTTCACGTAGTCTATGACTGTGGTCTGTAACACATGTCAGAAGTGTGACATAAGAGTGACTTTAAGATAAATGTGAGTGGAGGAAACCTACCTGAAAAGTCCTGTAAAACAAGCAAAAAAAATCATCACAATGACCGTTTTGATGACCAGATTTGGTGTGCATATCTCCATGAGGTTCTGGGACATACTGAGTTTCTCTAAAATTGATTCTTCAAAGAAACTGCTGGTAAAAATTCTTGACTGCCATAGTGTACATTTGTGATAAAACAGGTAATTAGCCCACATGGCAGGTCACTTCAGTGGAGTGCAAGACACTAATGCTGTCCTAAGTTAGACAGTAAGGGGGTAAAAGAGTTAGGACAACATTCAAAGCATACAACCTATTTCCTTTGAGCTTCCTATTCCTTTTTGTTACAACCTAAGGAATCTCCCCATGTTGCAGAGGGTTCTCCAGACCAATACTGCAATGCCAGTGCCCTCATCTATGCCCAACACTTCTGCTGTTCCCTCAGTCTTTGTTCGGGTAGCATTTTGCCCAAATCCTCTGTCACCATTCACCTGGCCAAAATCTATTAGCTGAACAACAAGCCAACCTTTATTTTGGGAATGTGTCAATTATCTTCTGGGCTTTGGCAGTTCTGCCTCTTGGACAGAAGCAGAGAAGAGCCCTAGATTGGGCAGCTGGGGGACAGTATCCAGCTACCCAGGCATGGGCAGTGAGAGAGCAGCAGTGTGCAGTGCCATGAATTCTCCTGCTAGTATAATAATATTTCCCTTCTAATTTCTGTTTTTGATTAACATGTATTATGGTAAAGGGCTGCTAACACCAAACAAGAGGTGGAAAGAGGCATGAAAAACTCCTGCTGCATGTTATGCCTTTATAGAACATGGAGCTTTGCTGTAATGTATCCTCATGGGAATCTAAATCAGCTAAACAGACTGACTGTATATGTTTTGTTTTGGTTGTTTGAGGGTTTTTTTTCCATAAATATCCATATATTTTACTCATAGTAAATGGAAGGGCTGGGGGAGGAGAGCGTGCAACGGCTCCAGACAGAAAGCAGACAACTCCTCTTATCCAATCACGTTGTTCTCTGGTTCCAAAATAAGCATGAAGGGGAGTAAAACATACTTCACTTTTTCCGCACTTTATTTAGGAGCTATGGTACTGAAATAATGAAGAATTATAGGAATTTAAAAGAAAGCAGAGCATGCGTTTCCCCTGAATAGCACACAGCAGTGATCATACTGTAATAGGAAGAAACCAACTTCTTGGCATGGGGTGTTGTTATAGTCATATACACATTTTAAAATGTGGGCCATTCTGCTATCTGATTTGCAGTGAGAGAAGCATCATCTGTCAGGTAAATTGGGCCCCACCAGGTCCTGGCAGGTAATTCTCCTGGGCACGTCACACACAACAGTTGCGTAAAGTTGTTTGAAGTATAAATGCTTGTGTGAGCCCCCTCCAACACACTGAGGTGTTAAGCACTAGTCCAAGTTTTGCTCACTAAAGGGAATAATTTATTAAGGAAATTCACTGCTAAGGAAAGCTGCCCCTTACAAGAAATCATCTGAGGTGGAAGGATGTATGCACACACCGTAGCCCTTCACTGCAGAGAACTTCTCACGTGCTTTATCTCACCTGACAGCGTTCAGCCCTCTGAAGCAGACGAATTAAGATCTTACCAACTCCTCCTTTCCTTTCTTTCCCTGAAACATTGCTGCCTGCCTGCCTACTCCTCGGCATTGTTGCCAAAGGATCATCAGGAAGGTGGGTGCTTCTGATGTACAGATATGCTGGGAATTTTATGTATTAAGAGGGTTCCTCTTGGTAGTGCTACAGGAGGGCACTAAAACAAGCCACATATGATTCAGACCGGTGCCATTTGCTACTCGAGGTATGGAAACATCAGTCCATGCTGCTCCTGCTACAGATTCAAGAGACACTAAACACATACAGGTTACACACTGTTAAATCCAAAGATGATTTTAGTTACTACCAGACAACTTTTGGTTGCCTTGGGTAATTCTAGAAATAGTGAGCTCGGTGTTACTGTGCAAAGCTTATTATATGCTTCACTACAAACCTAAATGCCCATTGTTTGTTCTTCATTACCACGGAGCTCTGTACTTTTATCTTAATTATCTCCCTCAAAGTGATCATGTGTTTTTCCGGAAGACTTGTCTTTGGCTCTCTCCAGGTTATCTTATTCTCTTGCCCAGAAGGAGAATGCAATCATACAGGAACCTCACCTGCATGACAGAAACCACTTCTCAGCAGAAAGGACCCAGCAGTGGAGGGAAGGGCCTGTCCATCCTCCAGGCTCAGCTGACAGGCTGCACAGAAGCTATGCCAGACAGCAAGTTTCAGTTGTTTTCACTTCTAACAAGGAGGTGCCAGGGTTACCCCAGCTCTGGGGGCGATTGTGCAGAGGGGGAGCGAGCCCCATAGCAGCAGCAGCCCCCTGGGGTGCACCTTTCCCTGTGGCTGCTCTGCAGGAACAGACTTGTTTTACCTGGGACTCCTCTAGACTGTGGGAGATTTGCCAGAATTCAGCTAAATTCTCATTACAGGGAGAAAAGCTCTTTTAAAAATTTTCATTTAAAGCAAAGCACTCAGAGGTTGGAGACTAAGCAGACAGCTTAAAACGGAAAATGGTAAAGAGGTACAGCTATTTTTAAACACAGAGATTTGCCAGTTTTGTCCTGTTGATAAGAATCTCCCCCCTCCAACTCTGAATACTGCTGCTTCCTGCAAGACAACAGTCTCTATGATATAAATCACAATAATGAAATCCAGATGAAAGCTGGTGTGTGCTGGTTTTGATTCATGTAACAGGATAACGGCAACATGTTTGAACACACTGGCTCTAAGGCGACTGTGTCATCTTGGCAGTGCCATGCTGGAGAACTCAGCTAACTGCCCTTATTTTCAAGAAATGGATTTGTGCAAGTTCTTTTTTTTCGCCCTTAATTTTTTTTCCTTCATAGCTGCTGCAGAAGCTGGACTTTGAGCAATGGGATGCTGCTTGCCCAGCTGGGGCCTATAGAAATGCATCCTGTGCATGTAGGACCCTGCCCACCAGAAAGGCAGGCAGCAAAAAAACCCTAAAAAGTATCGTTTGGAGGTAATTTAAAAGCAATGCTGAATCAGCATCTGTTGAGTGATCAAATCAGTTACCTCTTAAAACGGTTTCTGACCAGGCACCTCTTGCTATTCACACCCTGGCTGGGGCACAGCACTCACAAGTCTACTGAGAAATCCCAGTCCCCAGCTGGGCTCCAGCCCAGGGCACCTCATGCATCCCGCAAATGGCCTGGCACTGAGAAGCAACCCCTTGCTGCTGCCCTTGCCCATGAAGAATGGAGCAGAGGAAACCTCTGGGATGGCCCAGTGACCCACAAAAACCAGCTGGGATCTGACAAGGGTGGGCTTAGACCCAACGTTATCATTCTCTGCCTGCTCTCTGCTCAGCATTTATGCTTCTCTTCTCTGTTTTAGGCCATGCTGTTGCACTTGAGTTGCCAGCCCAAACAAATCTCCCAGGTGGAGGAGAATACATGACTGTCGGTCCAGGACAAGTCTGGTACTGCCTGTCGGAGCACTGTTAAACACTGATGCTCCAAATTTTGTGAAGGGTCTGCAAATATTGCCCTAAAAGAAGAACAGCTTTTTTTTTTCTTTAAAATCCAAACGTGCTTTCTTATACATAATATTATTCCCTACCAGGCAAGCAGTCTGTACTCTCAGAGCTGTCAGACACAAGAGCAAGGCACTGGGAACTACCAAACTGTCTCTTTCAAAATGTAATCTCCAATGTTTCTAACTTCTGTCATCCACAACCGTCTGTCTTGTTTCTCACAGCTTATTTGCACGAAACACACTTCAGTTCAGTATTCAGCAATACTTCATGGGCTCTGTTCATGGTCTCTGTACACAAATCTGTGTATGTATATTTTAGTTTGGTGATGGAAATTGCACAAGACTAATGAAAACCTTGATATATGGTAGCTGACAGATGCCTGGACAGCATGATGAACACTTCAGCCCAAGTCTGTACTCTGCACACTTTTTGCATGGCTGGCAGTTTTGAACTTGGAGCTTAGCTTGTATGTTATTCACAAGCGTTTTCAAGCAGCTGCTTTCTCACAGGAAAGCTGTATATATAGTTTCATAAATATGAGAGGAGAGAGGATGCCTGAAACGGCTGGAAAGACTGGCAGGATGAAATACTGTTGAAAATAAATCCTGCTTTGGCACACAACCAGTAAAAGATGATCCAGCCTTGGATGCCTCTACCTCCTGCTTAAGAAGGATAAAACCAGAATAAAAGAGGTGAATAAAATGAAAGATATATGATAGGTTCTCTTCAACTGTCAGTACTATGTACTCCTGATAAATCTACTTCACAGAGAGCAGACAGAAGACTAATACCTGAAACAGACTTTTGGTAGGTCAACGGTAACTTCTCAACCAAACAAGAAGTGAAAAGAAGTCAGTGACTATGCACTGCCTGGCTACCTTAATGCACACCACAGATGACCAGCTATGTACCTATTAACTGCCAGTAACCTAATTCATATACTTATTGCTGAAGATGCATATATTGGGAAATCCTGATAGAGCAGAAGCTTAACACTGTGATGGAAAATGTGACAGACTGCTTATTATAATTAAAAGATAGATTAAAATAAGACATTTCTGCTGTTAGAAAGTTATTAGCATTCAAGGATCTTAAACTGAAAGATTTCAAATTTCACAAAGCAAATAATCTCAAAACTGCCTCTTTGAAATTAAGTACATGAAAGGGTGATAGTTTATTTTACATTGTTAACACACTGGAATTATTCTCAATACAGTGTGTCATTGTTACAAAATAGTTGTTTATTGGAGTCTCAGACAAATACAGCATCAAATGCACAGAGCACAGGGTTTAAATATGATTATCTACCACCACTGCAATACTCTGCTCCCTGAGACTTTTGGGTACAAGGTCAGCAGCTGATAAAAAAGCAGTCTGGAGATACTTAATTTACAACTACGGAAGTGGTTCGAAGAATAGGGTGACAGCACCGAAGGACATTGGCTGTAGTGGAGTCCTCCTGACCTTGATGCTCCTTGTGAAAGACAGAACGGGGGAGTGAGAGACCAAATGCATTATGTCATCATGCAGGGCTTTTGTGAGACCAAATGGCCAGGGAAGCAAGCAGCTCTAATTTTAAAGTCGCACTGGAGGACTACTATTTAATAACACAGCCCGGCTGTGCTTGATGCTAGTGCAGTACCTAGCAAATGCAGGCTGACAGCACTGCAGGCTTCTGCAACATGCTTTTCTTATTAGCGCTGTAGAGATGTCAATTTATTTTTATATAATTAAAACAATACACTGAAATTGTAGTTCAGTATCTAAACCTAGCTCCACATCTATCCCCTGGGCACAGATAGATGGATATTTCAGGGATGGTATAACAGAAGAATCACTCAAAGTCAAGGCACAACTCATCTGGGCTTTTCTTCTTTTGCTGCAAGTTTTGGCAGCGCACAGTGGCCAGTTGACGTGCTCCTGTGTTTCTGTGTTACCAACAAAAGCAGGACTGCAGAGTCAGCCTCATGGCTGTTGACAGTGAGTCTTCTACTTCTGCACAGAAGGAGTTTCTGCTGGAAAGAATGCAGGGAGACCAGGGAGACATTGATGAGCCTGTATGTTTCCTAGTCAACATGATAATCTAGGAAGGACATTACTGCTCTGTCTGGTAGATAAAGTTGCTGTTCTAGAGAGATTTAAGGATCTGAAAGAATTCCTGTTTTAGCAGTATCAGCCAGGAAGACATCTGTTAACCATGACATGATGCTTCCCTCTTCCCCCCCGCCCCCAAGAATGAAATTTTTCTACCTCTTACTGTTTATATTGTGGCAGACATTGCAGACTCTCCTACAAAGACAACACAAAATTAAATATCTCCAGTGTAGACCAGAGTTTAAATACAACTAATACAACTAATAGAAGCTGTAGAGTTTGTGTTGGGAAAGTAATGAAGAATACTTTTAGAATTGTCCCCTGACAGGCAATTTGTGGGTATTACTTTTAGAAATGCGACAGGGAAGTGTATACATTTTCAAGCCAGGAACTTCACTACAGAAAAAAAAAAAAAGACCAAACTGTAAGCACTTCTTCTTCCCCACAGCTATCTTCAAGGAGGAAGCTCAGCTCCTCCTTGAAAACAGCTGAGGACTTGCAGTTAAAGCTCCTCTGCAAGTCAGGACTAATTCAACTCAGTAAAATTAAAAGACTCTAAAGTCAATGTCAGTGACGATAAAACTCGGGCTCCACAAAAATGGAGCGCATCAAGAGCTAGTTGCACAAATTTCTGAGTAAAATCCACGCCGGACCACACATTTTGTCCATCTTATGCCTCGGGATAAAGCCTGCAGTGTTTACTGATGCAGCATTCACACAGACCTCAACAGAGCTTTCCCAGCGGAGAAATCTGGCCTGCAAAGCGTGAGCCAGGCTCAGGGGAGTAATATCAGTGCATGCAGCTCTATCCCGCAGTCAGTGCCGCAGCCCAGCATCCACTCCTCTAGCGCACCTTCCCCCCATTAATTACTCTGACATCCATAAGGAGGGGCGAGGGGAGTATCTACAAGCTTGCAGCTGTCGAGCATTAACGCTAAATCCTGGCCAAGTAACAAAACTTTAATTACAAGCTGCAGCTCTCCACGCACAACAAAATGTTGGGCGCTGACATCAGAGCCGCCCTCAGCTGCTCCGGCGCTTGAGAGAGGCCGTAATTACAGCTGTGTTCTGCTCGGGACCAGAGGCTGCTCTCAGTCTCTGTTCAGCAGCTCTACAGCTCTGTGGTCATTTGGCTGAGGTCTGTCACTACCACAGTGGCTGCGCATGGTCAGGAAAAAACCACAGGTTTCTCGATGGCCCCAGACTGCAATTTGCTTTAATTGCAGCATACGCCGACTTTTATATCTGGGTAAGAAAATTACTTGAAATTGCTGCTAACACTGATGTGAACTGCAGGGGGAGGGAATGCCAGTCGAGTTAGGAAAGTCTAAAATGGATGTGAGTAAATTCTCCTACGTAGCCAATATAGCCTTATGTTCACCAGCTCTATAGAGAAGTCCTCCCTGTCTGAGTTGAAAAATCCTATTTAACCTGCAAGCTCCCAGGACACTCCAGCACTACCTTTTCTCCCTTTTCTTGGCTGAAGGAAACACCAGCTGCTCGTGAAATCTTTCAGCTGAACACTGAAGAACAACCACCCACTTTTTAGCTTCTTGCAAAGCTGTGAAGCTCCTGTGTGGCATCACAGCTACGCTGCTTTAACCACAGGCAGGCGAAATCCTAGAACAAGAGAGCTCTTGGCACATTCCTGTGACTCCCACTAACAAAAAAACACATCACTTAATGTCCTTCAGCCCCTTTTTAGATTAGTGACTGCCTTCAGAGAGGGAGATGGGAGTGCGCGGACCCTCAGGTCGTGCTGAAGAAGTGATGTCTGGAAGGCAAATTCAGGCAAACCCCCCTCCCCAGAATGCCAAACAAGACATTTTTCCAGACACAGCAGTAATTAACACCTAGAGAAAAAGAAAAAGCAGGGAGTTACCTGTCAGTGCAGACATATTCTAGATAAACCATTGCCCTTGAAGTCCATTTTTCACCTTTAAAGTATTTAATCATACCTCTGTCACAATGAAAATTCCCTGTCAGCTCCATTTTGCAAGAAAAGTGCAAACACAGACTTCAAAATGCTGTAGTCAACCAGCAAATGGAGAAGAAGGGTATTGAACAACCACTCCTGGGTGGAGACCTCCCCTGCAGGATGGTCTCAAAATAGGGATGGCTGCCCTATTTCGATTCACCCAACCACCTCCATCACAACACTAAGTTGAAAAGATCCGAGGTGATCCTATAGGACTCATACTGCCTGGTGCACACCAGCAGCTTGAGGAAGGTCAGAAGCACAAGCATGACTGCTAGAGCTATGTTCACTTTGGATGTTGGCTAATAATGTCTTTCTCTTTGAGGGAAGACAGTTCCCTGTCTATGACAGCAACCACATCAAAACCTGACAAATATTTTCTCACACAGATGTAGCTGCCATAAAAGGTTGTCGCTTTGTGGGTTGGCAGGCAAAAAATAACTTGCCAACCCTTAAAGGAAAACTGGCTGAAAGTAAGCAGAGGGCATTCTGGACTTCCCATTTGAATATCTAGCATAAACACAGCCTTAGAGCTCAATTAAGCCTCTGCGTACAACAGGTAGAACGCTCCTGCTAGCAAAGGGATAATCTTCAATCTACATGAAACACTTACAATTCATTTTGAAGAAGGAGCGCCCAAGAGCAAAACTACCCCCAGGGTGGAGGGCAGATGACAGCATACAGAGACTGTATCTTCACATACATTAGTAGTTCCTTAAATAATATCTTCTGCTCCAAGTTAAGTAAGAACATGGACAACACTTTAGACGACGGTGTTTCAAATCAAATTTGTATGTAGATAAGAGTACTAGGTCAGCACTTTGGGGGGGAAAAAAAAGAATCTTTTCTCTACTGTATACTACTACTCCAGAAAATCCAGACAGATACATGCTCAAGTGTATGACTGCACTGCACCTTGCAGCAGCCCTGCCAAAACAGCACACTGAAGCCTACAGACATGGTGCAGCCAAGAAAAGGCTACAGAAGTGTCTCACCACAGAAGACAATGAATTAGAGCACAGAGCAAGGAACAGTTATGTGTCTGTATCGTTAAGGGTTTGAATATAGTGAGAAATATACAGGCTCTACTTGTAATTGCTGCAATTAAAGGAAGGACTATCCCATGGTGAAATTAATACCTGGGAAAGAAAGCTGTTCGGAGGAGTGAATGATAAGCATCAAAACACAGCGCAGCTTCATGACTTCAGAGAAACCCCAATGGGCATCCTCCCATTTTGTAATAGAAGCCAATTCGAGGAAGTATAAATGTTCCTCTGAATGCGAGAGAATGAACGCATTGTTTGAACAAGCCTTTCATCTAAAGCGTTTATGAAATACAGTGGTAATAAAAGCGTTTACTTTTGTAATACCTCCATGAGTTTGTTTTAACATGTCCTGGTAAGTAACTGTCATTTAGAACAAAGCATTCCAAACAGCTGTTATTACTAGATTAAAAATAATAATAATACTAATCTTCTCAAAATACAGCCAAAATGCGACCTCAACCTTCGAAGTTTTGTTACCAAAATTTATCTGTGCTACACTAAATCACTTACCATATATGAAGGAAATATTAAAACCCGTTTGTGTTTGCCACATGGCCATTGGGGATCATCTAAAAGATTTGGGTCATATTCGACAAAGTCTCCCAGGTCACTACCTATAAAACAACAGCGAACATAAGAAATTCATTACATCAAGAAATCTCTAGACTTAACAGAAGTGGTAAACAAGTTCACAGATATTGCACAATACTGTCTTTGTTCAAGATTTTCGACAGAGATGAAAAGTTGCTCTAAATCCTGAAAACTCTAAATATTTTTATAGTAATGTGATTTGCAAAGATACAGAGGGCGTACAGCTTTTGAATTACTTGGTAAATGTGAACTCAGGGCTTAGAGAACAGCAAAATTACATAAAGCTCCACAATGACTTTTATTCCTGGCAACAAGTTTTCATCTGTTTATGCAAATGTTTTGATTTGCTTCATTTATCATGCCAAAATATCTAAAGCATATAGTGCTTTAGCTTATGCTTTGTGTCCGGCTCTGTAAACACAGCCCATTCCAGCCTAATAAAGGTCACAAGTGGAATTTACGCCTTCATCTTATGACTACTGTGTTGCCACTGTAAATTTTCCACAGCAAAGGAAGGTAATGATAAGCCTGATGCAGGAGGAACAAACGATGGCGATGACAGGAGGAGGAACACTGAGTGCCATCAGGGGCTGTCAATACGACCAACATGCTTGTTTACTTAACTTTCACTCACCCATAAGCAAGCTTTGCTAAACAAATACGGAATGAACTGTGTTCCACCCACGACATGAGACTGTATTTTGCTTAGTTTAAGCTAAAAGGGCTACTGGGACACATGCCCATCCTTCCCAATAACTGCCTATCATCAGTGTACCCACGGATATTAAAACAAGCTTCTTGAGAAGTTACCTGCATCAATGCTCCCCTGGGTGCTGTTAGCTCTTCCTAAAGAAAGGCTACGATGGCTTGCATTGCGAAACTGGGAGAAGGATGAGGTGGAATCTATCGTGTTTCTCCGCGTTCCCAGAGCATTGGTGGGAAATAGGAACTGTGTATAAGAAACCGTCTAAAAAAAAGTCAGAATAGACAGACAGTTACTTTCAGCCCAGCTCAGCCGCAGTGGGATGCCTTCGGTGCATTCCAGTTGGAAGCAAGAGAAGCCAAATTAATGTAGGATTTTCTGGATTTAGTAGTTAGGCACAGATGAATAAACACCAGTCACCTACATTTGCTTCAGTGCAGTCAGTTTATCCATGCAAAAAATGCTTTTGCAAAGGCATTAATTCTTCAGCAAAACAAACACACACACACAAGCTCTAATACACTGGATTTACAAAATCCTACTCAAGGGTCAGATTTAAAAATATGTCAATTTGGTCAGGTTTTTTTCAGTAGGCCTTCTCTGTAGCAGATTTCAGCAGCTTCTTTACTGAACTAGCATCATCTATATGGGTCCCTCAGCACACAGCTGCCAGAGTCAGATCACTTGAACGATGCTAAACTGAAGCACTTTCTCTTCTATTTTTTTTCTTTAGGACTTCATCTGGTACAGTCTTATCGGTGTAACAAGTGAGCTCGAGTTCACAGCAATGGTTGTAGGAGATCATTTACTGCCTCCAAACATGGATTAAGTGTGAATGAGTAACTTGTGACAAAATTATTTTTAGAGTGCACTGATTCTCTGCTTCTACCCTTGGCCAGAAACAGGCTATATCTTGCTTCTTGTCCACTTATTTTCCAAAAATAACATCGTATTGAAGAAAAAAAATTAGTCTCAGACTCTAGACTGGTTTATGAGGAGGTCAGAACAGGTATCAAATAAAACACGTGAGCTTTCATTTATTTAAAAGCAGACAGATTGTCCTCAGGAATTTACAGCCTGGGGTCTGGCCTGACACCTGGTTAGGTGGGCACACCACACGTACCAGCATTGACATGGGGCCTTTAACTGCATATATGAGAGCAGACTGGGTAAACTGAACTGCAGAAAGTAAATCAGGCTTTCAGCAAGAAATGTTTTCTTTTATGATTAAAACTGTCTCTCCACTACATATTTCTTCAAAATGGATAATTCATAATTGCTTATTCTATTCAAGTGAATGAACTCTTGGATTTTGAAAGACTCATCAGATTTGTGATACTATTTTCCTGCTCTCTGGAAAAACATATTGTAAAGCAAAATTTTATTAAATACAATTGAAAGCAAACAGAATTACAGCTTACAACTCTTACCAGAAATTATTTTCAAACTCCTGACAATATACGTTGCAGTGATACCTCCTGCTAGAGCCAAGGGAAGGCTGTGTAATTCAGTAATGCTTTGGAGATTTAGATACTGCCAGAGGCAAGTTTCTTCAAGGATACAGAGTTGTTTGCATTGACAGCTTGGGCAGTCCTCATGAATTTTTCCTAAGCCTATTTACAGTTGCACATACTGTGCTTTAACTACTGTGTTACACTGCTAGTTACAATTTATATTTCTGCTCGTTCTTAGTTAAGCCATTTTTTGCCTTATAACATAAAATTCAAGGGAGTAGGAACTGAAGCATCCCCACCTTCCCATCTGCTCCAAGCTCCACACCTTCAAGACCAATTATCTCTTTCAGACACACTCCAGTAGAATGGCACTGGCGTCCACCATCCAGCTTCATATCCCTGGGAAACAGAAACAAGAGCAGAAATACCTCTTAATACACATGCCTTGTTCACCTTCCACTACCCAGTGCTGAAATAAGGTGCAGCATTAATCCAAACATGTCAATGCAAAGCACAGACCAGACAACTTTTCCTATGGAAAGCACTTGTGTTGTCTAAAACGCATTAGAGAGAAAACCCCCACTTTGTTCCAGGTTGCAGCTCATACCCCACCCATAGTGCAGAGCAAGGATCCCCATCATTAGGTATCTCTGACAGAGCCTGTCACTGGGAAGGAACTGGAAGTCATAAACACTTAGAGTGTTTATGACTTCCAGTCATAAACCTGAATCCAGCTTGAACATTTAACTGCCATGTATCCAGCAGACAACGCTCCCAGACCACATACCTCGCTCCCCTACAGGAGACAAAGGTAATTTCCTGTGAAAGCCTCCATGAAAGCCTCCAGGAGGAATTTCTGCTCCTCCAAGCACAGGAGAGTGCCCAAAGCCCTCCTGATGGAGGCTGTCAGGAGAAACCAACTTTTCCATCACCCTGGGATGGAAACTCGGGGATCTACTTTAAAAGGACCCACCTGGCATCTTACACTTGGACATAAATGAGATACCTGAAACAAGCAGGCTGTATCCTATGCTTTAGTGTCATTATTAAAATGTGAGCTAAGGTAAAAAAGACTGAGCAAATTTGTGCTGCACAAATGACAGCTGCATACAACTCCAGACTGTTTATCTTGCAATATTTTCCTGGCTGATTTCTGCTGAGGTCCAACTATGTGCCTAAAAATCTGCGCGGGAGAGATGCTGCCACTGAGGCAGGGAGAAACCCCGCAAGCTCTTCATCCAGTTGCTGGGCTGGGCTATCTCCTGCTGTGTCTCTGTACACCCTCTTTCCTTGTCTTTCCTTTCCAACCTATCATACATTTTATTTCTCTGAAACATGGCAATCCCGAGTCCCCAGTAAATCATGTACCTTACTGCTGGAAAAATCCAACACGTCTATCTGCTGGAAAACATGCTTCAGGGACAAAGGAAAAGACTGTATCAAGTTTCTAATCCCAACACAGTCCTCTTAGTTTCTTCATTAGAGTTCACTTAGCACAATGTCATATTATCATTCTTTTTTCCTGATATCATATTACTGAGGAGCTGGACAAATAATTATGTAAAAATAACCCTCTGTGAGAGTCATGGTATCAGCCTCTCTGCTCTTGAGCAGAAAGTGCTTAAGAGGACTATTTCTCATAGAGATAAATGCCAAATAGTAACCATTTCAGCAGGTCTTATCTGTGAAACAAATGCACAACCTGAAGAAGCCCCCAAACCCAAACATGAAAACAACTACCTGAATAACCTGAAATCAGAACTGTTTAGTTTCCTTCCATTCAAGACCTTACGGACACAGAGCAAGAAATCATCCCGTTACAACTTTGAAAACAAGTCACAGAGAAATTTTTCCATGCAATTATAGATAACTCTATAGATATAGATAATTCATCAAACGGAAATCCATCACCCTAGGCTACGTCAGCGCAACAGCTTTAAAAATTAAAGAGCAGCTCTGGGGACTGAAAAGAAATCAGCGCTCTGGAAGCAAGGAGCAGGGTCAGCTGGCATGTGCAAGCACACACAGGGATCATTCCTCGACATCAGCTGAAGATCAGTGGATACTCATGCCTCCATTTCTGTGTATTTCTGATGTTTCTAAAGAAGACTCTCATTTCAGGACCCTGTGAACAACACTGCAGTCATTCTCCCTCATCCTAGGTGTTTTGCAAAGGCTACTTGGGGTCTTCCCCTCCTCCACATATGCTCTGTATTTCTTGGTACTATATGATTGCTTGTGTTGTAAAATGGAGTAATAAAATATTACTCTTTGGAGAGAAATGTGTCCATAAAACAGAGAATTTCCTCTCTTGAGGAAAATCAGCACCAAACAATGTGCAGTTTCTCATGAGTACGTAAATGGAAAGGCTCATCCTGGCTTATACACATTCTCCTTTCACTCATAAAAGACCTCGGTGAACACCCAATATGGAATTCCTATGCTATCTTACTGTATCCTTTTCAAGTTCCCTATCATGTGATCAACAGCAAGTTAGCCAAGTTTTTGCAGGACAGACCTTGATTTTTTTCCCTCCCTCCTATTAAAGACAAAAGAGTTCACGGACGCCTCAGCAAAGCTCCTGCTTGGAGAGCAAGCCCAAGGGTTGCCACCCTGCTGCTGGGCAGAGCTCCAGCACAACTGCTTCCTCCCCACACCCCCAAAATCCCAAGAGCAACAGGTAGAAAAAACCTGGGGGATGCCTTCACCTAGCTCTCTCCAAATGGCGAGTTGTGCCTGTGGATGAGTTGGGACAGTTGTCTGGGTACAGCCACTACACCAGTGTGACCAAACACCACCTCCAAGTTCTTCAGGACACATGCACTCGCATGTATCCAAAATTATTGGGACACATGCCTCGAAAGGGAGGAGCATACGGAAGATAGGCACTCTGTATAAAACCCAGCCAAGCTTTCACTTTGTTTAAGTTATTTAGATTACTGATGGGACTGAGGAATTGCACAAACCAATATACAGCAGTAAACGGTGCTTAGAAAATGCAGAGTAGGAAAGATGGTCCTTGCCAAAGAGGTTTTAAAGGGAGAAAACTTCCTTCCTCCTTTTCCTCAGTTTTGATTTTCCTGTTTTATTTCCAAAAGTGCTTTTTAACAAACTTTTCAAGGGATTCATGAAGACACAGAAAAGTAAAAATAAATCATGGGAACTTTTACTACCTTCACTTTATTTGAGCAGGGAAAGCTTGAGGAAATGAGAAGATCAGGGATAACATTTCTTTAGGAGGCAAAAAACTAGATCCCAGTTGCTGCCAAAGTTTAGGGAGTTACTCTGATCTATATCAATGTAAAGCTCTAGATATTCTATTCATGCATACCATTTCCAGAAAGCTGAGCTGTGTTATAAATTACACTCAAAAACTAAGCATATTATTTTAGTTATTCAGGACTGCAGAATGTTGAGGAATACATCTGGTCCAGGTAGCTGAGACTGAAATGCAGACTGACTCTGGCTGGGAGCCCGAGACAAGAGGCCACGAACAGCCAACCTTTGGGATAACAAAGGGCATGAAGATGGGTGATGCCGGCCAAGTGAATGGACACTGGGAGACACAGCAGGAGCTGGGAATTGCCAACCTTTTGGATAACAAAGGAGATGAAGGCCGGTGAGCCAGCGAGGTGGATGGACACAGAGAAGGGACAAGGAGTGAAGAGGAGGTAGAGCGAGACTTTTGCTCAGGGAGCCTCTGAGGTTCCTTTGTTGCGAGTGCTCCTCGGAGGGACCAGCTCAAGCTGTTTCTGTGTTATTGAGCTGTGAGTAAATGGCTTTATGGAACAACATCTCAGACTCTGCTAAGGGAAGCCCAGGGTTGAACTTGTAAGGAATTGTGGTCTGACTGAGTGTGCCTGTGGTGAGTTTAGGGAGAAAAGCAGGACACCTGTCAGCTCACTGGAGCTGCCTGCTGTGAAGGGCCTTCAGCAATTAAAGTCTCTGGACTTGGTAGTGTGACTGATGGAAAGTCTCAGAAGCAGTCAGACTGGGCACTTTCCTTAAAAAGGAAAAAAAATAAAAGTTTCTCACTCTAACGGAGTTCACAGATTTTCTTGGAAGAACACCAGGTGACTTGGGATCCCAGATTTGTTGTTGGATGGTGAAAAGTTTTACCGAGCAGATAGATAAGGATCAAAACAAGAAATCTCATCATGTCTTTTATTAGCCAGGCCAGGATTAACAGAATATAAACTGGATGCTGTTACCTTTGGAAGTATAACATTTCTTTAATGAACCAAATGTTATGCTTCGGCGTGATCTACAAAGTCCCATGCAAGACTCCTGCTGGGCACTTGCTCTTTAAATGACAGTAACAGTTGAGCACTCTAACCTGTGAATAATTTAGGAGTCCATGAAATATTAAATAGATTTCTAGATACATGAAAAAGCCTTCTGCTTACTGAAAAAAGGAATCTGATGATTGTTATTTAAAGATGTCAGACTTCTGTACCTATATTTCATGCTTAGTGATTCCTGACTCTTAAGATTTATTCTAAAAGCAAAAGCAGTTCATGAGACAGCAAGAAAAGATGCCGTTCCCATCCGTCAGTGCAAATAATTTCTACTTATCATCTCTGTTTACAGGGACAAGGGAAATGACAGCTCTGGAAAAGATGCACTGCCAGTCAATCCAGCAGCAGATTTCCCACTGCCTGAAACTGCCTGCTGTAACTGATGAAGAGCTTTCAGAGCCTAACACCATCAGTGTTGCAGAACAACTCCAGCTGCAATTTAGAGGGAGAGGGGGTAGAAAAACTCCTGGAAAGATGGCCCTAATGGGCCAGTTTCCTTTTCCTCTCTCCAAAGATATTTAGGTGTCAGCACCACCTCTTTTCCTGATGTTTTGCCCAACACAGAGTAAAAGTATTGGGAAGATTCATTAAATTCCACCAAAGGGAACAGGGCAACTCAAAAGAATGAGCAATGCTGGCTCTATAAAATTCATACATGAGAGGATTAGTTTTGAAATGTCCCATTGAGGGAAAAAAGCCCTCAGATTTCTGTGTCTTTCTGTAAAGCTAAAACATGCTTGGTTTTCTTTTTTTTGTTCAATTCGTGAGAAGGCTAAAAGAATGATTGGCCTACAGAATGATAAATGCTCAGGAAAAGAACTCAAGATTGATGACTTGATCAAAACTGCCTCGTATACAAAATCTGTTGGGGAAGAACAGCAAGGAACTTGGTAACAAATCTGAAGGACAAAACAGAGTATCCTGCTTTGCTGTCTTCTTATTGTTACTATCCATATGGCAATATGCTCTCATTTTTCCTGTAAATATTGCCCTTGGAATGTTTTCCACACTCACTGACCTGCCAAATAACTGGTGGCAGGGGTGTGGCAGGGGTGCAAGACAACCTCACCTAAATGCTTCTCTTTTTTTGCCTCATTTTGCATACGACTCTCTTACTCAGTTTAAACACTAAAGACAAACAACAAACGTTGCACAGTTTAGGTAAACAAGGCTGTTGGGAATGCCAGTTCTATGAACTAATTGATCATTGCAGTTAGATATTATCTGGAGTGATAGTATTGAAAACCTCTTGCTCCTGGCATCATTGAACTCATTATTGTTCTGGCCAGCACTTAGTTATATTCAAAGTTAAATTCGGCAGTGACTTATATCTAGAAACTGGATGAAACTGGTTAGTAGCATTTCTGAGAAGGACACAAATTCTTTTTATCTAATGACTTGCTGCTTTACTTCAGAAGAATGGTCTGCTTCCCGGGCTTCAATCCATTTGATTACTCATACTGCATTATTTCCCATAGCTGGAGGCAAGTTTCGTCAGATGAACACCTATATTTTTGTCAAGGCAGCAATATTCAGCAGCTATGCCTGCTGCAGATACGTTTCTAACTCCTTAATCAATTCAATGCCACTAAGAATAAAAGATGAGGTGAATTGGCTGTTTTTATAAGGATGTGCACTGTCTTATGTTCTGAGTTTCCTGTCCTGTAGCTCACCATCTCCAGCCCTGCCATCAGTCAGTCACTATGAGCCTGGTGGCTGAGAGTTCAATGTAAGACTAACCATGCTGCAGTGCTGCATTTGGGTGACACCACCAGCTCTCCTCCAGCCCCCCCAGGTCCTCCAGATTCATCTTCTGGACAGGACTTAACAGGAATTTGGAAGTTCTTAAAAGGTTCTTACATCACAAAAAAATATCATCAGAATAGGTACAATTTCAATCTGTGAATGCTTCTGCCATGGATAAAAATAAGCCTAAAAAGTCCCTTCTCAAAGACATTTTTAAATTATGAACTATAATGCTGTGTGGCAAAGGAAAAAAACCCAACAGAATTATAAACCCTACTAACTACACTACTTGTTATTCTTGGTACTGGGAAGATAACCCAGTACCTTCTTCCTCCTTCATGGCAAGTAATGGAGAATGGGTTGGTTCCCTTCCTCCCTGCCCAGGATATATGCCTTTTCCAGGGTAGCTACCTGGAGGCAGAGCTGAACCTGGTCCTTTTCCATCCTGGCTGGGGTCACACGGTGGGTCCTTGTGTGAATGTCCTTGTGTGAGTGCCCTTGCACAGACCATGCTGGGGAGTGGGGTGGGCAGAAACCTGCAGACACCTTCCTGGAGAGTCTGGCCATAACAGCTCTCTTTAGGGACTTGAGTGCCCGGAGCATGACCTGCCTAATGACTAAAAAGCTAATATCTGCTGTGTCTGATCCCCAGCTCCCGTCTCAAAGGGCTGAAATCCAATTCACCTCAAACCATCTGGAGCCCATTTCCAAATGAATAATTCCTTCCAGTCTTGTTTAATCCATCGGCAAACAGCTTCACTCTTTGGTTTGCCATGACACAAATCCCCTCTGAGGGCCCCGAGCAGGTCAGCATGTGGGTGCACATGCCTGTGCAGTGTGTGTGTGATGGGGCAGCTACTTGCTGTTGACCCGGAGCATCCTCCCCTGCCCTGGAAGAGGAACAGTATCAAGGCTCAGCTACACTTGCTGGGAGCTTCCATTATGACAACCAACCTCTGACAAAGGAGGTGTGTGCCACAGCAGTTCAGGGGATGCACAAGGTGCACTTCTGATAAAAATGGGAGGTCACTATCTCCAATTTTCTGCCCATCTGCAGAACTAGATGGGGGTTAATTCTTATCCGCAGCAAGGAAGATATGAAGTGGATGTTGAGTCAGAAATCCAGTTTCAACACCCTTCACAAAGTAGCTCTTTCATTTTCTGGAATATTATATTTAAAGAAGAAAGAAGAACTCGAAGAATAGTATTAGTATAGCATTACATATGATCCTTTAAATTTGCAAGTATTACTAAAGAATTTTGGGGTGTCAACATGATCCATAGTATAACATCAGTGAATTGTGAAAAACAAGAGAAACATTTTTTTTTAAGCACAAGTATCTCTCCACAATGGTAAAAAAGGTTCAGTAGTCGCTGCTGCATCTCCTCATGCATGTGTTTCGTTTGTAAACATTACTGCAAAAATCTCTGTGTGGTAACAGCTTGCCTGTTGCACAGGTTGTCGAGATTTTTGTTCATAAAAATTCATATTTTGAATATCCTTTAGCCATAAAGGTTTCCAACACATTGAAAAAAGGAGTAGCAACAGCACAAACCAAATCTGTAGTACCAGCATTAGAACTTGAATTACCTTGCCTCTAACCTGTGCATCACACAATGGCTTTGTATGTCATGAAGACATCATCAAAGTCAAACATTCAGACAACATTTTCTGTTTTGCTGGATCCTGTAGGTACTACCTGCCTCTGCAGATCAGCCTGTAATGATAATTTCTCTCTGTGTGTCTCTTAATTTAAGAACAGAGGTAATAACACTGTTACAAGTGCTCTCACAGGTGCAGGACAATTTCCATCATTACATCACTCCTCTTAGCCACCACCAAACCCCGAGTAGGGTTTGATGACTTTGGGCTGTAACACCAAGAGATGCTGGGGACCAAGGGATGCCAGCAGGCAAGATGCTCAGCACCTCTTTCAGCTCCTGACTTGCAGTGTAGCTTTCCTTACATCGCTTTCACCTGGCTATGTCTGCTCTTACAGTTGCTCTGCTGGTCTAGAAAAGAAAGCTCTGGTCCAGTCCATTACCCTACTCTTGGCCATGGAAAAAGGTAAACTGTGACTGTATTCATGTCAGCAAAGATGCTGACAATCTTAATGTCATCAGATCTGGAGAGAATTTATGTCCCAGATCCACAAAAGTACTTCCCTCTCAGTGACTCCAGCAGGAGATAATCCATCTCAAAACCTTTGTCAATTTACTTTTAGTTCTCCCCCTTTCCCTCACAGAAAAGCACTTGAAGCTAAAACATTAGGTTTCCATTGGACTCAAGATAGGGACAAAATTTTGAGGACAGAAAATTCTAGTTATTAGATCTGTACATGACTTTTTTTTCTCCCCACATCAGTCTCTGCTTTATACATCTAACTTCTCTTCATTGTAACAGAGAAGACTAGAGAAAGTAATTCCCCCAGCACATGGTGTCCTTCCTTCTCAGCCTCAGCAAGTACCATCAGACTGGCCTTCTGAAACTTCAGGGACAAAAACCTGTCATTTAGCAGCAGCAGCCTCTATGCTGATCTGAGTATGCCTCCCTTCAAAAGCCTCCTGCCAGCTTCACTCCAGTGAGCTGGCAGCTGCCCAGCTGCTGGGGAGGGGGATTTGGGAAATGTATTCCAGGGGACACCTCAAACTTCATCCTCTCATGTATACTTCTATGGCTTTCCTCCCTGCGATCCTCAGACCTCCATTTGTATTAGTACAACCACTTAAAAACATGGTTTGGAGATTTGGGGCGGGTTCTTGCTGTTGTAGTTCGACCTCTGAAGGGTCGAGCAGGAGAGGGACACAGTCTAGAGTACACTGCTTGCACCTCATTGGTGAGGGGTGATGCTGCCCCATCCACCCTGGGCAAGCACATACACTTTAGCTGTGACTTCAGGAATTGTTTTTCACGCAGGTTTTTAAAATGGATCTGCTCCTGCAGTTACCTGCCAGCATTGATAGAGTACAGCTCTTCTGCACTGACTACAGTGCAACAGGGGCTGGCAGCCTCCACAAAACACAGCTGTGCCTGCTGATTTCCTCACTGCCCGTAGCGCCCATGAGTCAGAGCAGAGATGGAGAAGCAGCAGCAGCTCCACTGTGTGTTCCTCTCACATGGAACAGTTCTTCCTACCTGCTCATCCATCCTACTCTCCCACTCCTGCCACAGTTTCTCCAGTCAAATGGTTCCCTGTAATGATTTGTTTCTTTTTGTTAACTATTCAGTAATGTTTGCAGAATAGAAACCAGTTGGGACATCTTGCCTGGGGACAGACATCAGCAATCCAGAGATTCAGAGAAAGCAAAGCTAAAGGATGCTGTCACTACAGTACTTCAAAAGAGCATCCGGTGTCTCTCCCTCCTCCTCCTCCACATCCAAAATGTGCAATGAAGTAAGCAAGCACTGTGCAGCCTGAACAGAGTGGCTACAGTGTATATTATACTGCCTCATCTGTTCTTTGCTCCAGCTGTTCCTGGAAGGAGGTGCCACTGAATTGTTTCTCTCTTCCTCTGATGTTCTGGAAGAAAGACAGAGGGCATTTTTTTTTTTTTTTAAAGCTTGGCCTTTTAGCAAAGGAAACAGGGCTGGATTGTTGTGTACTGGCACTTGCTACCTTCTCATCCCATGCCCTTCTTGCTGTGCAAGCATGGTACAAGACATGATGTGCTGAAATAATATTTAGTTTTGCAGCTGGCCTCATTACTGCTATAATTTAGAAGGTATAACCAGTCATCAGCATTTCAAAATACATTCAATTTTCAATAAAGAGGAAATTTCCACAGGGTGATGACCATAAATGAATGACAGTATACTCAAGAAAAAGGAGCAAATCTGCCAGTCTGTCAAGGATTTGCCTGATGTGTCATCACAATTTAATTAAGGGGAAAAATTTACTGCAGGAGACAGCAGACCAAGTCAACCCCCCTAAAAAGGTACTTCCTTCCTTTGTGCATTAAAAATAATCTCCCTTTGCTTTGAATTACTGATGCACAAGCAGCTTACGACAAATCTTTCTCCAGAACTAAATAGACGGCTGAAAAGTATGAGCCAAATTCAGTTTTTATACGTTGGATAAATTTGACTCTAGATGATTTTTGGGTCTTTCAAACGTACCTCAGTGTATCAGCTGATTATTTTCCACAAATTTTGTGCCCTGCAGTCACTGAGCCAACCCCAGCTACAAGGACTTCTCAGCTCTCTGGCACATGGCCATGGTAGACACACTTCACTTCCCTGCCCCAGGGGCTGCCCACCAGCACTGCCTTTCCCAGCCTTGCACTGCACCTCTGAAAGCACCCAGCTGGTTGTCAGAGCCTGCCAGGCAACATCCTCCAGCCAAATCCAGTTCCTTCCACTTCTGTAGTTTCAGTGGAAGAGTGAAAAGCTTTCTCAGTCTTTGGAGAACTACTTCATTCTGAAGAAACTTAGATTCTATCAGAGCTATAGTGTCTCAGCATGTCAAGGGATGCAAAGCAGCTGCACGGACATTGTTTATACCAGCTATGAACCTGTACAGTATAATGTCCAAAATAATCTGTTTTCACTGACTGAATGATCTGACCAATGGCTAAAAGTACAGTAAAAAGGTATTCTGTTTAAATCCAAATGTTTCTTCATAGTTCTGGAAATAAAGATACAGTAGCACCACGTTTGCAAGGGAAAATGAGAAAGCTAAGATGACTTATAAAATTGAATTTGTGCTGTCTAGAGTATCTGTTTTGTAAAAGATGAGTGAAGTCAGAAGAAACAATAAAAACAGTGCATTTTTCAAGAACATCAATTTCAGGAGGGTAGTTTTCTCCAGCTTAGTAACCACAGACACCACAACACATATAAATAAACTGGGGACTGAAAGCAGTAGTTTTAACCTGGTAATGTTCCACAAGGCAAACACACCTAAGTGCATTTATCTCTTCTCAGAGCAGATATGTAAAAGCATTATCCTCCATCATGCTGTTGGCTGTTATCAGGTCCACATGCAGGCCCAGAAAGACTATGCAGTACATGTATAAATATACATACCCGACTTGGGTACAGTCTCGATATGGCAGCACTGAAAATATGCTACAGAAGGATCTTCTGCTGCTGATAAGGACTATTCTAAAATATAAAAGAAAATAAAAGAAATCAAAGACTAAAATTTAAAAATCCCACAACAATAAGCAAAGCAACAGATGTTACCACTGAGGAATTCGTAACCGTAAAACTTCCATAATGGATGATTCCTCCCTCCTCTTTTTTATCTCACAGGTGTCGCGCTATGGAGTCTTCACAGAAGTGCTGAAGCCTGTGCCATAGCAAATAAGCTGTAAATGAGTAGTGGAGTCCCATCCCCTCTGTAGGCTTTCTAGGAAAACTCTTGAATACATTACTTGGAATCCAGGATAAATGCTTTCCTAGTGAAAGGAGTCCACCCAGAGAGGCACGGGACCGATCTGACAACTCACTACAATGGCTGAAACTAAACAGACGAATCCAGCAGCACCCCATGTAATACACACCAACAACTACTGGGGATACACACCACAATTCTGTGGCTGACTTGGAGTCTACATTTATTGGACAAAGAATTTCTGGCTGCTGGTTGTGACCTTTCTCTGCTAAACCAAAGGACTCCCTTGATTTTCAGCCTCTTGTTCCTGAAATAGACTTCATCCACGAATCAGGTTAAGTTTGCTATTGTCAAAAGCTTTCAGATCCTTTACTGTTTCCAAGGGTCCTCCTTGAGTCTTCTGTTTTTCCCCATCACCCTCTCTTGGTCTCTGGGAATTATCACTGACCTCAGCAGTTGCACATCTTCCAGTCATACCTTTAAGATCAGTGTCTAGCCCTGACGACCTGCCGTCCTCCGTGCTCAATAATTACATAAGACTTCTTGGTTATGATGTTGCATTGATACTCAGGCATGACTGATCCCACAGTTCCTTGCCATTTCTCCTGCAGCCCAATGTCTGCCTCAGTCACTGTCAGGGCTGAATTACTCCTCCTGTAAACATGGCTTGCCTTTATTCCTCAGAATTCCTTGGGCAGTTAGATCAAGATTTGGTTACATGAAAGTATACATTATCTGCCTGCAGAGAGCTTATCTCAGAATCCAGGACACTCTTAGAGCAAATGCCTTTTATTTTTAAGCAGTCACCAAATCTCTGCAACATCTGCAAAGTCACAGTGTGATACTGTCCTGGTTTCAGCTTTGACAGAGTTCATTTTCTTTAAATCAAATAGCTTGGAGCAACCTATCTGTTACACAGTCACACTACTGCCTTTAGCCATCAAGCTCTGACATATCATCAAGCAACATCAAAACCACCTTGAGGTGAAGACCCACTTTCCATGAAACAGCATGGACTGTTAGTAGTTACATTACTACAGTTTTGGAAAGAAGCCAAGAGAAGCTTAATCAAGATGTAAGATATAAAATGCCAATAAATAACTGATTGTTTATAAATATATCCACTTTTCTTATTACCTTCAGGATGCTGAGCATTGTACAATTGTACTGACCGCTCTTCCCTCTAAAGTTGGCCAACAGGCTGCACCAGGTCAAATTCCTCTAAATGATGGCAATTTGTGCTATCTTCTGATCTGATTAGTGTTAGAATTTACTGCTGTTTTACCTTTCTAAAAACCTCCATTTGTGGTGACAATGCTAGGACCTACTGCTACATTGGTTGTCAGGGCTACCCTTGCTCTGCTCTCCAACATTGATTTTTCTGACCTTGTGTCCCACAGATCTGTATGTGAGGATTTTAACAGAATTTTTCATCCTTTGTCCTGCACTGGCAAAAGCTGGACAACAAACCCTAGGAAGATATTTTGTTCTTTACTATCTGAAAACCAGCATAAGCACCTATAAATCCCATATCAGTTACACTGTTATTAAAACACTGTTTCCTTAAGGGACCAGCTTAGTCATCGTTCTTGGAAAAGGTTTAGCTCCCCAAGAGAGCCACTTCACATAACGCTTGGAAAAATGAAGAATGATCGATTTTCCTTCTCCTGGATCATTCTGTTACAGCAATCCTATTTTCTTCCTCAGAGGCGTGTTTAAAAGCAAAGGGGTATTTACCCCATAATAAAGGAGGGTTTCTATTAACAAACATGCACACAGCTTCAGGAAGCTCTCCTGCAGCAGATGAAGCATGATTTCATTGTTGCCTGAATGCTGTAACACTGCTTACCTACGGTAAATATCTCAGATCCTGTAAGATGGCCTCATGGTTCAGCAGTAAGTTACAGAGCAGGAGGGAATAATTTTTCACGTTTGAGAACGGCAATCCAAAAGCAAAAAAGCCCTGGCATATGATTAATTTCATGCTTGCCACTGCTTATTGCTGAGTGGTTGCTACTCACAACAGCTTGCTTGTTCACTGGAAGCCTTGTTTGCTGATGTATGAAACTTGGCACAGATTTCGAGGCTGACATCAGAAAGCATCTTTGAATTCGGAAACCCACAGTACCCACTAAGCATATTACCCCCCTCCCTCTGGTTGCTTCTGGAAATAACAGCTCTTCCACCAACGCCCTACACCTCCCTAAAAATACCACTCAACGCTTAATACTTAAAGAAAAACAAACTGGTGCTTCCATGTCCACAAGCAAAGACAACAGTAGGAAGTTACCACAGAACTGTGTGTATCAGAAGGAATCAGACAAGAAAAGAAATAAAAAGCACCAGCCCAGCCTGTATTTTTTTCAGACTTTTTTCCCTTGGGACCCAAGCATTGCCTCTCTTTCCACAAACCGGCGGACCCTCTCTACGCAAAGATCTCCCACACAGAGTGTGAGAGGAGCCCACGGCCTCCACTGCCAGGATGCCACAAAACCCCATCTGCAGAGCTGCTGGAGGAGGTTGATGAAAAACAGCCTTAGGAGCTGGACTGGAAGGGAAGCAGGGAAGGCAGTGGTCAGATGCTCATCATGGAGGGATAAACCAGCATTTTATGTACAGATCAGATGACATGCATGGAAACAAAAAAAAAATTCTGAAGGCCTGCAAAGGTTTGCTGAGCAGAAACTACAGAAACTTGTCACAAAGTATGCCTCGGACAAGAAGGTGTGGTGGAAACCATTGCTGTTCTAGAGAACCGAATCATTGCTTATGGTAGACCAGCATTTTTCTGGATTTCAACTCTTCAACAAAGGGCATCTACGATCCTGTGCAGCTCTGAATGAGCCATCTCTGACATCAAAAACTGTCTGAGAGTGGGTTTACGTGCCCTGATTCCAATTGTGCCACCTAGACATGCTTAGAATCACTTCACGAAAAGCTTTCACTCTCTAATTCTCACATTTCATAGAGAAGTTGTACTAATTACTATGGTTCAGAGCAACCACTATTTTGCAAGAGACTTCTGACAATGTGCAAAGGTTTAAGACTGTAAAAGCTAATTTTCCAATTTCTTTATGCTACGAAAAACTTACTGACCACAAAGTTCTCAACAGAATCAGTAACTTGCTTGACTTGAAGAATAACATCTGTTTTCTTCACTGTCTGTCTGAGTTTCACTGTGTTGCACCAAAAGGCTGTGATCAGGCTACGTGATATATGTCATATACACCATTCACATGTGGAATACTGTAGCCTCTTTTCTCATTCCTGGTTGGTTGATATTTGACTGCCTAGGCCCTGCTGCCCAGCACGCAAAGGCAAACACACAAACCACACATGCTGTCTTGGGTAACAGCTCTCATTTTGGAGCCTCACAAATTCAGGGGCTATTATAAGGTGGCTGAGGGGAATTATGAACTGTGAGGATGCTGCAAATAGTCAGCCTCTTGGACTGCATGTGTGTGCATTCCCACAACTAAAAGGGCAGCAAAAGAGACCTTTCATGATGGTGCTTGGCCTTCATTTAGATGTGTACCCTAACAAAAACACCTGAGAAAGCAATGGCATGGCAGTGGGAGAGGAACATTGTTTTACCGCGTTTTATATTTGCCCTATAAGATAACTGTAGAAATGTTCTTGTCCCATTTTCACAATTAACTGTTCAGCTGGCTCAGGCTGCTGTTTAGGTGGCTTGTTTTTGCTACTCTTCTGCTTCCGAGTTTATGGAGGATTTCACTCATAAACCTGCTGAGTGAAGTGGGTAAAAACACATGCTGGTGACTACCTGTGCTACTCTGTATGTTATGGTTGACTTGTCTTTGTCTTTGCATGGGAAAGTTTATTTTGTGCTATTTTACAAGACTGCTTTGATAGTAAAGTCTAGGAAACCTAATTTTCTACCTCCTTTAATAAGCCGTGTCCTAAAAATCCAAAGAAACCGGTTTAACAAGTGCACAGAGCTATCAACAGGAAGCTTTACAAGGACTAGCTGATAAGCTCTCGTCTGAGTATAGGTGTTTTTTCTCTGTGCTAAACAGCTGAACACTTATTCCAACCACAGCTAATCCTGCCTTGCTGTTGGACTGACAAAGGCTGGCCTCAGAGCATCGTCACTCCAAGGCCGAGAGGGGAAGAGCTCTCAGTGCTGCAGGAAAAGGACACATCACTTTACAGGTTGAGAGCTGCAAGTAAGGGCAGTTACTAGAGAGAGGAGCCCTGAGCTATCACCCACACTGCAGTTTTCTTTGCTGTGACACTCACAGTCACAAGCCAGTGAAACAATAACATGCTAGCTATTTTAAAGCCCAGTCACCAAATTCACTGCCCAAAAATATATTCAGTGTAGATGTTTTCAAAGGTGGGTTCCTCAAGTTAAGTGTAAGGCTGACATGCTGTGACAGAAGGGTCAGTCAGGGGTTTTGGAGAGAGCCCAGAGAGCCTGACTCCAGCCTAGCTCAGCATCTTTGTCCTGCACGACCATGCATGAGCCCCCTGAGACAAGGTTTCAGGCACGGAAAGGAGCCTCAGGAGGGTTTTCTATCCACTTGTGCTTCTCTGTGTCACAGGAAACTGGGGAGGACACCAGCTTTAAAGACCTTAAGGTACTCAGGAACACTGTTGATTTTATGATGAACACATAAAGCAGATCCACCTGAATTTCCAGAGGTCCTTTTCATCCAGAATGCCTACTAACTTCAGTGACAGCAACTGCACCAAGAAAAACAGAGGCTGGGCTCAGACTGCTAGACATAGAGGTGACACGAAGTGTTAACTTTATATTTTATTTTTAGTTAATATCATTGTGGCTTTACAACCACAGAACGAAAGCTATTTCCAAAACTGTCTCTTATTGTATCCGTTTTCTACATAAAGAGATCTTTATTACGATTGTGGAAATATATTACGATTGTGAAAATTGCGTCTGCTGATAAAGTTAAGAAGCCAGTTGAATAACAGAAGCTTCCTCACTGTTTTCTTAACAACAAAAAAAACCAACTAACTTATATTGTCAAGCATAATGACTGACCTGTGAATTAAGATAAAATGTTGCACAGATGCTACAAATACCTTTTTTACAAAACACAGAGAAATGAGTTTATGAATCAAATATTTATTCATTCTTTTGCAGGTAGTATTTCTATCAATTTTATGCATAGATTTTATACACACAACTCAGAAATTACTCTTTCTCTGTGGAATTTGTATAATACCTTACAAGTATTTTTTGCTGTAAGAAATTCCAAGAGAATATGCACAAAATGGGCTAAAATTAGAGGTCCGCTTTTCAGCATTTGATTCCACATGTATTTGTTGTAAAGACAATAATCAGCTGCTGGTCACACAATAGTCAAGTCAATAGTTCTGCGTGTGTCTGTTTGATGCAAAAGCTGTTTCTAAAAGCTGTTTCTAAAAGCTGTTTCTAAAATCTCTCAGGGCCACCTTCTGCAACATTTATGTTGATTACTACCTTGCACTGCATTTAACTGTACATGTGAGAATAAAAGTGAAGAAAATTTTTCTTGAGCCAAGTAATACCCACCAGGAATTCAATTCATAAAGCCCATGGTTCAATGCAGTGTCAGAATTTCTACTGACATGGTGCCATGTTTGATGGAAGTCAAAGACTACATGCACCTATCGGTCCACCAGAACATACATGGTTCTCAGCCACGGCAGTTTCATGAGAACAGGTATGTGCAAGGGTCAACTCTCCATATGCCAGTTTAGTCTACATGCAACCTCTTCAGGTAGCCTACTTCTAACCTATTCCAGGTTTGGAAGAACAAGAAGAAAAAAAGTCATGCGACACATGGACAAACTGTCTTTGGAAAAATCAGAGAGGGTAGGTATCTTCTTCACAAGCAGGGAAGAGCTAGTTTCACTTCTGAGCTGGATGATACTGCAATAAAGAAAGCATTTTGCTGATGGGAACACCATGCCTTTGCAGTAAGTGAAGTCCCAGCCAATCCCTGCTGTACAGGTCCCACTGGTGCCTGTGGCTGTAACCTGGGCAGTCCATGTCCCAGCTTGGGGTGTGCTACAGTCACACATCCTCTGGAAGACTCCCTGCCTACATCTGCCGTGAAAACCAGGATCTCAAGCCTCACCTTGCCATGACCATCCCTGGCTGTGCATTTACCAACTGACACTTTGCACCCACTAATAGATGCAGCTGAAGTAGCACTGAACCATTGCTAAACCTGGTCCAGGCAGGTTCGTCTGTGTGCCCCTCTCACACTTAGAACCTGGCAACACCCTCGAAGAAATGCAACCAGATTATGCCTAGTTTACTCCAACAGCACCACGGATTTTCCTTTTATGCAGGTTATTTGCATTAAGGAGACACAGGTCTTAAGATCTACAGGCTATAGCTAGCACTTCCATTGACATGCACTTCCCTCGAGGAAGGAGTGCGCACTGCAGCCCGCACCTTCACAGGCTGCTAGAGGCCATCAGTATGTATGTGGTGAGTGGCAATGGCACGCTGTGCTCTTGAACAGGGATGCTGATCCTGCCCCTTCCCTCGTGCCCCATGGATTGCCTTGCAGAAGCAGCCTTTGCACGCACAGTACCTGCCGTTTCTGGTATCGTGTTGCCGCATGTTCTTGATAAAATGAACCTTCTTAAAGTTCTTTGGTCTGGGTGATCCTGAGAGTGTCCGACATCTGAAAAATAAATCAATTGCGGGGGGGGAAGAAAGAAAAAAAAATAGAAGTACTCAGTTCCCTGCAGTACAGCCAAGAAGTCTACACAAAAGCAGGAAGGAAAGACGAGACAAATGATTCAAGTCACCCTGTGTTAGGAATCAGCAAGAACAATAAAGACAATAAGTCTGGAATCATGACAGCTCAAATAAAAAAAAATATTTAAAATAATAGTAAGAAAAGGCACCATTCCCCTCCCTTCATGCAAAAAAAAAAAAAAGTCATTAAAAAATGTCAACAAAGTAAAACTTCCTGTAATCTGCCGTGACAGCTTAGCCCAGGCTTTCAGAGGGAAAAAAATTACACTAAACCAAACCCTGGTAAATATGCAATTTTTCCACTCGCGTCAACACCCATGCTTTTGTAAACTCTTCAGCTATTGATAAACGAGTCACTAAGGAAAGTTCTTTCTTGTTTTAATTTTAGAAAGGTTTAAAATCTCCCATTGTCAAGGATAATTCCTATTTGCTTTTAACTCTAAATATTACTTTTCATGTCCCTGATAGTATGCAAAACAACTGAAAATAAATTATCCCAGTAAAAAAAATTATCACTCTCAAAAATATTAAGCCTTAAATCTATTTTATATCTGAATGCACTTTATAAATTGCAGTTACAGAAAGAAATTGCCAGAGGGAGGAGAGATGAGACAAACGGCAATATCCTCCCCTCCCTTCCCCCCTTGCCTCTTTCTAATCAGCTGAAACCACAGCGCATGTGAAAGCTTTCTCTCTTTCATCTCAGTGTTGTTTTGCTGCGAGGCACGGCAGGACGCACGGCAGGACGCTAAGATAAAGCAGATAACGCAACTCCTGTGCTCCCTGCACAGCCAGGGCTGCGGGACCGAGGCTGCTGCGTCCTCCACGGCAGCTAAGGGACAAGCATCCTCTGCCAGCACACGGGACGAGTACAACACCTCCGCATTAAGCTTCCCTAACCTATTTTTCCATCCTCTCCTCTGCACAGGCAGAGTTCAGCAGCTTCTCAAGCCCAAAAGGTCTTTTCGTTGGACTGAAACCACAGACCACTGGTCCCAAGGCGCCAGGGACTGCCAGTCCTTGTTGCTGTACCCAAACACCACCACGCTGCATGGGCACACCCCGAGCGGGTGGACCCCATCACTTTTCTGCTTTCCTCCTGTTAGTAAAATCCTTGAGATTCCCTCACCCCCTGGTTGCAATTAGTCTTGTCAGCTTCTTCACAGGAAAATACCAGCAAGAGGGACATTCTACCACCAATTCTGCAAATTAGCAAGTAAAAATACTGCCTGGCAAACCATACTTTGTTTATATCTTTTGCCAATTATACATGTTTGAATCACTTACGAGAAAGCTTCATAACATGCTGGTAAGCATGCAACAGTAAGCTTTGTAAAAATAATCAAGCCTTGGTAGTAGGCCAATTGGTACAGCCTCTGCTATCAAGTCCTTTCTTCGAGGTAGGGAGGGACAGCCAATCTGCATGTGGATAAACAAGGCTATAGGCTAAACACCAATTTAAACCAGCTGAATTACAGTCCTAAGATAAAGAGATAGTCAAACTTCCTTAGCTGTCTTGCCGAACAGCTGACCTGGAAGCATTCCATGCACTGGTCAGATTACTGACCAGCCAGTTTCTGAACTGTTAAGCAGTTGCTCCATTTTCCATTACCCTAGAGGACTGCCTAGTGACTAATTACTGTGGTCCCCAGAGAAGTAAGCTGTGGTCTCCCAGATGCAGAAACAAAACTGCACTGAAGCTGCTGATATAATAAGGATGAGGGCAGATTTATTAGTGGGGTAGCAGTCACAAACCTACCAGCCAACAAGCAGACAGTAATGCTGGTACCAAAACAAGATTGCATGTGTCGAGAGAACAAACAATAAAAATCCATAAAAAATAAAAATACTAAAAATACTAGCTTGCAAAAACCCCCATCTATTAAACTATCTGTACTTACTTTTAAAATGTAAAACATATGTTATGGGCTACCCATTCATATTGGTGACAACTACACTTTTCTATTAATCAAATCTGACATTTTAATTCCTGACATTTCACTTAAATACTGAGTTTTTGTTTAATGACCTAAAGCCAGGGAATGTTTAATTCATATCACCTACAATCTTGCAGGGCATGAGAGGTTTCAACACTTTTACTCACTACGAAGAACACCTTAACATGAAGACCCAGCTACTTTTCAACATGGGGAGGGGACAGCAAGTCTGTCCATGCATGTGCTTTACAGACAAGAAGCCAGAGAGTAAATAAGATGACCTCCGCAGTGGGGCATTTTCCTCGATGTCCTCCAGAGTCTCCAGAGAAGATCGCTGGGAGATCAGCCGACGTCTGCAGAGAAAACAGAACACAAAACATCACCGCTGATTAGAGGCCACGAGAAAGTCCTCAGTGAGTATCAGAGATTTAGCAAAGTTTACAACCCACCCTTCACTAGCCAAGCCGTATCTCTGAATATTCATACATTTTGTTCCCTTCTGCTTATCTTAATCTGTTTGATTCCAACCAGAAGCAAACTTACTCCATACAAGTTTCTACAGCAAAACTGAAGATGAAACTTTGCAACAGCTCTTCCTCAGCTCCTTCTCCCTTCCTTCAAAGGTTTAACACCGATCTAGCACCTTTCCCACATGTGCTGTGGTACAGCTTGCAATGCTACAAATACAGTGCTTTGATAAAATAATGCAGATGTAGATCTATGGAGCCTGCCTGTCATTCACACTGCCCCATTTCTCTTTGCCCCTTGCCCATTTTACCAAATAAATGCCACTTGTTTCTCAGTGATGTTTATCTCATCACTCGTCTGAGGAGAACCTGAAGCCAGATGGAAGATGACAGTGCTGGCAGCACTGAGCACAAACCAGCACCTTAGAAGAAAGCTCCGACCATCCCTGTGAGCAGCACAGGTCAGTTTAGTTCTGTTTTAAACCATTCTCCTATGGCTGAGTCAGATCCTTCCTCCACCTTCAGTGAAATGAAGTATGGAAATCTTAGCATTACAAGTTTTCCAACTGTTCTAGCAGGCAAGGAGGAAGCCCCAGTACAGGCTTGGGTTTAGTAGCAATTGCTGCTCCACAACCTCCAAACACCCTGACAGCAGCACAAAACAAGGAACTGCACCCAGCCCTCCAAACAACACTGTAAATACCAAAAACGAATGTGTAAGATACAGCCCACCTGCAGACACATAATGAAAAATTAAGCTGGCAATCATGAAAACTACTCCGTCGTCGATGGGCGTTAAACAGCTGCAACAGCCAGCAGTGCCAGGGCACTGTGCCCCAGCACCTGGCTGGCCGGAGGAATGCCAGCACCCATCGCTCCCAGGGGCCACTGCCGAGGCATACAGCACCTCACCAGTGATTTAATGAGTATGAACTTAAACGACAAAAGTATTCATAGACTACCATTATTTTTTGTCCAATTCCCACTGAGCTGCCTTACTCCCTTGATCAGCAAGCAAAGAGTTTCCAGAGCGTTATGAGCACTCCTATGCTTGGAAGCGTGCTGATTAATTTATTCCTCGGCTGTATTTTCACAATAAATTGTTTTCTCTGATGCCAGCGTAAGCAGTTTCTAATCCTTCTTGCAATTCCCTTGCCCCTTCAGTTGTGCTGCTACGACTGTTCCTGCAGCCATGTTGCAAATCTGATTACCAAAATGTTTTTCAGTTCAAGATAATCCTGAGGTTCAGTGATTCAGTTTGCTAGTAATTCAAACACTAGATTTCTATCACTAACCCCCAGACAACAGATTTCAGGACGATTTGAATGTGTATGTGGCTTTTTGTGTACTTAGAAAATCATAAAAACAATCTCAATTTATAGACCAAGTGTGAAGCTTAATCCTCTTAGGAAAATATGCAAACCTAAATCCCCGCAGGCTTTGTCTAAACTAGGATTTTAGAAGATCTGGTGCAAGATAGGATGCACCTTCAAAATGCAAAGAAAAAGTAAAATCTGCATTTCAGACTGTGCTGGCATAGACAAGCAAGAAGAGACCAAACATTTGTCTCCTGCACCTATGGGTGCTCCCCTGGCTCCAGCCACAGTCAGAGAGGACACAGGAATGCTCTTATAAGGAGAAATTCAGAGCAGGATTAGCTCCCGCTCCATTTTCAGTTTCACTGGTCCACAAGCAAAAGTTGGAAGTTTCAGCTACCAGCACTACTGATGCAGCAGATGATAGCTGTTGGCTTTTTAGTACCTCTTTATACGTCGTTAGCTTAATAACACACTTAAATAATGGCACCCTCCCATCTTGCTGTGTTATAATGCCAGAAGCATGCTTGGCATGTTGTTAGTCAAAGAGAGATAAACAACAGTGCAATCTTGCCACCTTCTTCCTATTAAATTTATGAAATTAGTCACACTGTATTTCCTCTAGATACCTGTGAGATGCCAGGCGCTTGTACAACACCACATGCATATTCCAGCCACCACTATAACCCTCTTCCTAGCCTCTCCTCGCCCAAAGTTATGCCCCATCCTCAATTTCATTGCCAATGACTTGGCAGACATGGGTTTGAAGATCCTACCTTTGCATCTGTTATTAAGGCAGATGTGCTGGTTGGCAGAAACACACACGACTGTATTTTATCAGCTGGTCATCCAGTTTCCTGCTGACTTAAGATTCCTCTGGCTTCCCTCGCCAGTCTTAACTTCTCAAATCCAGCACCAGGGATGGTGCCTCATGATTTTTGCTTGCTAACCTCAGACGCAACACAGGCTAGATGGAAACCACTGCCACCCCGCTTGGCACAAAAGACCTCACACTGATTTTCACTGGTGGTGATTTTGCAGTATTTTGGTTATCTAACGTGGCAAGCGAGTCTGCACAAAGGAGGGAGGGAAGTTCTTTGTTCACCCAAGCTTGGGAGAGGAGCCCTGATACCTGAGCTCCTCCTCAGCTAGTGCATAACATAAGCATAAAACTCTGAATAAATTCATCCAGGAAGGAAGGAAGCAAGCAAGCAGATAATCCTCCCCCCAAATCAGTGAAGAAGGATGGGTCACACAGAAGCCTGCAGTGATATAAATGGGGACTGCCCCTGCCAAATCCCCTCCCTGTACTGGCATAGGTAGCAGTGAGACCAAGGATATCCAGCCCAGCACCCAACACAGCTGAAAATTGCCACACTTTTCACCTCACCCCAGAATTATTAGTATTAATCAGTTCAACTCCCTGCACTGTCAAAGAAGCACCAAAGAGGTGGATTTGAAGCAACTCTGTTGAAACCAGTTCATACTGTCTGGGAATCACTCCCTCTTTTCACTGAAGAAGCTCAGCCGCAATGAAGTATGTGCAATTATTCCAGTTTATCTTAAATCTTTATTTCAAGGCCTAATTACGATGACCTAAATACCAATATTTTATAAGCTTTCCACAGCTGGATATTACACCAGAAATGCCAACTAATGAAGCTACCTGCTGTGAACCAAGTCACATCCTGTGCCCCACACAGGCAAAAAAACAAGTTTGGAAAGCTTTGGAAAGCAAAGCTTTTGAAAGGGTCTTCCAGGGAATACAAGGAAAATAATTTTTTCATTGACTTCATTAAGAATTAATCATCTCAACTGCTGTTTAATATTTCAATTAATCATCTTTCTTTCTTCAGGCAAGGACCCAGGGTTTGTCTATACAACTTCTAAAAGGGTTACTATTCAAAAATTGATTAACATGCCATACCAGCTGGTATATGTAGACACTTGCACTGAAATAACCCAAACTATTTTATATTACACATCCAGCATCATTCTGATGTAAAGCTATGTTTACACCTATTTTATATCAAAAAATATCCTATTTCAATAATAACTAGGGGAAAATCCTCCTATTGTTGAGGAAGAGTATGTGCAGAACAATTCAAAATAGCACTGTGTGACTCATGCAGGATTCAGGCTTTGGGTTAAATCTTTAAGCAGGTGCAATTTCAACATAAAATGCTTTAAAACTTGCTTAGAGTGTCAGCTAGCTAGCACACTAAAATACAATTGCTCTTAATAACCAAATAAAAGATGTTTCAATAAAAATATTAATTTTTTCTAGTTCGTGGAAAGCCTTAAAAAATTTCTCCTAGTTTAATCACCACATTCCAGATATATCAAACTCACTCCTCTCTCCCCGCAACCTCATGCACACAGAAAAAAGCAGTTCAGCCCTGGAAAGATGATGACCTCTTCATTCTAATGATCAGCCCCTGTAGGACAATGATGGTCGCAGCCAAGATCACAGACCTTTTTTTTTGTTTAAAAAACATGTAATATCACGTTCCCTTAAAAACCAATCTAAAATACTTTTTGTCTGTTTCCTTGCTGTTGTTCCCTGTGCATGAGCCCAGAAATAACCACTACCCCACCATCAGATTCCAAGTCCAGTCCAAAGAGAGAAATTAAAGAGATATTTGATGCCCTGGTATTTTAAATGGCACAGGCTCTCTAGGCGCTGACCTTGGGCTTTTGTATCAAAAGACCCCAGAGAATCAGGGCCTGTTTCTTAGTCACCTTTTAATTAAGATATTCATGACCCTGTTTGCATACTGGATTTATCTTTGACCAACTGTCTAAATCTCTGTGGAAGTTTCTTAAAAGCTAAAATGTGGTCTTCGTTTCCCCTCTCCAAAGTCAGATTGATATGTGGCTCAGTTGCAAAACTGAAATAAAATACAAGGGGAAAAAAAAAAGAAAATAATTACAAGGACAAATAAAATAAAGCAGGTCTGCAACCAAAACAGCAAATAGCCAAAGCAAGTAAACTGCGAAAATATTCACCGTAACCACCCCATCAATCAGTGGAAAATTGAAGAGGTGGAAAATTATCTTCACTGTCAATGGCTGCAAAATGCTCAGCTCAATTATGTTAAACATACAAAATCTTAAGCCACATAGACAGGAGGTGATAAAAAAAAAAAGGAGCTGCAATCAGAACACTGGATAAATTCATCCAGGAAGGAAGGAAGCCAATGATAATCCAAGAGATAAGGAAAAATAAATCCATGTGTAATGACTTTCTAGCACAGCTACAAAATCAGGAAGAAAAAGCTGCATTTTAAATACACCTCATTTCTGTGAAAGTTGGGGGTGTATTTTCTGCCCTGCTTCTATGAAGGTTACAAACCTACAACAGACGAAGCCAGTAGTGTGGGTGCTGCTGGCTCCCAGAACAAATACGTCCCTTCAGGCCAAGCTTCTCAACTTCGTCTGGGACAAATGCATCCCTTCAGGGGCGCAGTGATGATGAGAAACATCATCTGAACACCTGCTGGCTGCGTTAACACCGATGGGAGAACCTGGGAGGACAAAACAGCTGAAGACTGTTGGCAGTTCACATGTCCACTGGGTCAGCTCCTCCCTGCCAGTGGCCATGGAAAATGAACAAGAACCACATACTACCCTAAACAGGTACACAAGGGGATGGAAAGAAAGTAATCACAAAACTTGCAGTGATTGGGAATGAGATCAGGATACCCGTAAGGATACCTCAGGGGCTGCCTAGAGGTGTGTTGAAGGATTCCCTCTGCCATCCATCCACCTTCTGGAAGGTGCCAGCTCCAGACTCAAACAGGAGGTCTTGCTCAAAAGCCAGCCCAGTCCTTTGCAAGCACTCCCTGGGGACCTACCAAAACATGCTCTGTTGAGCTTGTTTTCAAGCTCCCATAGGTCAAACCAGGCAAAGCATCACTCTGATCCTACCTCTACAGGAACAGCAACCCCAAGGCTGTTCTTACATTGGATTCATATTATTTCCTCCAGCACCAAAATGGCTTGAATAAGAAAAGGAAAACAAGGAGAGTATTAAATGAGATCTAAGATTAGGCTTCTACATGATAGAATGAAAAAAATACTAAATATATATATATTATATTACAATATTATGGCTACAAATTTATCTTTGAGGCTACTCTGAGTTTTGAATAAGGTACTTTTACCATTCTTTTCTCTAACTCCATTGGAGCTGGATTTGGGTATGAACACAAAGTGCAGCTGCTGCTCTCCCCGGGCCAAGGAAGCAGGTATCAGCAGAGCTGCCAGATGCAGGCCATGCCCGCAGGGCATCACCCCAGCGAAACCAAAATGCCACTTCTCTCCAACTCCTGAGGAGCTGAATGCCTCTGCCCAAACTCCCAGGCTAAGCTGTGACAATTAATACACTCTTCTGAAATATTATACAAGACATCAGCTGTGAACGAATCCCCATTCACTTCCTGACCCCTGACTTCATGACCCAGCATGAACCCAGATGAAAGATCCACTAATGAGTAACCTCTCACCCTCCCTCTGAAGTTTGCACCGGGATTCTTAAGTCCCAGCTCATTTTCTTCCTATCTTTTGCCAATATTACAGGAAGACAAACACAGGAAAAGCAAACCCTGAGACTACTGAAAATTATTGACGGAAGCAGTTTCCAGGAGCTTACCCAAACTGATATAAAGCAGTTTCTAATTGCGTGTTATCATAATTATGCAGCAGAGCAATTCTCTGCAAAGAACATCAAACTCCATTTAGAACTTCCAGACTGCGCAGCATATTGTCAAGGCTGCCCACAATGGGAGTTGAAAGCATCTGGCAAACACTGAAAATTGGTTATTTTGTTCATTCAGCAGCCCAACCCAAATACATCAAGAGCCCTCCACTTAGCTGTCATCTATGTGCAGAGAGGATGCCAATATGGCCTCAGACCACAGCCCTCTACAGTGGGCTGTGAAGGAAAGTCTCTGATGCAGAAATCCTGAGCTAGCAGGACTCTCAACAACCTGCTCTCTTGGGAGATGTATTGCAAGGAGAGAGACCATCAAATCTAGTGATAACTGGGAGAATAATGCCTTGCCAAATGTCTCCTCCGTCTCCATCAACTTTTTGGGGGTAAGTAGGAAGATGGACAGAAAACAAGGGAGAGCTATGGCATGAACATGGCTCCATGTTACATACTCCTCCTAAACCAGGGGTCTCTTTTGCACTGAGTATTCTATCTGTATTGCCATCCAACTCATTCTCCAAGCCTCATCCTCCCACAATACCCAAGCTTTGAAATACACAGCACTCAAACTGCTGCCTGCTGACCTATCTGCATATAACATCTCATTGTCATCCCAAAGGTAGGATGTAAGTAAGAATAAATAAGAATGAAGAAAGAGGTAAGAAACAATGAAGAAAAATAAACATGACAATACTGAGGTATCCTGCTGACCTTTCACAGTGTGCCAACACAACATAATGCTCTGTTGACAAATTATTATGTAGCTTTGCACATGTGATCCTTCAAACAGCGCACAAAATTCTAGCACAGCTCTGTCCCAGTGCCCCAGAGGGATCACCTGGCTCTGATTATATCAGATATAAAATCAAGAGTACCAGCACTGCAAAGAGACAAGGGACTTAAACTAGAACTGCTGAGAAGCAAGATTCACTGAGAAAGCGTTTGTATAGTGTGAATGTGTGTATGCAGGTGTGGATTAAAAAAGAAGGCATGGTAGAACTGGATTTTTGGACTTTGGGTTTTTTTTAGCATCTTGCACAATTCAACTTGATATACTAAGAATTAGCCTTTCTAGAAGAAAAGATTCTGGGAAGTAATTGATTCAAAATTAGGTACTGATATGAAATCTCCAGTGAAGGGAAAAAAACAGGGTTTAGTCTAGGGAGAATGGAAGAGCTATCGCCACATGTTGTTGACTCTGGAGGACATCTAATTTTCACCTTCCCCAGCTGGATTCCCAATTCATCAAAGACAGATCTTGTTTGAAACCTACCATAATGGTTTAGTGGTGGACTATGCAGTGCTGGGTTAACAACTGGGCACAATGAAGTTAAAGGTCTTTCCCAACCTACCTGATCCTATGATTTTATCTCCCCTCTTCAGGCAGCTGCCTCTGCTCCCAGTCCTCCTACTGTTGGCTCCACCCAAGCCATAATGAGGAGCTACAGCTCCAATTCCGTAAGATTCATTTAAAGATAGCAGAGCTCACACAGATCCTGAAGCGCCTAGAATCTACATTCTCTATTATCTTTAACCTATGATTTAGGTTAAAGATGCACTGTCTTCCCTTTACTGACTCTGCAGCAATATGATAGCTTTCAGAAGGCTTCTGTGCAGTGATTTGTTTTGAGTATGCCTGAACACTGCCATAGCTATATTTTGCAGAGCAACCATTACCTCATAACCTAACACACATTATCATGGTACGACATCAGTGGGCACCAGCTTAATTAGACACACTCAAAGCTAGGAAAGAAGCAAACAACAAGATTAATCATCTGACCTTATGCGAACAAGGATGCTTGCCAAAGCAGATATAATAGCACTGTAAAGAACATACAATTTGTCCATTTTTATGTCATAATAACCTTTGCCTCATCAACATTAATCTAACAGATTCTTCGTGTATCATCCCTGCCTGACAAACTCTGTGCATTGCAAAACAACGAATATTGAGTTCTGTCCACAAGCAATGTTTCTCCTTAAACATCACAACCTAAGGAAATGAAGACTCAACATTTAAACCAAGCACTTGAGAAAGCCACACTGCAAGAGTGCAAGTCTTCAAAGTATCAAACCACAAAATGGTGTATTTCGGAACAGCCAGAGTTCTCGAACTCACTAAGAAACTTCCTTGCAAGTCATGGCTATATCCAGTAGATACCATAACACATGCAAACACATACGAGCACTACTAAATCACCTGAAAAAAATACTTTAATTCTAGCCTGCACACATAGCCATGCAATTAAAACTCCTGCCTTACCCTGTTTGATTTCCTTTATTTCATTTGTGGTGTTTTTACCGTAATACAGCCCAACCTTATCTCCCTGTCTTGTTCCAGATGCACATGGGCTATCTGGGAAAACATATTCTGCAGTCCCGTATCTGAACATTGTTAGCAGAGATCTGAACAGACAATTAATCGCACTGCTAAATAACTGTATCCTAGACACTGTGAATTGTCTGGACGGAGTTATTCTGATGAAGAAAGAAAATTCCCCTATGTGAGTAGGGCAGAAAGACCAAAGCAAACAGGAGAAAGCTAGCATAGGGCATTTCATGCATGACATATGAATGCTGCACAGGTGGTGGCAATCTGAGTGTTTACTGGTGCATACTTTGAATTTAGTTCTGGTTACATTTCCTAGAAAATTCCCTTGGGATCAGGCGTTTTTCCCAGCATCTCATTACATACCCAAGAGCCATTACATACCCTGCTCTCCCTAGCCTGCATTGCTAAAGACCAACAAGTCAATTCACAGCATTCAGAGATCAGCAATTATACTGGACAGCTTAGATATCTTAACTTTCTGATATCTGTGAGAAGGCAAGACAGTCCAGTGTCATAATTTTAAATATTATCTAATATTATCTAAATATTATCTTAAACATACACAGGAATTAATGCCTTCATGCCTGTTAATTCATGCACAGTCAGTTTTAATGCCAAAGACATTTGAGTAAAAAAATATATATTTACTTAAAATATTGCATTTGCTTATGCTTTCCTAACAAATGTATTTGTAACACTGGAGACACAGTTCAAAAACAGTACCACAAGATCCATTATTAGGGTAATAGCAGATCCTTACTCTCCAGCAGAACTCCTTCAACCTACCTGAGAGCTTGTGGACCTGGGGCTTGAAGGGGGAGAGCTCAGTTCTTCCCTGCTCTTTTCACTAGGGACAGATTCTGAAGCCACTCAGCATAATTGCTCTGGGAAAAGCAAACTACCTCCTCTTTCCCTCCATCCCTGCCACTGTGACTGCGTATGGCATCTTCCTGATAGGTAGTAGCAGAGGGTTAGATCATTTTTCTCTCTCTCTGTTGATGTCCCTTGCTCAACACGGTATATGGTAATTGGCACGTTCCCAGTCTGAGGTTGCTCTTCCCTGGTACAGATCTCTATTAAAATAAAGTTAACTGTTTTTGGAAACCAGATTACTCCATTGCAAATATTTAGTTCTACAGGGAAAAAGACCAGCTACAGACCAAACACAATGGTTCAGCTTATCACAAGTACACGTACAAAAATTAATCATGGTTTAAAAGGTGACATTTCCACGAGGAATCCTCACTTACCCCAACTCCCAGTAAGCAAGTATTATGGGAATCCTCATAATACTGGTAACTTTTGGTTGTCTAGCTGTATTTGCTCACTGTTAAGGTATGGTGGGTGTAATAGTGTCCAATATTTAGAGGAGTTGGCCAAGAAGCCTCTCCACCTGTTTTCACAACAGAGTACCCAGCAGCCACCACAATGAAATTTTCATTGACTTGGCAAATGCAGCCCACATCTGCAGGCTGGAGAACTGCCTTTCCCAAGATATATACGCCCCCAAGAGCATAGATGGCAACGGGCAGAAGTCCAAGGCTCAGAAAGCATCTCCCTACTCCCTGCTGAAAGCAGCCTCTTCCAAGAGCACCACCATCCCCACTCACACAGGGAACATATGCTGCTCTACCACCCCAGAAACAGCTTGATGTGCAGACTTGATAGGTTCCCAAACTTATGGCCTTTTATATTCTTCTATTCCCCATCTACTGTCACAGAGCTGGGTTATCAGATGTACAGAAATAATATTTATTCTGGTAATTTGAGCAATCTCCTGCTTAGTAAATTATGTAATTATTAGAGGACTGAATTTTTCTGGGTGCCAACTAGTTTGCTGGCCAGCAAACACCCTGTAATGAGATATCAGTTTCCAACAAGTTTAGGGGAAAAAGAAAACTTAAAAAAATCAAGAAATTTGGACAATGCCCTTAACGTGTTTTAACTTTCGGTCAGTTCAGAAGTAGTCAGGCTGTTGGACTGGATATTCTTGAATGTCCCTTCCAAATGCAATATTTTATTCTAGTTTATTCTAAAAGCAGGTTCATTAACATACCAAAAGTGAGGAAAGCTGACAGAGCGCTCTGCTAGACTGAGTCTACTGATACTTTACATTATCAGAGCAATAAAGAGCATCTCATAGTGACAAATCTGGCCAACAAAGTGCAATTTAGGGGATTGTTTCAAGATAAGCATTATTAGAAGGCAGCACAAGACCCAAAGTTCACTTTTCTGTACCTGCCGAGTTCCCCTGCCTTGGTTCACCCACGTCAGTGCTGTGTTCACTGTCTCCATGTGCAGCCATGCCGTGCCAGAAAAAACAGTGGCAGAAGCTCAGGCAGATGCAAGAGCAGGCAGCCCTCTTAAAGTACACTGATTGCTGTATCAAATATCTCCAGTGATGACTCCTGAGACGTTCAGTCTCTCCCCAGCACACCCAAAAGATATGTTGCATTCATATTACGCAATGAATAAGGGAAGAGGTTGGCTGACCTACCACTAATGTTTGCAGTGATCCACTTCAATTGTCTATTGAGCCCTCAACCTGATCTAATCTATAGTGCATATAAGCAAACAAATAGATAAAGCAATCATTAAAGCAAAATAATTAATAACTAATTATAGTTGCAACCCATCTCCTGGTAGATATGATTAACTGATAATGGGTTCACACCCTGACCTTACGTGGAGTCTGCAAGATCTGAGTTACCCAGATCTTTCCCTCACAAATAACCAACACAAATGTTAAGCTGCCTATGAGGAGTTTATATAACCTGTACATTATTTCAGGTGCCTATACACAAACGAGGTGGGGGCAAAAAGTCTAAAAATGCCAGTAAAGTCCCAGGAGAGGCAGTATGACAGTGGATCTCCCTCCTCCGCTTCTGAGTCTCAGCAGAGGCAGGGATGCCTTCCATAATCCCCCATTTGATGATGGACATTTCCCTTGTCAATAGGGATTGTCAAAAGCTTTACTAAAAAAGCATTTAGAAGGGTGTAAGGCATTATTCAACATTTCCAAATAGTCCCAGCAGTCAAAGCTAGCTGCCTGACATGCCAAATGTCCGGGAAGCACAGGAGCAAATCACGGCACCAGACCTGAAAAACACCTGGCACAGGAACCTGAGCTGATGTGGCCGTCGCTTCTTTCAAAGCTGAGGTGTGGCATCCTTAGCCGGAATGATTTCCACGGTCTGACAGGAACAGTGTTGCACCTGTGGTCATGCTAAGTACAACCTTAGACAGACCTTTGGATGGCAAATGCCATGACTGTAGATGCAAGAAATTACTTAGCTCTTCTTTGGCAGAAGCTCTTGTTTATTCCCTTGTTGGTGTTTTATTTCTTCATACACATGACCCTTTTAGACAGCTTTAGAAAGAAAAAACACTACGCCAATGCAGAAATGCGTATATTTGATATTTAAGGCTCTGCCTATCTGTGTGGAACAAATCAGCCACATTATCATTCCCTAGGGTGAACAGGCATAAGGATAGAATCCATGCAGATATAAAATTTTCTGGTTTTTCTGCTCTCCCCTTTCCTTTCTCTTCTCAAAAATCTCTGCAGTTCCACCAGCGGCCTTTGGAGACAAAGAGCTCATGACTTTTTTTCAGAGTTGTGTTTACTGCCTAGTCCTCCCTCAATCGGAGAATTTTTCTTGATAACATAAAACAAGGCACTTTGTCATCTGACTCAGTGGCAATTTTAAAGCTCTGCAATGAATTTGCAGCTCATTAGCAATGAATTAAGTTGATGAAAGGTCACAAGGAACCAAGGACAATTTTTACAAAGCATCTCCAGGCAGTTTTTCCAGACCATCAGCTCTCTTTTTCTAACCAAGGAACACATCTTGCACTCTTTAGAAAGTCAAACGCCTGTTTCTCCATAAAAAAAATCCCAAAGTATTGCCTAATGAAAGACACAAAGAGTCCTTCTCATGCTAAGGGAACACATTTCAGGATTCTGCTCACATGTTTTTACTCGGGGATGCTTTGATGTAATAGCAGGGGAGAGAAATTTTGAAGGATTTACAGATTAATCAACCAGAGCATGGATGTAGGTTAGGACTGATACAACCATGCTCCTCTGGGATATTATCTGCAGCTCAACTTACTGCAGATGAAATGAAACACGCTTTGGGAATGCAAATGAATTAGGATGTCACAAAAAGTAATTCAATTTGCACCAGCAGGGTTTTGAATTTGGTTAGTTACCTACAAGATCTTTATTTAACTGTAAACGTGGTACAATGCATAGTATGATAACTGATTTGAAATTCATTTTACTGCTATTTTAAAAATTAGGCCTGATAACTTCTGACAGATTTTCAGGTCATGTCTCTATTATACATCTCTATGCATTTGCACACTTATGCATGCTCTGTAACAGATGTGCACAACAGTAGGATCTTTCATACACATAAAAACAAGGATAAGTCTTTCATTCATATCACCACTATGGAAGAGATAAGTGGAACAAGACAGCTAATTAGTCATTCTCCATTTCAATCCTCAATAACCACAGAGAGAGCTTGTATTTTTACTGCAGGCATTGTTTTACATCAAACAATTTGTAGATAAGAAAAATCAGTTCTCTTCCTGAAGGCACATAAGCAAGTATTTTGATAGAAAAGATGAAACAGCATTAGAAATTAACTGTAACACTTCTTCCCTTCCCTAGCCACTAGAGTATGTCCACTAGGACGCATTGCTAATATATAACTGTATGATCCAGACTGACAAATTTTGCAGAGTCTGCTGTTTTGGTACTACAGAGCACAACCCATTAATAGCTGACTGTCTCATTCAAATGAAACAAGACAATTATCAGCTGTAACTTACACAATTAATACTACTGCTGCCAGCATTTTCAGCAGAGATTTGATTCTTTTATAGCTCATTTGAAGTCTTTAGGGAACGTGTTATTAGTACATCTGTCCTCCTGTAAACATAATTATCATGTAAAATTCCATTTATCATGCTGATCAGGAAGCACTTTCCATCAGCCTTTCAGCCTGGGAACACTGATAAACAGGCAAGGGAATTTGACTGCCCCGGCTAACCTGGGCCGTGCTCACTGCCAGGAGCATTGCTGTTGCTTTCCAGCTGAGCCTGCAGCAGTTTTCTGAATAGGCACAAAGCTTTTGCTAACCTCTGACTTTGGTGTTTGAGCTTGGGGTACATCATATTGGACACCGCTTGTTTGTGTCATTAGTTGATTTTATGTTCTCCCATAATTCTCTGCTCCTTGCTTATCCCGAAGACTGAGCCACTTGTAGGTGTGCAGGCCAGTGGAGCTGTTGCAGAGGGAGCAGGCAGCAACTGGATTCTCTGTGATCATGATCCTTTATCAGCACCATAAATCAAGTCCACATCATAGACAACAGGCAAGACCTACTTCAAAGCAGCATCACGTTTAATACACAAAAACAGGCTTAGGCCAGGTATAAACAGACATCAGTTAAACAGATGCCAACCAACATGATACTGAATTTTGTCTAAAATGGCTATGAAGTTTTAAAAAGTGTACACCATGGTGCCATACATGCAGAATAGCCCAAAACTGAAGGCTTCATGTGCAGAGAAATTGTCCTTGCCTACAACTTAACCTTCAGAGACCTACAGAACATCCTGACATCAAACTGAGACTAAATGAAGTAAAGGTCAGACCCTGAATAGACCTCCTGCAAACTGCAGCTTCAAGTTGGTCTAAAACAGCCTCATTTATACTAATAAGCTTATGCGGTGACCAAAAGGCACCGCGCTGCTTCAGCCATCTAACACCCCCTGCATCACAGCAGCAGGAGGTCTCCTGCAGCTGGCCAATTAAGGGAATCGATCCCACTAATAAGCACACAAATGATTAGTGATCAGCTTTTATTGGGTTTTGTGAGGGAGGAAAAGATTTGCTGTCCTCAATGGGATCAGCCCCAAACAATCCTCAAATCACAGGAACAGACTAACTGTTCCTGCACCCTTGGAGGATGCTCCCATAGCTGCTCTCTGACTCTAAGCCTTCCTCCACTGCAGCTACAGGTCTCTCCTTCAACCCAGCCAGCCAGCAGGCATCTAAAACAGTCACAGGGAACAGGTATAGGCTGGACTCCTTCAAGCTCAACAAATAGAGATTCCAAACAGGCCTGTGACCAATACTGATCACATTCAGGATTTGCAATCTAATAATTTGTCTTTATCAGCTGAAACATTCTTTTTTTCCTGGTGTATAAAAATTGCCTGACAGGATGTACGGGACTTGCAGGATGCCCTGAGGCTGAGGGAATCATGCTGCTGCAGGAAAGGGCAAGGAGGAGGAGGAGACCACTTCCTGATGATATCAGAAAGCAAATGTTGTTTCAAAGAGATTATTTTACTGCTGATAAATATGTGATGCATATTTTTTAAATATGGGAGAAATTCATAAATCTAAAATCAAGACAATTGCTATTGCAGTCTGACATTGGTACAAGCAGAACAACTGCATGACCATGGAAACTCATAAGTTCACTGCAGTAATACACTGAGCTATTATGGATTGTATTTTAGGCAACTTATTCCCAGATCATTCTGATGTTTCATTTAGTTTTGTTAAAATAGGGTGCCTGTGAGAAATGAGTTAGCACAGTAGTTACATCAATTACTCTCTTTAAATTCAACAATCATGCATATCCAGATTGCTTAATTTCTCCCATACATCTGCATTTGCAGATCTTTCTTCTCTGAAGAGCTTTCAGAAGCTCAAGTTTTAATCAGAGGACTATTTTTGATCCTAATTTTCCGAGCTGCAGTAAAGCTGCCTCATGACCTAATCTGACGGCAAATATACCATTATTATAGTACATTTGTACCATGTTTCAAGCACGTTGTACAATAACTAGTCATAATGTTTCTTATTTTTAATCACTGATACACCAGGTGCCTTGTGGCTAATTAGAACTATCGATCTGCAGACATCGCTGTAACTCAGGTCAGCAAATTACTTGAAACAAGCACTGCTTGGTGTGAATAAAATACACTGCAGAGCAGTGTCTGCACATCAGCCCCTTGGCCATACCACAGCACACCAAAGCTGCGAGCAAAGGCAGACCTGCCTTCCCTTACACCAAGCTCAGACTTTTGCTGCAGAAATGAGCAGGACAAAGGGACACGACATGGTTCTAAGGGCTGAAAATGCCACACAGCTACAGCCATCAGGAACAAAGGGCTGTAGTCATTTGGGTCAGGGGTTTGACTCAATTAAAAAACAAACAAACAAACCCCACAACATTTTTTGTAATTATTTTTGCCACTGTTCTCAGCAAAATCAAAAAATCTCTGATTTCATGGGGAACAAAGCATTTTGATTTGATTGAAACCCATGCCTCACTTTGTGTTTTTTTTTTTTCTTATATACGCACAAGCATATATATTCATCTGCATTTATGACATAGAAGACTCATCCTCAGGAAAAAAAGCTGTTTTCCACTGTTTAAACATGTCACCTTTCTCAAGAATTTGCTTCCTGAAAAAAAAGTTCACAGGGTTTCCTCTGGTTTGGCTTAACAGCTTTAAAGGTTGTGCTTCCAGACAGAAAATCTGGCTTACCCACAGCTTCCCCCCTCTGTTCCACATTTAACAGGTCGCTGTTGTGACCACAAGAAACACGGCAACTGCTGCTAAAACTTTAATCCCCCCCAAAGTCGTAATCTTTATATAGCAGATATAATAAGCTTTCTCAGTGACACACTGCAACAATGTTTAACAGGATTGCATAAGCAAAGTTATATTTAAATCCACTGAAAATGCAACCCAGTTCTCCCGGAGTCTGCTCTGGCGATAATTAATGACGGATTTCATCAATATTCATGTATCAAATTTTTCATTCTTGGAGGATTGTGCCCCGCTAACACAAGGGCAGCAGAGAAGAAATAACTTCTATTAAAGAAGCTGTTGGGCATCACAGATAACATACGAAGCGTGGCCATGCTGTTCTCTATCCTCTATTACCCCTCAGTTTTATTCTCTAGAAGTTCTTTCAGCAGCTGCTTCCTGGCTGTAAGCACAGCAGGAGCAGGAGGTATTCTGCCACTGCTGTCAGGCAAGACAGGGGAGGACAGAAAAAGAAAAAAAAATTAATTTCAAAATATTTTGCAAAGTAGTCCAAACACTTGGAGGTGGCAAGATTTCTCTCCTCCTGCCCATCTGGCCACAGTGTGATTCTATAACAAAGCATCACTAAACCAACATATTTATCCTGAAAGATAAAGAAATAAAAACATACTTTAACTGAAAGACCGTAGATTTAGATTAGATATTAGGAAGAAATTCTTCCCTGTGAGGGTGGTGAGGCACTGGAACAGGTTGCCCAGAGAAGCTGTGGATGCCCCATCCCTGGAAGTGTTCAAGGTCCAGCTGGATGGGGCTCTGAGCAACCTGATCTAGTGGAAGGTGTCCCTGTCCACGGCACAGGGCTGGGAACAAAATGATCTCTAAGTTCCCTTCCAACCCAGATCATTCTATGATTCTAGGAGTGTATTTCCTGAGCTGTCCTACATCTCTCAGGAAGAGTCATTTTGAATTTAGTTCTTCCAGTTATTTGCCACAAGCATTTGAAGAGTGAGACGAACCTGACGGTCATTTGAACTACCTGCCTAATTTCATTTGCACACAGTGTGCACACCCGAAACCACAAGTTTTCATGTTAAAGGAGGGCCATTTTCTGAGCAACTCAGAGCACCCACTCTCTGAAACAGGGAACACCAAATTATCTATCCTGTTCTTAAACAAGAACAGTCAAGAGACACTTTTTTACGTTAATGTAATTGCAGTTTCCCAGGGCAACACAAGGATGACACCACAATAGCCTGCCTCTCCAGGGCAGGCTTCGGGAATGTTGCCCCTAGCTCTGCACTTAACCTAAGAAAATCACAAGAAGCTGTAACCCCAACCAGTTTCACAATCCAAATCTCACGACAAAACAAGTCCTGAGCCCAAATCTCCACAAAATTTTGAGATCTTCCCAGCAATGGGGGAGGACAGGGAAGTGAAGAGGAAAGTGGGAGGAGGAAGGAAACAGCTGCTTCCTCTTCCCAACCACCTCTGAAAGCTTTGCTCTCCCCATAACACATACAGTAAAACAGGTGCTACTTTCTCTTCCTCTGTCCTGGAAAAAGACGGACAAAAAAGACTTACCCTTCTTTACTCTTGCAATCTTCCACCCTGTCCCTATCAGGTTTGCTGGAGAGCTGGAGCAGCGTCTTTCACTGGGCTGCAGAGTCCTGTGCAGGGACAACTTTCATTCCCAGCACTTATTTTTAATTCCCATTTGTAGCCCAGTGAACTACTCCAGAGCATAACAAAATACTCATTAAGCTTTTCACAGAACCAAGCCTTTAATTTTAAATATATTTATCTCGATCGCTGAAGATTTTTACTCTAAACTCTGACTGCACGAGCAAATGATTTGACAGACCATACATACATAAGAAAATCAGAAACTGAAAGGAAATTCAGTAATACCAACCTCCCAAGCTACTACAGCCAATAACTCAGGGACTGGGAAGCTGGTCATGGAATTGCCTAATTTCATCAGTATTTGGGAGGAGATACAACCTTATTTCAATTCACAGACTAGAGCAAAAACTGGAGAGAAATTCTTAAAAATAAGGCTCACAGGTACGAGAGGCAGCTGTCTGCCCCATCCCAACATTATGTGCTGTGACAATTCTGCAGTGCCACTCCTTGGTTTTCAAGGTACTTTTGCAAGTGTCAGTAAATCTGTTATTGTCAAAAACGGTTAAGTCAACCAAATGTAGGTATTTTAATCAGATCCTGAACAGCTGGCTTCATACCCCAAAGCCAGGGCTGTGGGCAGCTGTCAGCCCCACAGCCACTACAAGCCAAGCAAACAGCTGTTGCTGGGATGAGTTTCAGCAAGAATTGGTGAAGAGCTACTCACAGGCACTGCTGCCGGTGAGACCATAAAACACTGTTATGAAACCTGAACTCGTGCAAACCAGCTAATTTTGAAAAAGCTCCGAGCTGGATTTGAACATCTCAATCCAGCAGGAGATGACACCCCCTCTCACAACAGGTTAACAACCTGTCAGGGATTCAGCACACCCCAGAGCAGCTGGCTGGTTTTGTTGAGACAGGCAGTGGTGCCCCCAGGACACATCCACCGAAGAAAGGCAATTTTGAAAGAGGAGGCAATTGCCTTGCTGAAAAAGGAAAGCAATAATAATTTTTAAAAAAGTCCGAAGTCCCTCCTGACTGAGTTCAGTATCGTAAGTTTCTGGGAGAAGAGGACAAAGGAGGTCCACATACCCAGACCCTAACCACAAACACGACTGGAGTGGTGGAAGATGCAAGAACAAAGTTAAGCAGCCAGAAGGATGTATGGTTTTGCTTGCATTTCTCTACACTCCTCCTTTAAACTCAGGAACCACACTTCCGATCATCAGGGTGTGTTGGCTTGTTTTCCAGAGAGTCCTGCTCCTGGGACATGCTTCCGTACCAGGGTGACCGAGCTGCCCCAGCCCAGCTGCACTGCGTCCACATCTGCCTCAGAAGCTGCATCTTCCCAGAACCAGCAGGACCACAGCAGATGCTAAAAGCAACATGGCAAAGGGCACAGTTGTTACCACTTCCATGGTGGTATTTGGCATTTTTCAGAGAGCCTCATGGGAAACACCAGGACTCTGCATGTGCATACGCTGAGCTCAGTATTCACTGCTGATTCTCTGAAAGCAGAGGCATGAGAGCCCTGTGACTCTGTATTACCTGTTCAAACAACAATCACAAAGCTAAAGCGTATTAAAAATTCATGAATTTCTATGAATTCTTAAAGAGTCTTATTTTTGCCTTCTGGAATGTAGCTCTTTAGGGCTACATCTTTTTAAATCTTTTTTTTGATCTTGAAAGTTAGGAACTTTGTCAAAAAAGACAGAATACAAGGAGATTAGAGTGAGCATCTCCACCTCACCCCAACAGCCCGTGAACCTTAAAAAGCTTCTATCTCATATTGCAAGACTTTGAAGCTGGCGATACTGGAATAATTTCCCCAGCAACAAAGATGGGGAGGAGATCACGTGATTTAGAAAGTTTGCTAGTGTTTCCAACTGTCATGAAAACACGTACTAAAAATCTTAAAAAAATGCTGTGCCACGGCTCACAGTATCTGTTGTTTGCTCTTCCATTTCCCCAAGCCAGGAGTGTGATGTGCATGCATATGCTACCTTTCAAACATGATTACTGAGTTCTGCTGAAGGCACTTGCATATGTAGAAACAAAAGAAAATATGTTTGAGTCCCTGAAGACAGATAAAATGGATCTGGCCCTCCTACTCCATTCAATCAAAAAAGCCATGTATTTCTAAAAGCTGAAAAACCTAAACATGGGGTGAAACAAGAGCAGAAGCAGACTTGTGTGCTAGCTTAAACCAGCAGCTATTTCAGATTAAGGTGATACTTCGTGTTGTGAAATAAAATTTTGGAATTGTGAGCATATTAGCTTCAGCCAGCCTCTGCTTTGGGGCCAGTAACCCCTTTAATTGCCCCAAATCACCTGCAGGCACCTCCAAGCAGAAAAATCTTTGCTCTATAAGCAGCATCAGGCAGACAACAAAAAAACTTAACCAGAAAAAAAGATGGAGAAAATTTTGACAGCAGCTCATCATGCCTCCTTAGAAGATGAAGTATATGAAGGAGAACATAAAGCATGAAATGCCTTGAAAAAAATCTCGTTTTTGCCACTACTTTGAATAAAAATAATTTTTTGTCACAGACTTCACTGATTTTGTGTCCAGTACTCTCCGAGGTAATGTGCAGCTTTCAGTATTAGAAGAACTAAATGCACACATTCATTTACAAAAATGTCTCAAAGGCGACCGCTGGAAGCACATTCTCTCTAAGATTTTAAAATATACCAGACTAATAGATGTATAAAAGTCACTTATACCAATAAATTGAACTGATCGTTTAAAAACTCACGTGCTTCAGCAATCTTAACAAAGGTACTAAGTGCATGACTAACAACATACTTCTGCAGAAACCTCAGCTGATGGGGCTCATGCTCAAATGAAGCTACAAAACCGCTCATTTTGACTGTGTTAGGCAATGTCTTTATGAGCCAAAGGCAGCAAGACACATGGGAAAGTAAGAATGAAGATATCTGCCAGTGTTTGCAGGATCAGGCTTTATTTTTATACAGCCTTTTATCAGTGACAAAATCCAATTTAGAAATACTTCTTTCAAACTAATCACCTCTTTCAAGAGATGCCACTAAATACAATGCAAGGAAGATTTACTTTATAACAGCCTTGGAGGGGTGTGAAAACACACAAAACTCTATCTTTTAAAAAGGATCAAGGCATATTTAGATGCCACAGACATGAAATGCAGACCAAAACTCCAATACAGATACTAATCATGTGAAATGGATAACCGCATAATATCACACATCTTAGATCATCTGACTCCTGTGTCTGTCTGCATATTCAGCATCACAGCCCCAAGCTGAAAAAACACAGACAGAGAAGAAAGAGATTTTTGTTTCCTGGTAAAGCTTCTTGCATCAAAGAACTGAAAGCAGGGCAAAAGGCCCATTCAAAAATGTGTCACAAAACACTTCACCGCAGACCTGAGAGCTTTGTTGTGAGAGGAAAGAGAGAAAAAAAAGAATTTGGAACAACAATATTGACTAACGGGATTATGTATACACAACAGTTTCCCATTCACAACACCCTCCCGGGGAGTTGAATGCAAGCTCAATTTTACCTGCACCAATAACAGCTACATAATTTTATGACAGTTATTAAGCTAACAGGGTATAGACCACAAAGCTGCTACCAAAAACATTTAATCTTCCAGGGAGGATATCAGACAGGCAATTAAAGAAGCAATCATCCTCCCTGCAAAAATACAATTTATCATCTGTAAATGTATCCATAAATTCACATCTGTAAATCTCTCTCTTTAGGCTTCAAGCATACACTTTTGTAGTTTATTTCTGCTAACTTAGAGCTTTCAAATTATATATACTGTAGTATCTGGGTAAGTAATACACAGAAAACAGTATCCTGATGACAATATAACAACACAAGAACATATGAAGACAAACATAACAATGAAGACAAACTGTTTATCATCCTTTAGAACTTGCTTGCATACAAAAGAATTTTTGTATTCATATTAGACAGAAGGGATATAGAGAAAGAGGTCCTAGGACTGAGTATTTCTCCTTCCCAATTCCCTCCCCTTTTTTTTAATATATGAACTTTGCACCTAACCACAACAAGTATACATGCTTTGAAGCTTTTTAAGAAAAAGAAAAAAAAAAACAACTGAAAACCAAATTTGGGAGTAAAACGGCTGCAGCTCTAGACAGGAAAAACTGTGTTTTAGCAAGCGGAAGAACTTATTCCTGCACCTCATAAAGAATAAATACAGCCATGAATACAGAGTAAACATTCTTGACTGTAATAATAAGGAAAATATAATGTAGACACACAGCTATTGTTTGAGTAAAGCACATCCAAAGACTTCACAGTGACAGCTCCAGCCACTCTGCCACACTACAAGAGGCCCTGCACAGCCTCACAGGCTGCAAGGACAATATCAGCAAGCAAAGGGATGGGCACGTAACCCATGTGGCTGTGGTGTAGCTTTCCATGCCAAGAAGGCGTCAGCAGGCAGCAGCAGTGCGGAGGGGAGCAGACCAGGGATTTGCAGTCAATGCTGAGGTTCTCCCACAGGCACTATCATGGGGCAGTGAGTAGTGCTCCCATCAGTGGCAATTTGGATACTCGATCCCGATCCCAACAGCAGGAAACTATCTCTACAAATTCAACAAGTAAAATGTGGGATGCAAGTGCTAAAATAGCAGCATTCAGTTACCAGAGTGACAATGAGAACTGTGAATATTTCCTCTCTCGGGCAGGATCTGCTGTTATTTGGAAAACAGCGGATTTATGTCTTTATTTTTCCTTTAGAAGCAGCAGGACCTTAAGAATCTGTCCAGCGAAGGAACCAAAAATGCACTTCTATTGCTGTCTTTCTGAGTGCCCAGGCACCCGCAGCATTTTCCCTCCTCTCTGCAAGTCTCTGCAAAGGAAGAAAGCTGAACAAAGTGCCGCTATAAGAGGGCCATGGCCCCCACAGCAGCGGAAAAAACCCAAATTATACAAAACTTGTACTGTTTTGCTTCTGTCATCCTTTGCCTCCTCAGAGTTGAACAATAATGAGCTTGTCTAACATGGAGTAAAGAGGGGAATGGCTTTGTGCTTGGATGGGTCAGACCGGATAGATGCATAAATATGCTCGCCAAAAGCTGCCTGCATTGGGCTGGGAAAGGGAAGAAGCACAAAGGTGAGAAGCTGTAGACAGGGGTTCCAGAGGAAGAGCAAAACCCTACCCCTCTGTGCAAAACTTTGGTGTGGTTCCCTCTGGCAGATCTCAGGAAGGATTCAACAGGAAAGCTCATTTGGTAGTTAGTTACACAGAAGTCACAGCAAAAGTTTGCCTTATTGCTTCCCCTGGAAGTGAAATCAGCTATACCTTGTATAAAAGAGGAGCTTTTTTCTTTCTTTTGATTGAACAAATGAACTCTCCTCCCCAGACCACACAAACAGAAACCACTACTTCCTCAGTTGCTGCATGTTGGTGTCTAAAAACAGCCCAGGACAAGGGTAAAACCATGCTGGGTATGACATTACACCTCTGTGTTGACCAAGATCACAAACTGCCATCAACATGTGACACATAATTTTGAAATTTTGGTTTTCCTGTTTCACCTTTTCCACTAAACAGACAGGAAAATGTCTGTTAATGTGAATAACTAACTAAAAAAAAAAAATAATATCAATTTTTGCAGAATTTACCACATTACAAAATGAAAATTTAGAAAGGCTGCAACTGACCACTAGAAAGAAAACAGATCCCAGTGCTCTGATTCAACAAGTAATAAAAATGTTTTTCCTACAAAATCTTTTTAAAACCCCCAGTGGAAAGAGGGAAGTCAGTAATTTCCAATGGAAATGACTAGGGGAAAGGCACCTGAATTCATAGGGTCAAATAAAATGTGTACTAACCCAAGTGTGAAGGAAGGCTGTGAGATATTTGAGTTAGCTCAATATGAATTCCCTAAAGGGGCATTCCTTGGAGGTATTTAAAAGATGCGTAGATACGGTTCTTAGGCACACAGCTTAGTAGTGGACTTGGCAGTGCTGGGTTAAGAGTTGGACTTGATGAACTTAGAGGTCCTGTCCAATCCAAATGATGCTATATTTCTATGAATCCCTTCATTCTGGAGCAGGAAACTGAGACTGCGGGTATAATTCCACCGTGTTTGACATTGGCTCAAACAATGCTCTTGAATCAAGTCTCCTGACCATGTCTGCTTACAACATGCTGCTCTCTGCAGCACGAAGCAGCCCTGGAGCAGGGCTCCAAGAGCAGAAAACCAGGTGACACGCTGTAGGAGCACAGTACCTGTCTTCCAACTGCTGCTGAGTGTTCAGTCCACAGGTCCAGGTGAGACCTGGTCTGAAGGTCTGACCCAGTAATTAAACCAGAGGTGTGCTGTTAACCTCACCAAAACTAGAACCACAATTGCAGTCCACAACAACATCACCTGTTCCCCAGAAAAACACCAGGGAGGATAAGTATACAAAAGAATACTGGACAGTGAGGTAAGCAAAATCTGTGAAAACTCACGAAGAAAAGGCAAATGATGCCTTTTCAAAGTGAGATTTTCAAAGAAGCTCAGAGAGTTCATCAAAATTCATGCTTCAGAGGCTTCTTCAAAAATCCCAGCTTGAACTGCTCTAACGGGCTGCTCTCTTCTGCTGGAATAACATGAGACAGACACCTAATTCAGAACAAGCACTGTCACAGTGAAGTCAAGTCTTCATTACCATAACCCCACATTTTGGAAAAGTGGATGTAAGGGTCAAGAGCCTCTCAAAAGTTGTGTTTCTTCTAATATACGTAAATGATGCATACAAAAAAAACGCCACCTCAGACAAGACCATGCTGAAATATTCCTGGGGATTCATAGAAAACAGAGAACTGCAACAACTGCAAGATAGCTGCCAGTTACACAAAAGATGGTGCCACCTTCAGCTCTTGATATCACATTCATTTATCCAGTAATTTGAGATATGCAACCACTTGACAGATTGGAAATATTGCCTCTGCACTTAAAATAGAAAAGACAGGCCTAATCCTGTTCTCATTTGTACCTGAGCAACCCTACAATTAATTCAGAGCCCATTTGTTTTCAGATGCCTCTGATCTTTGCAAACACGCAGTGGCTCACAAGGGCTTTTTCACATCAGCCTCTTTGCTCACCCCCCCATCCCATCCTCCTAAATGGAGTGAATTCCAGTTACAACCCACACCCTTCTTTAGTGCCCTAAAATAGCACAAAACAGGCCGTGGGTTTGGGGCTTAGGTCCTAAGGGCTATGGAGGAGTAACGGCATTTTATACAGCACTGAGCACAGCATCAGTACTGCACCGTAAAAAAAAATCCTCACTCCTGCTGTAAGGCTACATCTTCAGAAAAAGGAAGCCTGCAAGCTCAGAAACACACTGTGAGAAAATACACATTTTCATTCACATTATCCATTCAGTCTTCCCACAGAGCACAAGGATAGCAGCAGAAAACACTGCCTTGAAAGTGCCTATTTAAGGGTGCTGGCAAATTCACACAATGTGCACTTTTTACTTTTAAATGCATTTGCTCAAACTCTGCTCGCTGTTACACCCTAGCACTACCTTTGAATTGAATAGCCCTACATCAATAAGGAAAACTAATTAACAAACAAGAAACCAATATTTATAATAATTTCTTAAAAACAAACAGAAGCAAAAAACCTTGTACGATGAAGTCTGTTCCTTAAAACAAATGTGCGCAGAAACGTGCTATTTGCAAGGCTGTTCTCGAGTTCTGCAGTACCTGGAGTGCCCTCTAAAATAGAAGAGCATTCTATCTTGAGGCGAGTCATGCACATGGAAAAATACAAATTTTTCAAATAAATCTCAAAGGCCACGATGGAGGTACTTGACAGTGGCACTTTGTGTTCTGCTGCAAATAATTCTGCCTATTTAAGCAACCACCTCTGAGCTGCCACTTCTTCTGAATTAGGCTATGCTGAAAGATTGGATTTTACAAAGCAGTGAACACCACCAATTAAAAATCAAACCCAGCTTGGCTTTAAGGAAACAGCCTCATAAGATTAAGGAGGTTCCTGAGACAAACAATGGGTTGAAGACAGGAGGTTATGTGAACTCTGTTTTCAAAAACGCAAACACAACCCTTTGTGCTTTACAGAGCAAGCTTCCAAGAGTATTAATAGCAGACAGAGAGCTTTCCACACCTTTTTACATAACATGAATCTGCACCTGCGCGACTCACCTACCTCAGTGATTAAACCGTACTTTGCACTGTAGTATCTGAAAGCTGTTTTTCCTCTCTTCCTATTATCCAAAAACATTTCCATGTCGGACATTAGGAAACGATAAAAGGAATTTAAGTAAATTCAGAGAACTACGAAGTTTGCTTGTAACTACCAGGCCTGCTCAACTGTACCCACGCCCCAGGTATCAAGATGGGAGTCTTCATTTTCAGGTAGCTATCTGTCACCTAACAAGGACTCCACTCCCTGTTGTGTGCATCCACCACACCCCATGGACACGTGGGCAATCATTCTGTCATCTTGCATTTGTCTGCATGTAGCTGAATGCAACCTTGACTGAAAAACGAGGAAATTAATCTCCTTTCCTGTTGGATCTGTAGGTACTAACACAAGTGCAAAAGCAGCAGGAAAACAGAAGTTTTGTCTATGACTGACAAAACACAGCGAATAAAGTTGGTGAGTTAAAAAAAAAGTAAGTTATTTTCAAGACACATTTCAGACCACAGCTGACATCTAGCTTCTGCTCTATGCTACATCCTTCAGACAGGCTGAGTACTGTGGGGTGAGAAGTGCAGCTCCATAGCACACGCCAGTGTGAACAAGGAATAATGGCATCTTCTTGAACAGTAGGTATGGACTGCATTTGAATATACACAGAAGTAGGTATATGATCCAAGCAGGCCTGAAAGCAAAGGGCCTTATGTGACATTTGTCTCCTGGCTCCTCTTTCTCCATCTCTACATGTGCTGGGGGTACTGGATGAAACCAGACATTCCTCCAGGTGAAAATTGTCCTCCCTGAGTACCAAAGGCATCCTAGCTCCTTGGGACAGTGAGGCTCTGCTCTCCCCTCCTCTAGCATCATGAACCCAAAAAACTTCAAACTCAGCAGGCCTCCCTCTGAAGTAGCCTGGCAAAGCTGTGCTGCTTGCATCCTTCAAAGGGCACACCACCTGGCTGGGGATATAATCCACTTCTCTGCTAGCAGCTGCAGTGGGCAACAGGCTGCCCCAGTGCTGTGAATTATCTTGGTAAAAAGCAATGGTAATGATATCTGACTCTTTATTTGTGATGAAATTAAAATCCGTGCCAATATGCCAGCATGTACTCCTCCTGTCAAAAAGGGAGACAGCTTAGGTCAGGATTTCTCACCTCCTTCTCTCCCCATTCTGGTACGTTAACCTTTGTGTGATCCAACCTTCTGGGAGGGCTGAGTCCTCTGCCTGCACTTCCACCTATGGCAGATCCACCACAAACAATGATGTTGGGAATACTGGAGCCTCCCACAGGTTCCCCCATCCACTTTCCTTGCTGGGAATTACTGACCCTGTACTTGCAGTGGTTCTTTCTCCATCCTGCAAGGCAAAAGGAAACAGTGCCCCACAGAAGAGAGGAGATAGAGGGAAACCCGTCACCAGCCTTCCCACTCTGCAGAACTCACAAGCTCAACTCTAAGGACAGAACAGCACCTGTGGTTGGCACCTGTTGAGGCTGCGCTGGCATCACCACCACGTCCCAGTATCACTTCTATGTCCCTTCCGTACACAAAAAAAAATCTGCAGGTATGGCCTGCACGGTCATGGTGAAGCCCCAAGCAGCAGACAGCACATGGATGGTTGGAAAAAAACAGTTTACTGCAAGCAGGCTGTAAACTGAATGGCACTACTGAATTCTTGGTGCTCAGCATCCTGCCCAAAGCCCAGAGAAAGGAAAATCACACTCAAGAGCTTCATCCCTGTTTGTTTCATACAGCTAAGTTCCAGCTACATGATGTGGTGCAGAAAGAAGACATCATCATGTCCCCTGACAGATTTTTCCTTTTACACAAAATCAGGGGATATTTTTTTAATTTGCAGGAAAATTTATGCTTCTTTTAAACACCTTTACCCATAAACTGATGTGCTTACGTCTGATTTGCCTTGACAGCATGTGGATTTGAAAACCTAATCATATTTACCTTGGCAATATGATTATCTCTAGGAGCACCAAAATGCAATCCATTGTTGACTGAAAAATTATGATAAACTTATCTAGCTTTCTATTTTTTAATCCCACCAATATTATAGAGTAAAATCCCCGATATTGCAAAAATTTACTTATTAACATAACTTTATACACTGGTGTTTGATTTAACTGAGCAATTCTATACGTATGTAAATATACAGTTCAGGCTTTGCAGGATCCTGTGTAAGAGAGTACGTACCTTCCTCTGCCATCCAAGACAAACAAGGTAAAACACATTTCGGTTGTGGTGAGTGAATCTTTCCTCAAACCTCAATCTCAGAAAATTTTTAGCCTGATCTATAACAACACAGGGGAAACACAACTGTTTGCTAAGAAGATGTATTTGTCATTTATATTTGTATACGAGGGGAAAGGCTATTTTTAAAAAAAAATACTTCTTCTAGAAAAGAAGATAGCCTCTGCTTCACTTTTCATTCTTATCTCAATTTTCCATAATAGAAAACCTTCCTCAGGCAAACACTCTGAAATGTAGCTTCTAAGAGCAGTGTTGGCTTCGAAATACATAATGAGAACAGAAAAGATATTTAGCATTGATGACAGGAGAGCAGTTGCTATGAACACAACACAGTAGCCCCTGTAAAGGAACTTTACTGTTCCTTAAATATGTACCCCTCTAAATCTGCATATTGCAGCCTGAAAAGCAAATGGTGTGAGTCCTGAAAAGTTTCCCACTGGCACATCATGTTTTCTCCAACCACCAGTGAAATGTTCTTCTCCTAAATGCTCCGTTGAGCTCTCTACCCTACCCTTGCAGCAAATAAAACTTCTGCTAAGCCCTTCTTATGAAAACAAATACCATTCCTTAAATTTCTCAGCATGTTACTTGCAAACGACAGGCCAGCAAACAGATACTCTCCATATGCCAAATTATGTCATTTCCATTTTCTAGAGCGAACACTTCTCACAGCAAACTGGCAAGGGTTTTTTCAGTTGGGTTATGAAAGAGCCAGCTCTGTGTCTTGCTGCACCTGCTGTGTTGCTAAGCCTGGTGTCTGGTGGCAGCCCCCCAGTCGTCCATAGCAATTCTGGGTCCAGAAAAGACAGTTTGTCATTTGTACATACTCAGAGGTATTAGCAAATGTTCAGGGGCGAATTCTGTGGATATTTGCATATAGATTTCTGTAGACACCAGCTTTTCCTATTTGCAAATAGAATCGCACTTCTCATGGGACAAGCTGGTGCCTAACAGTGTGTTAAGTCCCAACATACAAAGCCCAACTTCTGCATTTTTAGGTTAAATTACGAAGATGAGTTTTTATGTTTGTGTAGTGCAAAACTTGTCTGAGAGACTACAAGTAACTGAAAACAGAGGGAGAATTTAAAAAAAAAAAAAAAAAAGGATTTGGCCCTGCTTCTCATCTTGACCTTCTATCATACTCACTGCTCTATGGAGCCTCCGGACAGCCCACCTGGTATCTACTTCTTTGAAATGAGGAAGCCACAGAACTACCAGCAGGCTGACTTTTCTTTTTTTCTTTCAGGGACCACACTTGGGAAACTTTTATTTGTGTTTTAGATGTTCTGAACTGTTCCAAGCCAAGTTCTATCCTCTGCCAGAAGAGTTCTTGAAGTCATAATAACTACAGATTAAAGCATACTTCCCATCCAAAAGCTGTCATCAAACTATGATCTGTTATTATCCTATCTATCTACCATCAAACTATGTTTTTGTGATGGTCTGTAGGGCTGGCAACTCACATGGTTGCTACCAATCTTTAGCATTTCAAGGTGCTTGCAACAGTATTATCATGGAGAGGAAAGCGGTGTAGCAGACTCCTAAGGAAAGGGCCAGTCTGGCTGCCTGCACAGGAGCTTTGCTGGTAAAGAAAAGAGTGAAGAGAAAGACTGAGTAATGGAAATGCACCAACCACATAAGCAAGCCTGCTGAAGTGTCTCGTTCCTTCTGCTCTCCCGACAACTAGTGAGGGGTCACAGCACATCAGCCAAGCATCTGCATGGTGTAACCATGGGAATGCCACAGCAGGTTGCACCTAGCAAGCTTTGAATTGGTGGGCAGCAGTTGCAGCCTACACAAACAGGACTTTTCATGTGTTACCAGTTCAGGTTTTCTCACAGGGGTTAATGTGCACTCCCCCCAGGCAGACCCCTCTCACCCATCTGGCTCCAATGCTGTCTCTCTCTGAAACCTGTAGAGTCCTGAGGCTTTGGCAGACACAGCTTCCTCATAGGATCTGCCCCTCTGTGAAGGTGTCTAATTAATTCCCTAGTACTCAAGAACACTATGTTCTGTCCCACTGTTCTACTCTTCAGAATTGACAGCAAGGGGTTTTTTTCCTTGTTTGATGAATATTACCCTTTTGTCTGACAGAGATGCTTGCTAAATAATACAATAAGAGCCTAAAATATGCCAGAGCAAATTTCTGGGGGATTTGTTTTTAAAAGCTCTGAGTAGTAAGGGAACAAGGCTGATGCATCTATGTTGTTCATCATACTCCAGTGACTTTTGAACCACTGGTCAACATCAACTAATATCTGGAAGATGACCCCATTTCCACAAATTTCAAAGGAAACAACAAGCCTGTGCCCTGAAAAAGCAAAAAGGCTGGCAGAGACCAATGGCGGTGGACGCCAGTCCATGCAATGTGGGGCTGGCCATGCTCAGCATGCACACAGCTCAGAAAACCCACCAGTAGTCAGAGACTGCTCCTGCACAACTCTAAATGACCATGAAGACCCAGCCTCTCAGTGTGCTCATGCTAAAGGATGTGGGTGTGCTCAGTGTCCCTCACAGGGCTCATGGAGGAGTTTGTACGCTGCGTGCTACTACTGAAACAGCCCTAATTACCTGAGCCTTAAACCTGTTGTTGAACATTCCCCCTTCAGGCTGGCACAGGATGGTCATTTAGCCTCCTGAAGTGACAGCCGAAGTCAATAAGCATCCCCTGCTTTAGAGGCAGCAGCTAGCAGCGGCGTACAAGGTCACACACCTATGAAAAGACTTAGTTCAGCACGTGCACTTCCCATTCACTTCTCAGACCATTAAACTGCTGTTTTCATGCTATGCTTGCATACATCATTCTGAAATTCAGGGCTGCCTGAAGGGCTTTAGGTTCAGTGAATGGAGAGTGTCCATCACACACAAAAGATCCGGTGTGCTTCCAGCAGCTCACAAGCCAACTCCTGATGCTGGGATGACCCCATGGCATGGACGGCGCCCCCAGCACTTTGTTCTGCTCCCCTTTCAGGACTCTGCCTGTATTACACTTGTTTCTGAGAGACTTTTCTTATGTCTCCGGCATGTTCATTTTGGAGGCATCTTTTCTTATGTCTCCGGCATGTTCATTTTGGAGGCATCTTCTGTGGTGGGCTGAGACTACACTGCCTGCCTGCCCGCCCAAGGCCATGGAGAACAGGGGTTTGACCTCTCAGCCCTCCACCACAAATCCTAAATGGTGCTGAAGGTTTCCTCCAGCACTAACAACTCATGGAACTTTGCAAGCCCTACAAAAGCCAGGCAAGTGAACTATTCCAGCATCACCCTTCATTAACGTATTTCCAGAACATAAATACTGAGGCCATATGCAGCTCTGTCTTTTTCAATAGGTAGAAATAAATTGAATCTTCACAAGCTTTACTAATCATAAAATTATTTTAGAATTACTCAGGAAATTAGATTTATTGTAGGTCAATAAATTCTGAAGAAAAATCTATTTGACCCTGAGGACTTCAGTGTCCTTTTGAGTGGACCTCTCCCCAGCAATTACTCAGCAGATATTCTCTCCTTCCCTCCCAGCAACCGCTGCTCCCAGAAGGAATTCTTCTGCCCATCTGCATTCAAACATAACACAGTGACACAGACAATGCAATTGTAAGCAATGTTTAGACTCCAAGTCCAATCAACAATTTGCTTCCTTAGCAAAACAGAAAAAAAAAAACCACCAAAGTCAAAACCACAAAACCAAAACAAACAACCCCCAAAAAGCATGCGCTTGTTTCTAACCACCTGGCCTGCTGGAAAAGGAAACTTCACATTCAGAAACAGCAGTACTTTCCCCAAAGAAAACTATGGCAACAAGAATCCTAGGCATGCACAAAAACAAGTACCTGGGACCATCACATCAGAGGATGTGAAATGATTTAAAACCAGTGTTGCTGAAAGCTTGCTTCACAGAGCTCCTGGTTAATTTAAGACGAAGCTATGAAAATGAATTATAAGTTGACATGAAAAAAACCCTGGCAGAACCTGGCCCTGCTTTCTAGCAACCTTGTATCCTCATCCACCCATTCCCCACAAACTGAAACGAACTGCTTCTGCACGAGACAGGAGCCTTTGGCACCAACAAGCTGACTTCTGAACAAACCCTTTTTTTGCCATTTACATATAATTACACACGAGCCAGTAAGCAGCTAGAAGCTCCATGTTCTTTTTTTTGTATGGTTTGTTTCTTGTGAACACACACAGAGCACAAACCCAAACCACATTAATGATAACCTTGTTAAATATAAACTAGTATGCAATTATACAAACTGCTAACACAAACAAAAAAGCCAGGAAACTCTGATTATATGTTATAATAGTTTCTGAAAACTAAATAAAAATAACAACATAAGGCCTCCTGTCTTGCCTGATACTGTAACAGAAAAAGGTTTCACATTGTAACCTACCTGTCTCAACACAGAGGACTAGTCTGTCAACCCACACACTCAATTTCAAGCTCACTGCAAGGAGAGTAGAAGGGTGTGAGGAAAGGCAGCAGGGGCACACACAAACTACCGAAAAAAAAAATCTCTGATTTTTCTCTCCGCATCATCCTTCAGGTGAGCTGATGTCTGCCTCTGGGCAGTTGCTGTGACTTCCACCCTGTTGCCCTGAGAAGGGCTGTCAGTGTGCTGGGGATTTGGCTCCTTCCTCTCCATTAAGAGAGCAACAGCAGTTCTGCTTGAACCCTCTGTTCTTGGGCTCGTACCAGCCCGGTGCATGCCCATGATTTATCTTCTGTGCAGCCAAGAGTGAACCCAGCAACTGGAGCCTCTACCACACGTTTTCATTAAGATGATGAGGAGCTAACACTCCGTACAACCTCCATGGTCTGCAGCTGTCCATCCTGATGTTTAAAAATATATACCTTTTCCAGAACAGAAAGAAATCTATTGAAGGCAGGCCAAAGTCTGCCCTGGGCTGCACATGTGCAGGGTCACAACAGCCAGTAAAGGCAGAGACACTAGCCAGAGGCCTCCTGCACCAGTTTTAGCTGTAAGCAAGTGTTACAATGGAGAGCCTCACACTTATCAGTGGAGTAATGCAAGGTGTCCACTCACCTGAATCTAGCTCTCAAGAAAACAAAAGAGCATGAGAAAACGAACATTTTCATTATATCCTACATCACAGTAAAATATACAGCACAAACAACAGCCCCTATAGGAGTGGAGAAGCATGCTGACAAGGTTTCCATAGGTGATTTTCATTGCTTGGACTTGGGCTATCCATTCAGTTTGTTCTGCATGTTAGCAGCACAGCTGAACTTGTAAGATGTTGGACTTCTAGGCTGTACACATGAACAGTAATTACCTTTCCCTCTTAACTCCAAACTGTTCTCATGTAACAGGGAAAAAAAAAAATCAGTTGTGGAAGGAAACATTCAGAGTGGCAAACAGGGGCAAAGCAAAATAATGACTTGAAGAGGAAGGGCTAAGATCTGAGCATCGCTCCAAGAGCTGAGCACAGGATCAAAGTTTGCAAGCAAGAAAAACCCAGGAGGATCTTTGGGAATCTAGAAAGGTAACCTGCAGGAATCCTTCATCAACAATAAACTCACTAACTAGAAGACTAAGCAGGATACAGGCTCTTGAACACTAAGAGGGTACTGCCTCGTGCAGTATCACCAAGAAGTAAAAAGTTCAAGAGCAGAAAATCTATCCCCAAATTATGGTCTGTGGGTCACTTTTCACTCACAAGGCTGAGGGCAGAACCACGTTAGAGACTAAAGTGCATAAGCGTGTGTGTGTGTCACATTGCTGTGCTGTGATCCACAGCACAACTAGAGAGTTGTCACCACTGAAAATGTTTTGAGAGACACATGACTTGGAGAAGAAGGGTGGCAGGCCACCAGCAGGCATTTTACTTGGGAATGTGGAGCTCCCTAGCACAGCACCTGAAAAGCCACCAATAAAATCCAGATGGAAGGGGCAAAACCCAACCAACAGTGGGGCATGCAGCTAAGACAACTTTCTCCTGGAATACCTCCAATTTCTCCAACCTGGTTAGTTTTGAAAGGGACTTTTCTACAGCAATCTATGCTCAATTACCCTTATAAACCCTTGCAATAACATGTGACTCAAAGTTTACCTATTTGTCCAAGGGAGGAACAAGAAGGGAGTGTGGCAAATAGGGAATGTGGGAGTGGCAGCCGATGTGGGCTTAGGGAGCACAGTCATTTCCTCCAGCTTCTTCTCTGCTTCTTCCCCTGCCTCCCGTCTTTGATATCTGAGTATGTTATTGAGGAAGTGAAGGAAGGTGATTTTGTACCCGTGGAGCAATTAATCCACACGCATTTGCACATTTTTATATGATTGCACCTTCTTAGCCAAAAATCTCAGCTTTTCAAGCAGGTGAGGTTATTCCTTTGGGAATTAAAAGGCAAAAGACTACCCAGCGGCAATAAACAGCCCACAGGAACATGAAGTGCTTGTAGATAAAGAGCTTATTTGGGGTGGTAGCGAGACGCTGCTTAAACCATGCGCTCGCACCGTAATCCGTGGATGTAGATGCAAAGATTTCCTTTCCCCATGAGGGCTACAGACCTGACTGCAGCGCACTTGGCTCAGGGCTGGTTCCCAGCCTGCTGCCTACAAGACAGGTAGCACGGCGGGCTGAATCCTCCACCAGCCATGAGAACAGGGTGACAACCGCTCCGCAGCTGGGCTGGGCTGCAGCGGGTCACGGTGGCTGTGCAGCCTCATGCCCGCACTGCTGAGCAGGACAGAAACTTTCAGCCACTTGCGCCCAGGTGGGAACGACTGACTGACCGGCTGGTGCGACCCGGGAGGATCGGGCACCTCCGCCCTGCACTGTCCCGGCCCTGCACCCTCGCAGATCGCTGCCGCTACTCCCCCGGCCCCGCGGAGCGAGGCTCCCGCACGGCGGCTATCGGGCCTCCCTCCCCACCGCTTCCCCCGGCGGCGGTGCCCGTCCTTCCCGATCGGCGAGCGCATCACCATCCCGCGCATCCCACATGCCCGCATCCCGCGCATCCCCCAGCCCCGCGGCGCGGCTTACCGGGATCGCTGCAGCTCGAAGGCGGCGGCGGAGCCGGGCTGCCCCAGCTCTCCGCTGCCGCCGGCGATGCCCTGGGGGCTGGTGCGGCCGAAGGGCGCCGGCAGC
>VXAY01004091.1:977135-1041677 GCA_013399855.1 Oxyruncus cristatus
GCCGGCGGGGTGCATGGGGGTGGCGGGGGGTGCGCTCCGCCCGGCCGTGCCGCGCTGCCCCGGGCCCCCGCCGCCCGCCCGCTCCGTATTTATAGGTGCAGCAGCCGCACCGCCGAGTGCCCTGTGCAATAACACGGCAATCACGTGTGGGAAACGGGGCGCTGGAGGAAAACAAAAGCCCGGCCAGCAGCCCGGAGGAGGAGGAGGAGGAGGGAGAAGGGTGGGTCTCGGCGAGCTCCCTCCTTTCAACCTCTCTCTCTCTTTTTTTTTTTTTTTTTTTTTTTATCCCCTTTCACCCCCTTCCCTCCTCCTCCTCCTCCTCTTTTTCCCTTCCTGGATGCGTGGGGGCGGGCGGGAGCCGAGGAAGGTGGAGTCTGTGCCAGTAGTATACGGCACATGGCTGTCGGAGCCCCGTGCTGGCCGCACCGGACTCGGGGCTGCGGCTCGGCCCGGCCCACCCGCGGCACCGGGATGCAGCCGTGCCGTGCCAAGCGGCCTGGGCGCTGCCTGCTGGTTTTCCCGGGTGGGAGCTGGTGCCCGGGGCAGGCGCTGGCCGTAGGTGGCCGGCGGGCAGGGAGAAGAGGCGGCGATGGGGAATGCTCTTGGCTGCCGACGGCGCGTCCCACGGTGCAGCAAGCCTGGGCTGCCCCTGCTGCCTGTGCTGCAGTCTGAGGTGTGCGAATGCCTCTGTGTGTGCAAGTAACATCTCACGGGTTTCCTAAGCCATTAAAGCACCCCCCACCCCCCCCACACACACCTTTCCCTGAATCCCTTTCCCAACCCTTCCCTCTCCCCTACACCAGAGAAAGCGCAGGTATTTATTTTGCCCTCTCCTATATAGCCCAAGCCCCAAATCTCTGTATTCCCTGTCGTCCCCAAAGTGATGGCTGTTGTGCAGCTGACTGCAGGTCTGCACGCTGCCTCCTTCTGCAGCTGCGGCTTTGGGAAGGTGAGTGGCCAGTCTCACCTCAACAGAACGCTTCTTCATTTCTTCATTACTTTGTTTTGATCAACTCAACCATGCTACGAGTGTGCTTGTCCTGTGGTGATAATTTCATCAACGGCTTATGTAAGGATTGGATAACAGATACATACAAACAGCAGAACATATGGTTGTTGCAAGATAACAGCACGCGCTTTCTTCATAAAGCATTACAATGACTTTTATTACATTCCATTTACAGTTGGTAGATGATTTACAAGCCACCCCAAACTGTCACAAAATATGGCAATATCCTCTACAATTTTACCAAAACCTTGCTAGTTTGATGTTAAAAAAAAAAAAAGATTGATCAGAAAGGAGAACCTAATCTTATTGTTGGAGGAAGCTATGGACCCAGACTTGTGTTCCTCTCAAAACTGACCTTTTGAGCATTCGAAGACTTTAGAACTGAGCTCTGTGACTTGGATTGATCTCTGAACCTTCGGTCTCTACTGACACTGAGTGCCACAACCTCCAAATTTAGAGGCCAAGTCCCCTAGGGTGTGCTACTTGCATGGTAAGGGCACTGGATGGGCAGCATCCTGAGCAGGAAGCAGTGAGGAAGGGAAGGGGGAATGATGGAGGAAAGAAATGTTTTCCAGATCACACCTTCTTAGAGAGGTAATTGCTATTTTGAGATGGTCATTCTCACCAGTCAGCTCTCTTGAGGTTTATGCTGGCGCTGTCTTTTTTAACAGAAGGCACTGGTGTGCGTGTTCCTGTGGCGTGTCAAGGATGGATCATTTGGATGGGAAGTGGGAAGGTCAGAATGCTCAACTCTCCTTCCCAGAGAAAAGCCCAACTGACATGTCCCATCCGCTGGAAGGATGCTCAGTACTCCAGTGGTTGTAAAGTGGTTCCTTCAAACTTCTGTTTTGGAGAGGAAGGCTGAGGAATTTCCGGCCTGCCACCATCCTGTTTCTCTGACCGGAGGCCTTCGCCCTGCAGGGGCAACCAATGAGATGTCAGGACAATGATGCACTTGGCGTCCCATGGATGAATTCCATGCTTCTCTTAAGACAGTACCTCTTTTAAAAGAATTCATGACTTTTTGGAGTAGAACTCCTGGGCCACTGAAAAAGGTCAAGCTCTGTAGCCTGATAGTTGGTGCATTGACTGAATGCTGACCTCTGGTCCAAGGACTACTTCCAGAGGGTAAATAAATAGGTCGTGAAACTCAGGCCTCCCATGTTACACCTGAGTAAGGTATACACTGGGATATTTTTTTCCTCTTGCATTTCTCAGGGGAAGCAGCAACAGTGTGTATTTTTCTCTGCAGCTCAAGAACTTTATCTGGCAACTGAGTGCTGGAGTGTGTTTTACAGATTTAACTTCTCATAAAATACTGGGAAAGAGAACCACCACCAAAATGGCAGGTGGGGTTCCAGAGGTTGGTTTAACTTGGGATAATTTTTATGAGTGTAGAAGTGTGCACTTCTTTCACAAAATTGCTCTTGTGGTGGGATAAATCGCTCTCTGTTGGAAGCATTATTTTAAATGGAGCCACAACCTCCAGAGCTCCTCTAGAGCTGTCCCAGAGGGAAATGTTATCCCCTCCCTTGTCCACATGTGCATCCAAATGCTTTTTGTCACCTGATTGTTACAAAACTACTTTTTACAGTCTCTGAGATGAGGAACGCTTATGTGAATGGTTGAGCCTATCAACCTCGTCACATCAAAATTAGGGTGGTAGGAATAAATTGTAGGTCTTTCCTGGCCTGGCTCATTCAGCTGAGCTCACTTTGCCACATTGCAAGGTGTTTGTCTGTGCTCACCAGCCTAAATACTGCCATGGGCCCAAACTGATGCCCGTGGTCTAACTGCCTCTGGGGGTACTGTGCATGTGCACAAACTGTCTTTTCCAAAAATCACATTGAAGGTTTAGCTAAAACATCCCTTCTACTGCACATGAGAATAAACCCATTTGAGAAAGCCACAGACAAGAAGAAAAGCATGACTTTTTTTCAGTCTGAAGTGAAGCTATTTTTGATAATGAGTGGGGTACCATAGTACAAAGATAATTGGCATGTTGGAAATACCAGGTTCTCGAGACCTATTTATACATTCAGCAGCAAATTTAGATGAATGTGCACAACACAGAGTGAATTTTTTTCCTGGTTACTTATGTTGTCTTGATCTGTGCTTAGCAAAACTATAGGTTATTACAATGTGCTATGGTAGTCCTGTCTGCTGAAAGATAAGTGGAAATGTTAAACAAATTGACTTTGCTGGTTGAAACTTTTTTGTTTGATGGGGAAGCAGCGGTTGACTAAAGGAAATAGCAAAGTTGAAAGGGAAACGAAAAATGCACATTCTGGAAGCTTACTTCTGTGACTGTTTTTCCAATCATTTCCCTCCCCAAGTTCTCTTCCAACCAACCAGTTCTACCCAAGTGCAAGCAAATATTTTTATTTCAGAAGCCACAGTAAGTGGTTGGATGACAAGTGGTAATGGGAGTGATAGAGCACAATGGCTTTTTCACCCAAGAGCTGCAAGAGAGGCTCATCAGTTATATGGGTGTTCAGAGGCAGCATGGAACTTGGGGGGATCTGTTAACGCTGGTGATGGAAAGGCTGCCTTTAATGAGACTGAAGAGGGTGGAGGGAGTTTGGACAAAAATGAAAGCTCAGCAATTTAACCGTCTCAGGAATGGAATTGGAGAAATGGTGCCTCTGCATACCTGCCTTCAGAGGAAAGTTAACCCAAGTGTGGAATTCTTATGTTGTCTTGGGTTTACTTTAGCTAGTATGAGGGCAATCCTGCTGCAAGGCAAGCATGCAGCCAGCAAGACATGAAGAGCCAGCCCCAAAGGCCACAGACCTTGAGCTAAAGCTGGGCTCCTGAGTGGCTTGTCAAGTCAAGCTTGAAAATATCTTTTCAGGTGAATTGAAAACTTCACCCTGTACTTGCTTTAGAGGTGAGATTTGCGTTATATTGAGAGTTAACTCTGCGGGAATAACCGGTCCTGAGTCACCAGCGTGAGTCACAGGCTAGTTTTTGAGTGGCCTCAGCACAGTGTATGCCTGCTTTGGTGACAAAAACAAGTTTCTTATTGTCACTGGTACTTGTTAGAGAGGCAGGACCGAGGCAGCTAGGGGAAGAAAAAGTAAATGCAATTGTTTCTTGTAATTTTGGCAAGCTTGTTTTCTGACTGTCAGGATCAGTCAGGTAATACTGTTATGCGAAGCTCAGCAAAGAGGTAGTATGTGCTTCTGTAGGTGAGAACAGAGATCCGTATTACTGGTGGTCTTGGATATCACTATCAGATCCCCACAGTCATGCAGAGTTCCCATCGCCTGTGAGCACTCTACTTGTACTGTGCAAGACTTCAGAGAAACAAGGAATGTGCCATCTTTATAAACACTTTTTTTCTTTCTGTTGCAGAAAAGAATTGCACTTGAAAACAGGAAAGCAGATGTAAGATTGAGAAAGATTTGGAATATGAATTTAAAAATCCTACTTAGAAGGAGTGTCTGGCAGAAAAAAAAGTTGGGGGAGTTTGAACACATTTCACTGAAAGCCATAGTTAAGAATGGAAATTGGATTAATACAGTACAAATTCTTTACAAAAGACTAATACTGCATCTGGATAGCAAGGCCTGTTTTGGTGCCAGGCCCAAACTTTCAGTCTGTTGTAAATTTAGACTGATTTCTCAGAAATGCTAAGTACTTGTGCTTCCCACTGGTGATTTTTCATGAGCCTTGAAATGTAAAAGTTTGACACTAAGAAGAGTGTAACCTTGTTGGAAAAGTAGCATTCCTTGGATAGTTGTAGGTCCACGCTTGCCTCTCTATGAAGAACCTAACTTTGCTTGCATCGTTCCAGAGTGCCAGGTGTGAACACTGCCAGGTTAACATAAATCCAAGTTCATATACAGCAGTGGGAAAGTGGGACAGATCTGTGACCACCTAACACCGTGGTTGCAGTAGTGTGTGTGACTGCGGGGCAAGACATGCAGAAGCAAGTGTCCTCAGTAAAGATTCTTTCGTGTCTCTGAAATCAGCTGAGGTCTGGATGGTCAGGGCACCCAACCCGCCAATTGTTTTGGATGCCAGAGGTGCGGCATGTGTGGTGTTGTTGTTTGTGTTGAAGGGTTCCTGAGATCATCAGTGAACTAGTAGTGCACATATGGGTGGTAGAGCAAATTTAATAGTTGTTTGTCTCTTGAAGAATTTAGGGCGGTCTAGTTAAGTCAAAACTGGCCTATGTATCGTTACTCCAACTTATTGTACCTTTTTTAAGTATACTTAATATTTTCTATTGCTAGATCCATGCAAGATCCGATTCAGGCCAAGCATTTCTTGGAAAACTTTGGCCGAAATGGATACGCTAGCTCCAAGGGCAAGACCAAGAAAAACACATCACTTCGCCCACGTTAGAAATTCTTGTCGCCTCTCCTTTGAAATACCTGAGCATCCCTGCACTAAGAATTCAGGAGATGGACTTCTGTCTCTGAGGTGGGGCTGGGGAAGGAGGACGGGGTGCCTTTCTTGTCAAAATCCACCCACCTTTGTCCAGTGTTAGGCATTTTGAATCGTAGCTTGCATATGCTAGTTAAGGACTTATTTCTGCCTAGCAGCTAAAACTAGCAGTGAGGATATATCTTCATGGAGCAAACTTCGGGCTTCCACCTGTGCTGAATGGGCTGAGCACATGCAGTACCCAGACCTACAGGATCACTGAGAGGGATGTTCCCAGCTGCTCTGTGGCACGCTGGAGGCAGCTTCTGGACTATGGGTATAGAGCGGACACACAGAGTGGAGGAGGGAAGAACTGCAGGGGGAAAAAATACCATTCTCGGGTCAAATGCGTACACACGGGGAGGGGGCTGAGGGCTTTCACATCCACCATAAGTTCCTCCTCACTTTTTTTGCATACTTGAATTTTTTAAGTTCCTTATTCGACTTAAGCTGACTTTGAGTTTTGTTGTTGTTGCTGCTGTTACTTTTTCACTCTGTATACTATTGGATCCTGAAAAGATCCCCACTAAACCGGGAGCTACATTTTACTGGGTGCTGCTAAAATGCTCTTCCATGCCTCAGTGAGCTTGCAGGATAACTAGACAAAACAAGGAAGGTGGCCATGTCAGAACTGCAACTGGAATGTGGCTGTTGCTGGCTCCTACTGGAGTGATTAAATGGGAACAGGGCCACATAGCTCCTCCCTCCCTTGAAAAACAAAAACTATGGGCACTTGTACAGAAAACAACCCCTGCCTCTGTTTGTCCTTGTCTTGCTGCAGTTTTCTTCTTTGAAATCGGAGTTTGTTTTTTGTTTTGGGGGTTTTCTTTCAGTGTCATAATAAATTAATATAGCAGTGATTTTCAAAATGGAGTCATCTTTATTTAAACGAGGAATGGGCAAATGTTGTGTCTACCTGGAAATCTCTTTAGGCAGGGGTGTGTATAAAAAGCAACTTGTAACTGCAATAGAACAGAATGACTGGTTGCTAAAAAGAGCTGTTTTAAGGTTTTCATTAAGTGACAGCTAAGATTTATCCTGTTCTTTACCATTTCGAGGCAGTTTGTAATCAAATACAGAATCACTGGACATTAAGGTTTCAGAGGAAAGCCTGGAAGAACATCTGTCTTCGTCACAGTGTCTGTTAATTTTTAATCGCCTTGGGATAATTTTAAAACAGGCTGCAAGTTTCTGGAACATTCATGTAGGCAAGTCCTTCAGTTTGCTGGCTTTTGAGGGTAAGAAAACCCTGCAGTTCACAGGACAGTGAGACCAAGGAGCTGGATGAAAAAGTAAATGCTGTTGACACCTACTCAGACACAGTCTTCAATGAGTAAAAACATTAAATAAATAGAATCTGAAGTTCCCAGAGGGACGTGCTGGTGGAGTGTTTCAGAGACTCTCGTACAAGTTCAGCTTGACTGGAAAAGTTTAATATCCAAGAAAAAAATTTTGAATTTTCTTTTTTTTTTTTTCCCTCTTGAAAATATTAAATTCAGGGAGTGTGACTCCAAGGAGAACTAAGGAAGCAAATGTAAAACTGGTGTCAGGAGCTGGGTTTTTGCATTCATCAAAACAGCATTTTCTGGTCTGTGTGCAACATGATATCCTCTAAGCACCACACTTGGTTAACTCCAAAATTTCAGGGAAGGTTTCACAGCCATTTTAACTCGGGAGATCCTCAGAGGGTAGTGCTCGTTGCAGGCTGGTGTGGAAAGTTGGCAACCCTAAGGGGGAAATAAAACCTGTGCCTGCATCCTTGTATCCTGTCACCTTGGGCCACCTGCACAGGAATTCAAGGGAGCTACAGCCACTTTACTTTGCCCCCAGGATGGGGCATGGGTCCTGCCTGTATCCCCTGAGCTATACTCCCAGATAAATATTTGTCACTGGCGTATTTCCAACATGATAAAATTCAGCCAGGTCAGCTCTGCCTCTGTCCCAGGATGACCAGAAAAACTGGCACAAGTGACCGGGCTCCTGGGAAGGAAGGTGAAATGACAGTGACCTTGGTGGTGGGGTGATACGGGGCCAGCCTCAGCTGTGGGCTGGGTGGGAGGAGGATGATGGGCAGCTTCTCTCCTCTAACACCTCTGACATGCCAAAGGCTGTGCACCTCTGATGCCGGCATGTGCCTGGGCAGTATTCTCATCATGGCTAGGTCAAGTTGCAGCCTTCCCACCACAGCCCTCTGGAGGTCTTTCACTGCTCCCTGAAGCCCTGGGCTACCACTGGGGTGCTCATGGGGGGCCACTGCCTGCAACTTCCCAAATCCTCCTTGCCTTCACCTTGCAAAGGGAGGGAGTCCAGCCACCCACCTAAGGAACAGCAAACTCACCTGCAGCGGAACGGCCACAGGTACCCAAATCCTGCACTGTGGTCTGCCAGGACAGTCTGCCTGTGGGCTGGGGATGGCTTGTTGCCACTGCAGGGGAAAACAGCAGCTTAGCCCCACCCCAGATAATCACAACTTGCCACATCCAAGTTTTACATAATCTGATAGCAATTAAAGCTGCTAAAAATTGGTCTAAACAGGATACATTTTTCCTCTGAATGTTTTGGCAGGAAAGATTTGTAAGCAACAAATGAAAATAACATAAATAGAAAGGCAATTCCCTAGCAAGACAAATCCAAAGTCTTCTGCTATCTCTGCTCAAACTGACTAGCACTTGGGTGTAATAATCTTCAGTTGAGATCAGTGAGCCTGTTAAATAAATGAAGCATTCGAGTGTAGAAGAACGTAAGGGAAGAGAGAAGGCATTCATGTTGAAAGACTAAAATTCAAGCCTCCTTGAGCCCCAAGTTGTGAAGAAATAAGAGCTGGAAAGAGTCTGTCAGATCCATTCTAAAACTTATGACAAAGTAAAACTTACTTAGGGGGCAGAAAGCAAACTGAAAGAAATGGCAATGTAGCAGGAGAGGACGGCTCTCCTAGTATGCTAATTGGTACATACCTGGTGCATCTGCAGATGTCTCTGCTGGAATGTTTGACAGACTAGTGATTCCTTCTTCCAAAGTAAAAATGAATGGTTTAGTTCTACTTTACTGCGACGTCTTTGGAGATGGCTGGTGTTTGGTCCAGTCTCTCAGGGAAGGAAAAAAAAAGAAGGAAATAAGTCAAATACAAACCAAAAAGAATTAACAAGATTTTGGTTCTTATCTATGTAGGTAGTGTGTGTGTACACATGTATATATATGTGTATATACATTTAATTTTGCCCTGTGGGTATGTAATTCCAACTAGATATAACAGGACATAATATATACTCTGCAACTAGAGCAGTAGGAGGAATACATAGCAAATTATTCTGCTGGGTGATTTTGGAAATGTTTTAGTTGTCTCCATGATGCCAGTGTGACTGTGTTCCTATGGGAACAGGCTGCCTCAAAGCAAAAGGGTTCTGTAGCAAAAGCAAATGAATCCTGGCTAAAAACTTGGTGTTTAGCAAAAAACTAAATATTCTGTAAATATCAAGTACTCTGCAATATTCAGATTAAATTCACTCATTTTCAAAACTAATTGAAAGAGTTCTTTCCTACTCTGCCAATGAGGCAAGATGCAATCAGTTACATTCAAACCATCATTAGGACTAATTAGGACATCCTAGGTAGTGAAAGCTTGTTCACCGGAGTAATCCCATAGGCTTTAATGGGACTATGATTAAAGTACTACTAAGTACTACTTATTAAAGCATTATTCTGTGTGAGGGAGCATTCTGGAGTCTGGCTTTCTGTTAATGTTTGCCTTAAATGCAGATGTTTTCTGAAGAACAAAGTCATGTGTTGTATATTGTAAGAGTTTTATGTTGCCCTAATGTTGACTTGCAGCGGGAGCAATGCTTATAGAAGAAAACTCCAAAACTCCCTTGAATATGATAAACACATCACATGGCAGGCGAGCAACTGGCTCACAGGTTGGGCTAAAAGTGGGTAGGGTGACTGGTCACTGGTGGAATTCTGCAGGTCTCCATTTTAGGGACAATTCTCTTCAGTGTCTTCATAAACGACTTGGACACAGGACTCAGAGAAATACTAAGTAAGTTTACTGATGATATGAAATGGGAAGGAGCTGTTGACTGCCTCAAAGGCAGGGAGGCCCTGCAGAGAGGCCTGGACAAATTAGAGGACTGGGCAATCATGAACCATGTGAAGTTTTAACAAAGACAAGTGTCGGATTCTGCACCTGGGATGGGGCAACCCCAGATATGCCTACAGAGTGGAGAACAAGAGGCTGGAGAACAGCACACAGAAAGGGACCTGGGGGTCCTGGTCTGTTGCAAGCTGAATATGAGTCAACAGTGGTGCCCTGGCAGCCAGGAGGGCCAACCGTGTCCTTGGGGGACATCAGGCAAAGCATCACCAGCCAGTTGAGGGAGGTGATTGTCCCACTCTGCTCTGCACTGGTGAGGCCTCACCTTAAATATTGTGTGCAGTTTGGGGCACCTCAATATAAGAAAGATATTACCCTATTAGAGAGTGTCCAAAGGAGGGCAGCGAAGATGGTGAAGGACCAAGAGGGGAAGCCGTACGAGGAGCGGTTGAGATCACTTGGTCTGTTCAGCCTGAGAAGAGGAGACTGAGGGGAGACCTCATTGCAGTCTATAACTTCCTCATGAGGGGAAGAGGAGGAGCAGACACTGATCTCTTCTCTGTGGTGACCAATAACAGGACCCAAGGGAATAGCCTGAAGTTGTGTCAGGGGAGGTTTAGGTTGGATATGAGGAAAAGTTTTTCCACCCAGACAGTGTTTGGGCACTGGAACAGGCTCCCCAGGGAAGTGGTCACAGCACCAAGCCTGTCACAGTTCAAGAAGCATTCAGACAGTGCTCTCAAGTACGTGGTGTGATTGTTGGGGCTGTCCTGTGCAGAGCTGGACTTTGAAGATCTTTGTGGGTCCCTTCCAATTCAAGATATTCTGAAATTCTATGATTCTATGATATGCTTTAAAAGGAAGGAATTCCAGGGAAGAAAAGTTTTACTGATATGACCAGCTGGTCAGAGACCGGAGTGATTGCTACAGCTAGCTGAATACTTATTTGATTCTATATTCTGAGTGTTCATTCCCTGAACTGAAGCTGATCAAATGTATCTGTGCTTTATTTTTGACTCCAAGCTGTTAAAATTGCCAGCAAAGTAGTTGTTATGCTCGTAAGTGATACAAAGGAGACAGAACTTCACCTGCAGTTGTTTGCCAGCGCATAATGAATGAATGGACTGGAAGTTATGAGGAGGCTGATACTACATCATGAAGCATGCTGTGCCCTTGGAAACAACAATTTGTAATTTCTGTCTTTAGAACAACACTTACAGCTCACAGGAGAGCCACACAGTGAAAACATGGGTGTGTTAATCCTTTGTAGGCTCGCTAAGACGTGAATTTGTTTGAATAGCTATCTGCTGGTCATGAGTCTTTAGTATTTCCTTGACAACCAGAACAAGATAGGTGAGAGTTATGTTGTTTTTATTGTTCTGTACAAAACATACCTGGACTGCGGGGAGAAGCAGGAGGATGGTGGCCCATTAAGGTAAGAGGAAGACAAATGCAGGTATGGTCATTTGTCCCAAAACTTCAAATGCTCAAATCCAGCATGCAGTTGTTTCTGAAGTGGACATTTCTAAAGCCAAGTAATTTTAGTCCAAATCTGTGGCTCTCTAAGGAAATACATTACAGAGTATTAAAAGTGACTCCCATGAAACATCATTTTAATTGTGCCTGAATCTGTACAATTTTGCCCCAGTTCAGAGCCAAAGCTCTGGAAGTAGCAAATCACATTCATGGAGGATCTTTCTTTTCCCTCCCTGCTTTGAATATTCCCTTACAAGTGTTAAGAAATATGAATGCAATAGCCTTGTGGGGGTGAAACCCTAGAAAGAGCAAGTCCTCGTGTGAAACGTGCCAGCCCATTTTCAGGATAAACCCTGTTTTGTGCCAGAGTACCCCGCTTTGAATAGAGAGTTTCGTCTCCCCAAACAACAGCAAGTAGGTCACCAGCACTGCCCTGAGGATAAGTGTTTTCAGAGGGGAGGAATTGCACAGGTGAAGAAAAATGATTTGCAAGAGAAATAGTACTGATTGTTCCTGTGAATGCACTGGGATGGGGCTATGACAAACCCCCTTGGCATGGGGTTTACTGGTTTTCCACCACCATGTGAACGAAGTGCCTTTCCCATGTTCGTGAGTGGGGTATCTGGCCTGTGCAGTGCTCCTTGCTCAGCCCTCTGCCTTCCTGCAGCATCTCCTCGGGAAGCAGAGCGGCACTTGGAGCACAGCAGATGATTTCAGTAAGCTGGTTGAAGTCCATCAAAGCAATCTTTAACACAGTGCGACCAACTTAAAGCTTATTTGTCTTTTCCATTATCTATGTGAGAAAGATGGCACATCCATCGGATGTAGGACATGGCAACACTTTGTCTTGTGCTGGAGCACAGGTTCTTCTTCAGGACAGACTGCCAGAGGAACATATTCTCTGCCCTCACTCTTCCTGACCAGGACTGATAGAGCTGTTTTTCCAGTGAGTTTCCAGCTAGACTAGTAAAACAAACTTCTCCCTGAAAGCTTTTGCCTTGAAGCAGCCTTTGTTCTATAACTCTCTGTGCTGTTGAATGGGGCTCTCCTCTCCCAGGCAATCCCCTATGCAGCTGAAATTAACCCCTATGCAATCCTAGAGAGCACTAATACCTGATTTGAGTCACACAAGGGTGTAATCTTAAGGACTTAAAGGCATCCTGCCCCTGTGATAGTTATCTGAATGCCACCCATCAGGTGTATAACAACCTGAAGTGAACTCGATGTTCTGTGCCTCACCCATATTTTGTGGGGTTTGGGATTTGTCTGGTTTTGTTTTGTTTTGTTTGTGTTTTAATCATCACAATTTGCACCCAAATTCTAAAGTCCATGGTTGGGGCACCTATGGTCAAATTTCCTTTAACTTTTTTTAAGAGGAAAAAATAGAAACATGGCCTTATGATCTGAATATAAGCAAACTATCTGTTGTGGCAAACTCACTGGGGGAGGGGGATAAAAAAATATGATGATTCAAGGCAACAATGTCCTCAACCTGAGATCATCATTTTTACAATGGCAGGGGGTAACAGCTGCCTGTTCATCAGAGGATTATATCTTCCCGCTGTTACTGTTGTGACCCTAAATAAAACCTCTAATGCCAGCGCAGCAGCATGGCCATAAAACAGTGATGGAAGGAATAAATCCCTCCCTTCTGCTTTGGGAAGGTTTCTGTGGACAGCCAGTTTTCTGCTGTCTTTCTGGAGCCTTAACTGATTTATTTTTCCCATTAGGTCCAGAACTTGGAGATTGAAATAATTCCCCTCCTACCACAGATTCCTTTCTAAAATCATAGGTTGCCATCCTGCTGAAAATGTAATTGACACACACATACAAATGCAGTGTTTAATTCCAAGATTTTCCTGTATTTTGATTAAAAACCTACTGGACTTTAAAGCTTAGGCTGTGCTAGATATAAAAACACACGTTCATCCAAGAGCACAACATGAATGAATACGAGCATTAAATTCTGCTGACCATTCACTTGAAATTTTTTCCGCCGCATGTGATTCCAGGACAAATATTGATTGAATAACCTCTGTGTGTGTGTGAAGTGTGGTCTAACGCCCAGAGCGACCTTTCTCTTCCGTGCCTAATCACCAGCGATAGCTTTAAGCTTCCTTTTGTATCAAAAATCTTGTTTTATAACGCAGCTCCCCTGCTCTTTGGAACCTGAGTTTCTACGTTTGTTTGTTCAGCCAGTTGAGGTCTGCTGGGATATTTCTCTGTTTGATTTGCTTGTTAGCTTTGTTGCCGGCTGAAATGGCCCGGGGATGGTTTGTTCAAAGCTTTTGTTTTCTTTTCTGGAAGAGCTGGTGGAGGGTTTTGTTCTCCGCAAGTCCGCCAGCATCACTGCACGTGAGGTTCGCCTCGCTGCCCGCTGCCATTCCGCCCGGGGAAGGTGGCACGGGGTACGTGCACACGCGTGGGCACCCAGAATCCACCCTGTCTCTGATGGGCCTCTCTTTTTAATTAAAAAAAGCACCAGCTGATGTTTTGACATGCTGACTTTTTGGGATGCAAGGCAACAGTGGCTTTCCTTACAGAGGCACTGAGACCCTGGGACAGATGGAGAGGGAAGAGCGAGTCAGGGCTGGTGTTTGTTGGGACCAGATCAGCCAAAGCTGGGGAAATACAGGTGGCAGCAGAACAAAGGAGTTTGAATCAGATGCTCTCTCTCTCCCTCAGGGATGCTCTTTATTACCGGGAAAGGAGGCAAATACTATTATTTGCCTTATAATCACTTTTCACATACACAGAGTGCAGTGTATAAGGTTTTTATAGAGCATATAGCTCCCGTGAAGGCTTCTCATGGGAAACCTGGGGAAGCAATGGAACCTCTGCTCATGGTTCTCCATACACAGCTGCTCTCCATGTCTTCATGACGTGCTAGGAGCTACGGTGATGGGAGCTGGGGCCTGGATTTAGTTGTCTTTTTTTCATGCCAGCACCAAAACTTTTAGTGTGTAAGCCTCCCGCTCCTGCCAAGAACATACACATTTGTGGAGCACACGTTGCTCCCTTCTAGCCTAAAAACAGTTTTATTTATTCTCATGTTAACTAAAATATTCATATTGGTTTCTCCTGATATTGTGATTTTTACTTCTCTATATAAATATATATAAATAAATACATACTAAACACAGATCAATAACTATATACATATATAAATACACACACACATATATATATATACCTTCCCTCCCCTTCTCCTCTCACAGTCTGAGCAGTCCCAGTGAGAGGACAGAAAATTTCCATCAAAAATACTCTTTCTGTGACTGTTTTTTGTTTTCTAAGCCTGCCTCATGAAAATAGACATAATATTTTCATTTTGGTTGTCTATAAATAAATAGAAATTTGACTTCCAGAATGTGTTCCTCGAGAAAATCAAGTTGTTTTAGGTTTACTCCCTTTCTAAAAAATGCTCGTGATTTACATGCAGATAACTCCCTACTTTAAAAGTACCCTGATGATGAACTGAAATCTCCATTACACAGTGGTTAATGGCAGGAGATTGCTGTCCCTGAGGATTTTTCAAGGAAGTAGTCTATGCTTTTAACATTAGCTCAGCCGGGGGAAAGCAGCAGTGCCCCAAGCTGGCATTGTAGTCGGCAGGGAGAAAAGCACCTCTCTACAGCTGAACATCGTGCCTCCTGAGATCCTCCTGGGACCTCTGGGTGGATCACAAGTCATTGTGACACTGTGAGCTTCTGCTGGCTGGCCTGCTCCTTCTCTCTGGCTTCAAGTTGCTGCTGAGCCTACAGCTCATCCCCTCTCCTTGAGGGAGACAGGATCTAAAGCAAGACCTAGGAGGGACTTCCCATCACCTGAGATTTGGATTTTTCCTGCTGTTAGCAAGTATTGCTAAGGCAGCCCTACAGGATAGAGGCAGTTCCAACGCAATCTGAAGAGAAAATACAGAAATATTTCCTTTAACGCCCAGCACAGGGATGGTGTTACTGACTCGTAGCTTTAGCTGGCTCCAAGCTGGACCATCTGTCAGGGTGGCAGGATGCTCCTGAATCTTGGTGTTGGGGCATTTAAGATGGTGCAGTCCCATGGAGATATTTTGTTCATTAATATTTCTGCTGGGGTGCCTACTTACTTCACATGAAAACAAGCCTCCCTCCTCCATGGAGGGTGAGGGTAAGCTGTACACTCAGATGATGGTCCACACATAACCTCTGGTGCAGGAAATCTCCGAACTGTGGGAATGCTGTGCTGCAGGAAGTTTCCTATACTTTACCTGCATCTTTTCTAGACTCTCTAAGTCACAGCAGTGGTTTAGTGGACCTCTGCTCCTACTAGATGAGCTGCTCTTCCTACGGCTATCTTAAACACACGGACCAAACCCTGAAGTTACCTTTCAGTTTTAAGACTGCAATACGGGTGAAAGAGGAGAATGGTCAGGGCATGGCTCTCAGTGAGGAGGACAGTCCGTGCAGCCTGCACAGATGCTCAGTGCACTGAAGTGGAACAGACGTGCCAGCCCATTTTGCATTTGGGTCACTGTATTGACTGCTTACTTTGACCTGCATGTTTCACTGTTCATTTCCCTGGTACATGCTTTAGAAATCCCTGCTCCAGAAATGTCTACCTGCTGAGGGAGCAGAACTGAATATTATGTGGAGGCTAGAGAGGTCCTTGTTCCTTTTCTTAAGACATGCACAGGCAGAGGCTGTCGGGGTTGACCCTGGCTTGACACCTGGTGCCCATCAAAGATGCTCTATCACTCACTTCCTCAGCAGGACAGGGGTGAGAAAACATAACAAAATATGTTGAAAAGCTCATGGGTTGAGATAAGGATGGGGAGAAATCACTCACCAACTGCTCGCAAGCAAAATGGACTTGATTTCAGCAAATTGACTTAATTTTTTACCAATCAATTCAGAGTAGGCTAGTGAGAAATAAAATCCAAACCTTAAAACACCTTTATCCCATCCCTCCCTTCTTTCTGGGCTGACTTCATTCCCAATTTATATCCCTCTTTCCCCCAAGTGGCACAGAGGGATGGAGAAGGGAGTCTGCAGTCAGTTCATCACACATTGTCTGTGCTGGTACTTCCTCCTCTGCGGGAGGACTCCTCACACTCTTCCCCTGATCCAGCATGAATCCCTCCCAGGGGGATGCAGTTCTTCAGGAACAGACTGCTCTAGTGTAGGTTCCCCGTGGTGTCACAAGTCATGCTAGCAAAGCAGCTCCAGCAGATGGGTTCCTCTCTCCACAGGGCTATAGGTCCTGCCAGGAACCTGCTCCAATATGGGCTTCCCACAGGATATTCTGAGTTGAAAGGGACCCACAAGGATCATCAAGCCCAAATCTTAAGTGAGTAGCCCACACAGGGATCAAACCCACTACCTTGGTGTTATTAGCACCATGCTCTAACCAACTGAGTTACTCTCAGCATCTGTACAGGGCCACAGACTCTTTTGAGCATCCCCCTGCTCCAGTGCGGGTTCCTCCATGGGCTGAGGTGGATCTCTGCTTCACCATGGGCCTCCATGGGCTGCAGAGGCACAGCTTGCTTCACTATGGTCTGTACCACAAGCTACAGGGGAATCTCTGCTCTGGCATCTGAAGCACCTCCTCCCCCACCTTCCTCACTGACCTTGGTGTCTGCACTCTCATGTTCTCGCTCTTCTCTGGCTGCAATTACTCCTGTGCAGTAACTTTTCCTCCCTTCTTAACTATGTCATCCCTAAGGTACTACTGCAGGCGCTGTTGGGCTCAGCATTGGCCAGTGGCAGGTCCACCTTGGAGCCGGCTGGCATTGGCTTTCTTGGACATAGGGGAAACTTCTGGTAATTTCTCACAGAAGCCATGCCTGAAGACCCCTCACTACCAAAATCTCACCATGCAAACCCAGTACAGAGAGTTTTCAGCTCAAGCATAGATGACACACACACATAGACAACATCTGCCCTCACCCAGCTGCTTTAGTCCTTTTAGAGTTTCTTTCCTACATAGCATGGAACTGGTGAGATGATGAATCAGTTCTCCTTCTCCTAAAGACCTGAATTTGAAATCCCATTTCAGCCTCCTTTAGACTGAGGCTTAAGTCAACTGTGCCTCTCTGAGCCCACTCACCATTACCAAAATGTGCACTTTTTGCACCACTACTAAAACCACCTGCTTCTCTGTGTCTTGTCTTTTCTTTAAGGACCCTTATTGTGACAGTGGGGGATGCTTGTTGCCACATGCTGTCAGGTTTTCAGTGCTGTTCAACTTTGGGACAAGGAAGCAGTGGTTTAGGGCTGGGATGCCTACTTTTTTAACTCTGCTTTTCCCACTGATCTAATTCTTCTGGGCACTGCAACTTTAACCAATGAAGGAGGATGCAGGGTAGAAGGAGTAACAGGGGTCCTGTGCACTATCTCCTGTGTTGGTCTCGAAGCCACATGTGCCCATCTGCTGCTGAATAGCACCTTCCTCCCTTCCTTCCCCTGTCTCCTGTGACTCACTGACCCCACGTTCAAGGAACTAACCTAAGAAGAGGGAACTGCATATCTAAGCATAGTGAGAGATACAGGACTATAGGTCTTTTCCCTTCCCCCAGTCCCAGGGAAGAGAGTTCATGCAAGGTAGAAATGCTCTGGCTTTAGAGAGGAGATTTGGGATACAAGAACAAGCCGGGGAAAGGGGTGCATTGGAAAAAAAGGGGTAAGTCCAAAGTGTGCAAAGTGCTGTAGAATGGGACTGAAGTCTTGCAAGGGAAGTCACACAGTGATATTGGTCCCTGGCAGTACTTTTATGGGCTGGGAATGCTTCTGCACCTTACTCCATGGAGCTGGTGCATTATTCACCTTTCCTGTGTTATGACTTTTAAATTAGTATGCCTCTTCAAGTTTTAATCTTTTTCTTATCATGAGGCTGTTGGGTGGAATTAAATCCTAACTCACATCCATCTGGCAGCTGAAAATGTCACTGGGGGCTAAGAAGTGGCCTCTGCTGAGGGACCCTGGTGTTGAGACATGCTCCACACTCCTGATGGTACAGCTGTTGGTGTTGAGGCAGAGGGTGTTCCCGCTTTGTTGTAGCCCATGGGTGGTGGATGTCAGTCCAGTGTGATGCAGACGGGGACAGATGCCTGTCACAGATAGGACTCTGACCTATAGTGAGCTTTCTGCCTTTCAAAGCACCTGCAGGAGCACAGCTTGGACAGAAGCAAACAGGAGATGCCAATACAGAGAAAAAGACGAGACCAAATGATGTTGCATGCCCAGCCTGCAAACAGCACCAGGTAAACCCAAGCTTGTCCCCAAGGACACCTCCCAAACAGCCCTCTGGAACTGACATGTTTATTGCCTCCTTTCTTTATTTGTTTTACCCCTTTTTTTCAACCTAGGGCTGCAGCTGAAGCCTCCAGCACAGGACCATGTCACAGCCCCAGCTGTGCGTGCGTCTCCTGCAATAGGAATGCCTTGCATCAATGCATGGCTTAAAAAAGTGTTCTTGTAAAACCTGCTTTGCACGGGAAAGTGAGAGTGCGTACCAACTACTCACATTTAGCAATGCTTGCAAAGTGAAACTGTGTCACCTGGGACCACAAGGCAGACAAGGGGATAAGGATGACCTGCTTCCACTGTGTCTTTTGTTATCCAGGTGGAAGGACACAAGGCACCTGTGCAGTTTGCTGTCTCAGTCGGGCAGTGGGTCAGTGGTTCCAAGCCAGTCATCCTAGCAAGTGCTGAGGTGATGTTTCCACTTGAGACCACGATTCAGGAATTTAAAAGGGAATTTTAAAGGTTCTTGGGATTTTTAAAGGTTCTCAGGAATTTTAAAGGGTTTGAAATCTTTCCATGACTCTGCTTTCAGAAGACGGTTTTTACAGTCCTTGCTTATGGTTCTGATGCTTGGAGCAAACAGATGCTTGTTTAGAAATAGGTCAGAATTCCCAGACTCGTAGGAAATACTCTCTGCTTTATTTTGCACTGTTTAGTACTCAAAGCTAAGCATGCAAATGGTCCCTGTGAATAGCCTGAGCCAGTCCCCCATCCAGACCACTTCTTGCTCATGCTGAGAGGTCTCTCAGAGTGTAAGTGGTGAGAGACCATCTGTGCATGAGCTGGAGAAACTTATGTAAATATTGCTGCTTTGGGGCTGGTATTCAGAAGGTGCTGGGCTAAATGATTTATTAGTGTGCTCAGTGCTGACACTGAGAGGGTTCTTCTCAGGTTGGCTTTTATCACTGACACCTCCTTATGGTGTCTAACTTACTGGAAAATTCCTAGTAACTGGATAGTGGGAGGGAACTGCAGCCGCAGGTCATGTAGCTTATGAGCATGTGCTGGAAGCTGTGCAATCCCTCACAGCATGAGAGAATGAAACCCACAAGCACAGCCATCCAGGAGGAATGGCCTTGCACTAGTTAAATCTGATGGGAAAAACTGCAGCCTGTGCACTAGTGGCAGCTCAAAGTTTCTCCCTCCATAGTTTATTTCTCTTATTTTTGATAGGGGCAGAATTAGAGGTGCCGGTGCAGCAGTCAGAAATTACTTGCCCCTGTACAGATACATCCCTGAGCAACCACCCTCAGAGGCTGGCTGGACCCTGTGTGTCTGTAAGCCTTCCCTGTATAAGAGAAAATCCTTCATTTAAAAACCTCAATAGTCTAAAACTCATTTAATATCAGACTTTGGGTCCCTTATTGTCCCATTACTGCAGTAATTCCTACTGCATTCAGCAGGGCAGAGCCCCAGACATGTGGGGTTGGGGGTTGCTGGCTCCAGCAGCAGGCAAAAATAGTCTTTAGCCAGGTTTAGCATGAATTCCAAATTGGCACACACACAAAACCTGTACATATGTGGCCAAACAGCATAAGCCAGTGTTGTGGTTTAACCCCAGCTGCCAGCTAAGCTGCTCACTCCCTCCTATCTGATGGGATGGGGGAGAGAATCAGAAGGCTAAAAGTGAGAAAACTCACGGGTTGAGATAAAGACAGTTTAATAGGAAAAGCAAAAGCCATTCACACGACCAAAGCACCACAAGGAATTCATTCACCACTTCCCACTGGCAAGCAGGTATTCAGTCACCTCCAGGAAAACTAGGCTCCATCACGCCTAACAGTGACTTGGGAAGGCAGGTGGCATCATTCTGAATGTCCCCACGTTCCTTCTTCCTCCAGCTCTATATGCTGAGCATGATGCCATATGGTATGGAATACCCTTGGTCAGTTGTGGTCAGCTGACCCCTCCCAACTCCTTGTGCAATCGCAGCCTCCTCGCTGGCAGGGTGCAATGAGAAGCACAAAAGGCCTTGACTCTGTGTAAGCACTGCTCAGGAATAACAAAAACATCCCTGTGTTATCAACACTGTTCTCAATATAAATCCAAAACACAGCCCTGTACCAGCTACATTGAACCTATCCCAGGCAAAACCAGCACACCCAGAAAACACAGCACTTGCACAAGCAGCACAGTTTTAGTCCTGTGTCTGATCAGCATGAAGGTCCATGTGTGGGAAATACATACATACACACCATGTAGGCAGGAACTGTCCTCACATATCCAATCTATCTGGTAGCTGCTGACACCTGGGGGACACAGGAAACCACCATCCCCCTCCGCTTTCAGAGGGCTCCAGCCCCACTCAGCTGCAGGCACAAAAACTTCCTTTGTGTGTACAGACACACACACACACACAGCTATGGACCCCTCCAGCAAACAGTCACAGACACACGACCTACCCGGCTGGCCCTGGATGCTCTCATCTCCCTTTGTGCACACCCCCCACCCCGATCTCGCAGTGAACCCCAGACCCCACACTCTCCCCCATGCTTGGTCTGGACCCCACGCCCCTGTCAGTAGCCAATTCCTCCAGCTGTCTCACAGGCAGGGACAGACAAACATCTAGCCTGGGCTATCTCTGCTTTGATACCTGGCTCCCAAGCCACCTACTTCACTTGCCTGCCCGTGACCCTCTACCCAGGGAAATAGTTGGAAACAAACAGAGTTTAATGAGCAGACAGGACAGATGGCAGCAACGAGGTGCAGGGCGAGCCAGACGAGTGAACTGACCAGCCACAGTCAGCATGCACTGGCTTCTTATACCCCTCAATTCTCCACCACTTGTTATTCCCCAAGCCACCATGATCCCTCCCTTTTGCCACTTTTGATTCCTCCCCATAACATCCTATAAGTTTGTTCCATCCCAAGATGCTGTTCCCTGCATCTCACAGTGTGCCAAACCTCTCAGGAAAGCCTCTCCTGAGGTGGTACCCTGATGGATGTCACCCTTGGCCCTTGGGGCTGAGGCTCCCCCAGGACAGCCCTGCAAAGGGGAGGGAGGGACTCATGTTCCCAGTGAGGTTACAGGGACTCCCCACCTGCTGTCCTCCCTCTGTGCTCCTCTTTGGGGGTGGTGAACCTTGTGTCACATAACAACATGAGGTCTGACATATGGAAAACTTTTTGCCCTCTCAGGTTATTTTGAAAGCTTTACTTAAATAAGAGCATAAATTTATACAATCTTTTGATTTTAGGGGCTGCAGCTTTGTTGATATAACGTCTGTGGGCTTGGCTGTGACCTCAAAAGCAAAGCAGCAATGAAAATGGGTAAGTGGAATGGTCTGAAAACACAACCAAAATACCTAAATGCACACACATAAATAGTGAAAGAGGAAGAGTGCAGAAGGGCTGTTAGTAGGCCAGGAAAATCCTGGAATTTCACATGTTGAAAATTCATCAAACGTCCTTGATATAAAGTTACATGCAGGCCACTTCTGAGCAGTAAATGACTCTGAATTATCCCAAAGCCTTGAAAAAGCTGAATAGGTTAGTGAGTGGGCAGCTCAGAAATCCTCCCTGAAAAATTCTTCCCTTCAGCATCAACCATGGCCAAGGAGTATCAGGTCTTTTACGTTGTAGCATTTTTTTACCTTCAAAAAAATGAGATGTGCATAGCAGCAGACATTCTGCTTGAGAACTGCAGAGACAGCAGCTGCACACATAATCACATTATTTTATTTTTCTACGCTCCGCTCCTGATATTTTCCCACTAGCATGATTTATTCTTGGCTAGTATGTAGCTAAAATCTATTAAAAAGATGAAGTTCCATTTGTCTGAGTGGTAAAAAAGAATACAGAAAAAGAGGCAACTAAGGTTTAAAATACACTAAGCCACTTTGAAATATCTGATTCAACAGCCACCAGTTGCATGATAGCACAAGGAAAGTCACCAGAGCAAGTTAATACAGATATGTGTTTTGAAAGTGGATGTAGAATAGGCCAGGACGGTCTTGGGCCATCCTTAACATGCTTCTCTCAGGAAATGGAGTATTTTCCCACAAAACTCCCCACACATGGGTTGCCTCTGCCAGTGCCTCATCCTACAGCTGAGCTTTCTGCACTGAGACGAGAATTACAGCTTTCTAATTTCTGAACTCCATCATGTTTTAGAGTGTCTTGAGTCTCTTACCCTTTGAAACAAGATCCCCTTTCGAAAACATTTCAAGTTAGTCTGAACCAAAAGCCTGAATCCAGAATTGTGAGAGAGATGGGAAATTGCTAGGGAAATACTTTACCACCAGGAATGCAGGTGATGACCCTTGGCAGGCAAACATCAGTTTTGTTCCTGGAAAGGTATGTACACCTAGGACTTGGAAAAGCTGAGCAGACTGAAGAGGGGTGCTGCCTCTAGGTAGCAAATTAGAGCTGCAGAAGGAAGAAATGTTTGGTTTTGGGAGACTGCTGTGAGTCTCATAACTGTATGTGGAAGGCAGTCCCCTCTAGGAGTATGACTCAGTGCTTACTACAGATGGTGGGTGTCTTTGCCGGGTGTAAAGAGCTGCCACGGGTTCTGGGGACACGGGTGAGAGCCCCTAGAGTAGGTCATGTCGAGTTTACAGACCCATTTGGAATAATCATTTGTAGTCTCTCTGGGTAATTTGTAAATGCCTTAAGTCTTAGTGTTCCTATTCTCATGTCCTTCCCAGTTCAGTCCTGAGATAAACAGATTCTGCAGAAGTTTTCTTCTGAGAAATCCCATGAGATCTATTTTCATTTATACTGAACTGGAATTTTTTTACATCACAAAGGGAAGCATACTTTTAAAACAATTATTTCAGTGGCAGTCCACATTTGTTTTACCATAAATGCCTTTATAAATGAACCCTATTCTGTGAGGAGATCACATATGCAGTAACTTTAAACAGCTGGCACAGCCTGGAGACCACCAGCCTCCAGAGCACATACCTGTCTTTTAAAAAAAAGTATTGATCACATTTAATGACTTATGAAATAAGTCATATATTTCCATGTATTTCCATAATGCTATGGTAGAAGAGTTTGGTCACCTGATGTCTTGAAAAAATTTCAGAAAAGCCTCCTTTTGTTTATCCTTAGGGTGGATAAAGTCTTAACAAAGTCTCGATGAGTGCAGTTGTAGAGGGGCTTACCAGCAAGCACCACTAACCCGACTCCCCTGGCTTGATGCTATCCTTTAACTAAAGTAGAAGATGGAGCAAATGAGACACATATGCAATTCCTGTCTCAGCAATGCATAATTCTTTTCAAGAGTAGTCACTAAGAAAATACTCAATACTCAGAGGTTGAGCAATAAAAAGGTTTTTTTGACAGACTTCACTGCCAGTTAACTCTTTCAACATAGGCTTGAGAAAAAGAGAATCATATTTCCAATGATTTCATGTGCTCCTCTATTATAGACCAAAGGAGAAGTAGACGGAAGCATGGCTAAGAAAATATTATTTTTAACTTTTTACATTTCCTTTTTTCCTTGCTTAAGCATCAAAGTATTAGGATTAAACTTCAAAAGTCCAATTGGTGTCTCTGAATGATTTTCCAAGCATTTAACAATTTATTAGCAATTAATAGAGTGTGCTTGGCAGGCGAGCAAACTGTAAAGTATTCAGTTGATACCCAGCAAGCAAAACATTTTAGAAATGCATATAAGGAGCACAGTGATTTCAGACATGAATTTGAGTTTCTTGCCAGCTTCTATTAATTTGACAGTAATAATATAAGCTGAATTGCATTAGGACAGAGTGAAATACTTCAAGAAGTCTAATATTTCAAATCCAATTATTTTAGATTTAATTTCATGGAAAATTTTGCCTTTTTGTTCCGAAGTGGAACACTACTGTGATTTAAGATGCTGGATATTTCCATGGAATAGAAAGAAGAAATTAGCTTTTCCGATTTGCAGCTATTAGTGTCTTGGTTCTCATTATATTCATCCTTATATTTGTGTGAGAGAATACCTGTATTTTTTCAAACCAGCTTAAGTAAAAGAAAATTTGAATTAAAATAATTGCCTCTTCTAGGACATCTGTTCAACATTAAAAGAGTATCAACTCATTATCTGATACACATTATCCAAGATAATGTTAGCTTTTTTTCTCGTTTTATGCTTCTTTTCAATTGCAGCTTAAATTCCCAAGCTCTCTGAAATGGTGAGTCATTAGGAATGTAATTTCAAAGACTGTATTTAATCTCTTTATCTTTTCCCACAACTGATTTACCCAAGGGCACAAGTAAAGCACATGAAACATATTCCTAAAGGCCCCTAAATTGTTATTTCTTTCTTATCTAGCCTTATTTTATTCTCACTTTATTTAAAACTGCTCTAAAAAGACTCATCGAGTTGGTAATTTTGACTGTGATGGAATTGAGCAGTTTTATCGCCACGGGGAATTGAGCTGATGACTGGATCTGAATTTTTTCTCCTCTGCTTCTTGTTTCATGTGTGTCTGATCCACAGCACCGTCTCCTGTCTATTCCTACTGGCTTTGGAGTACAGGCATGTAAAGGTTTTGTCCTTTCTATCATTATGCTTTTTTTTTTAAAGCCTTCTCCACACAAAACTGTTGTCCAAGTAGAAACCATAACAGGTAAGGTATTAAGTAAGTGAAAGTGAATTAACTCAAAACAGTTATTAAAGTTGGTGACTATCAAAAATTAAAAAAAAAAACTGGACCCAAAGACCTAACTGATCTCTACTTTGGAGTTTAAAATCCTAGGTAAGAATGTCAACCACTCAGAAACAAGAAGGGATGAAAAGGGAGATCTTCTGTATTCCCAAATTATGGTTAATATTATATTTATTCTGACACAGTAGCCAAAATATATTAATATGTGTCATCACCACATGGAAGTGGTAATCTTTGTAGAAGAAATTGGTGGAATAGAGGTAGATGTGGAAGTTTTCCTACCATTATTTCTGGGAATATTTTCCTCACTTTTCTTTTCTGAATACATCATGTATGTCACCAGACATACATGTATTTAAAACTTTGCTGGTGCATTGGCTGGTTCCAAGTGTAGCCACTTATTGGCATAGAAAGTACATACCAAATGTTGCTGTTCTGATTTGGTTTGAAGATGTCTTCCTAACAAATACATGCTTTTAGCTTAAATTAGCTTTCCCCTCGGTAATGAAAACCCTTTCTCCAATGTTGACCTTAAGCTCCAACTAATTTTTCTAACTAGTTGCTAAAAAGGAGCCTTGGCTATAAATGGGACTGATAAGCCTTGTTCATGGCTGCAGCTGGAACACAGACAAAAGCCACCCAAGGACAAGCGGTCTTCAAATGTCCTTCTCAAAGTTCCTGCTGGGCAGGGTTATCTCCCACCATTGCCAAGTGCGGGAGACAGGCGTCGCTGCCCTTGACTGGAGGCTCCTAGCGCCTCTCTTCACAATGAAGATGATACAGTGATTCCTCCCAGCCACCTGGATGTCCATGTGGCTCTGCTGTGATGATGCTTGCACCTCAAGCACTGCCCAGGATGCCAGATGTCTAGCCACACACATCTCCTAAAAAATATTCTAAAGAGGAGAAGCAGAGTTCAAAAGAGTGGGAGATGGAAGACAATTGTAACCCAGGAAAAAAAAAAAATCTATCAATATGACCATCGAGGGGAGATTTATCGATATTTACAGGACTCAAATTCAAACCTGCTGATCAAAATGCATTGTGTATTGATACAACACCTCCTTGTCCTAAGACACAGCAACCCAACCTGTGCTGACCAATCACTTTGTAAACTGTAAAATTATTCATAGAAGACAACACTGTTTGTATCATCTACAGCACATCATTTTTCCATGTGCTGACATACAGGAACACAGATTGCAAAGCACAGACTAAAGAAGCAAGAGGAATTCTGAGGAAAACGCTTTACATTTCACTTTTTATCCAAAGAAACTACATGGACCTAAAGCAAGCATGGTCCACCTTCCACTGAGGTAAAATTTGGGCTTATTTCTGCACTGTCTCACTCCCTCCCTTGGTAGTCAGGTGTTCATACTTGCGCACAGAGAATACTCTGGGAAATTTTATGCTCACTCTGTGCAGGAACAAAGCAAAGACTGACTCTGTTCAGACCAAGCAGTCTTTCTGCAAAACACAGGAATCATCAGCTCCTTCTTCCAAATTTGCCAGAACTGATTGATTTGAATACAGCAAATTCCTTTCTCTGAGAATTGGGGCTGATGTTTGTTATTTCTAAAAACAAGAGTCCATCCCATACCACGATGAGACCATCAACAAGCACCTTATCACTCCCTTCTGCTCCTTCCTCTGTTCTTCCCCTGCCTATGATTTTGTCCTCTTCTATTGTTTTTCTTTTTTCTTTTGACAGGAGTTTCTAATTATCAGTAAACAGACATTGTTTTCCTCCTGCTTCATTAGGGACAAGGCATTCATCCTTTCTGCATGAGAAAGGCAAAGTTCAAAAGCACAACTAATTAAAAGCAACTAATGATCAAGTTGGCCTCGAAGGCACTGCAGGAAATGCAGTTTGCCTGTGGACATTTTACCAACAATCTGTATGACTTCTGTGCTCCAAGCAGCTCCCAAAATGGCTTTTAAAAAAAGGCTTGCTTCTCAGGCTGAGATCCCTTTGCAGACTGGACAGATAACACTCTGGAAGTGCTAAAACCATCACCTTGCCATCTTTATGTTTTTGGGAATGACACCAAGCCACTGACTTGAAGGTTGTACAAGTGTTGGGCCCATACCAGTGTCTGAACATCATGGGCTTTAATATATGCTAAGAATCACTAGGAATCCAGGGGCAATGGATGCACTGTACTCCAGTAGTCCAGAAGGAGCTCTGGTGGAACCCCCGAGCGTTACCGTGATCCGAGTTTGGAAAAACTGACTTTCAGAAGCCACTTCAGTCCCTTCCAGTGAGTATTGTTTTTGATGTCAAATGGACGTGTTCTTAGGTATTACTGTTTCTTTGAGGGTTCTTATTACATTAATGTCAAGTCTTAAGCTCTTCCAGTCATGGCTAATGTCATATCATTATTTATTTACATATCTACAACAGGCACAAATCCTAGCACTAATCATGCTAATTTTTCTCTTATCTCATAGAATGAGAAGAGGTAGCATGAATCCTAAGACACAGACAAGAAGAAGAAACTAGAAGACATCTGTGGCTGTCCTGGCTGTTCTACCAGATGATGGATGCAGGACCCAACAGGCACTGCTACTCAGAGATTCTCTTTTGCGTGCTCATACCTGAATACACCTGAAGAAATTTAACCTGCTCTCCCAAATTCTGGGTATTGGCTTTGTGTAAGAAAGCAGGCAATTGTCCCAATCCCCTCTAAAGACACAGGCCTACTGCAGGCTCCGGTAATTAGAAATTGCAATTAGAAATGACTGCATATAGTAATCTTTAACTGAACTTCTAAAATTTGCAAATTGCACTCATCTTTTTGGTACACAAAGGTTCCTCAGACTACTGATATTTCTCTAGGAATTTCTCTTATTTTTTTGGAAAGGAAATCAGTCTGCTCCTATTCTTGTTTCTAGACCTTTTTTAAATTGATCTCTTACTTGTAAAGATGAAATGAAACACTTTTTCTGTCATTTGAAGAGCTAGGCAAGAGATCTACAATTTTTAGATCTACAACTTTAACAGCAATTGAAGTCTTAAAAAAATTGGCTAACAAAAAGGGAAAGGGTAGTTCTTGCACTGTTCGAAGCATAAAAGCAGTTCCTTACTGTCCTCTAGTGGAGTAGTAATATACTCACAGACACTATCTGCTCCTTTCTGCCTGTAACTAAACCTGCTGCCCCTTGGTGAGCAACCCTTCCTATTTACTGCTTCCAGACCTCATGACTTTATTGGCATCTCTCACACCCCTTCTTGTGTGTGAAGGGGTTCTGCTCTGCAAATTGTCCCCTCTTCTATATCCCAGTTCGACTTGCACAGTGAATAATTTAACTGACTTCCTACTTTGCCCTCCACCCTTTCTCAAAACACAAAAAGGCTGAATGGAATGGGACCTAGCAGAACCCCACCGCAATTTCCTCCTGCTCTGATGATTTATATACCTTTAAACAGGCATAATCTAGGAGAGAACTTTTCATTTTGCACCATGACTAAGTTCTCCTGTGAGCTGTCAGATGAATCACGCTTTGACACCTTCAGAGTCCAAAAGACCATGAGAATGGCACCTTTAAGAGGTGTCATCTTTTCCCATTGTACTTATCAGTAGGTCTGAAAATCTCTTACCAATTAGCTCATTTTCCAGTACTCTATAAAACTCATCAGGTTCCAGTGCCACTGATCTCCTTGAAGTCTTTTTTAAAGCCTGATGGCAGAATTGTCACTTTGTTCTCCTTGACCACCAAAGCTGTTCTGAGTGCCAGGTTCCATGCTGCAGTGAGGGATTTAGCAGTTTCTTCTCTCACTTTCCAACCCGTGGGAGTCGGCTCCAGTCCTGGCCCTTGCCTTTCTCTGCCGTTTCAGTTTCCAACAGCTCTGCTGACCCACCCGACAAAGGAAGGTTCTCAGGCTCTTCCATAATGAACATCGCAGTAAAAATCCCGATTTTTCTCATAATCTCACATTTAAATGTTCCCATTATTGTTTGAGCTTTTACTTTACAAACTTACTGTGAAGTTTGTTCTTTCTGGTAGTTCTTAAAAATAGGATTTATAATTAATTCTTTCAGAAATGTTCTCAAACAGCCCATTTCATAGCAATTTTTACATTTGATGAGTTACAATGTGCCTCCAATTTTTCTTACTGTGGACATAATTTCCTCTTTGTAAAGATTCTCCCTAGTTGAAAGCAGTCTCCTACCCTTCTTTTTGTGTTAAAAACTTCTTTTTTATGGATAAATATTTATTCAGAGCATGTAACAATTGTTTTAAAACAATTTTCAAGGTATCTGCAAGAATTCAACTTTTTGGCAGTACCCATTAATTTTCTTCAAGTTTTTTTTCATTTTCAGGAAACTAGACTTACCTTGGCATGGGTTCTTTGACTGCCTGCTCTGAGAAATGAACTTCTACAGTGTGTAAACATTTACTGTCAGCATGTGTTATAATACATAGGAATGACCAAAGATTTTAATTGTTATTTGGCTTTATGCCTTTGGATATACCCCTGTGAAAGGCTAAAATAAATATATCAACTATGCAGGTAGGATGGGGACAGTGCCTGCTGTTACACCTTCTACAAGGTCTGTGATTTTAACTTAAGAGGATTTTGTGTTCCTTAGTGTTAGTTAAATTGATCACTTTTTTTTTTTAGTTTTTTTTTTTTTTAGGCCTATACCCTGACCTCTCCACCAGCAGACCTGCCAACATTTCTATATAACTACACCTGGAATCAAATGGTCCTATCCAACAAGTTTTTAAATACATATTTTTTATACACACACACACACACATATCAAATACAAGAATAGAAATTACAGATACATTTATATATATAAAAATTTTAAAATATATAAAGCCTTGGAGTATCTGTATTTTCTATTGTTTTATTTTGACTTAAGGCATTTAAATAGTTGCTTGCTTTATGATCTCTTTTTAAAAAAGAGTTCTCACTGGTTGAACCTAACTCTGATTGTAGCTTCTTTATTCCTAAGTATCTTACAGGTAGGCAGGCCAAAGATCGCTAGGTAGGTATTATCCTGCCTCTGTTGATACTGTATGCTCTTACTTCCCAAACCTATGTATGGAACTATATCCCCTGCTACAAAAAATTAATTTAAAATATCTCTGGAGAATCCTTTGTAATCTAGGTGATAAGCGTTGCTGTCCACTAGGAGAAACTCTGGGCAGAGCTGTCACCCAAATTTAGAAATAACAATGCTTATCTCTATCAACAAGTGAGACACAGATATGCAAACAGGTCCAAATTAAGGGAAAAAAAAAGAAATATTGGATATTCTAATTGAAATACTTAGGAAAACACGGTGCTATACATTTAACACCAAGATTTAAGAAAGACACTTAGACTTCATGGTTTTCCTACCTCCAAACTATTAACAGTAGATACATTTCATATTTAATACAACTTTATTACAAGCAAATATAACCATTACTGCCATAAGAGAAAGGCTATATAAGAAAATCCAGTGCAAAATTAAAGCACCCTAGAAAATCCACATTTCTGTTCCCATTAACAGACATTTACCCTTGCAAGAATAACTGATTTCAGTGACTTAAAAGCAGTTACTCACTGACACAAAAGTTTAGACAGGATTTGCTGGAATTTTAGCTGTTGACTTCAAAGGAAAAAAAAAAAGTGGGAGACTCGTTGTCTGACAGGTGCAAAAATTAATACAAAATGTATTAACACAATATGAAACAAACATACATTAAATAGTTTTTGTTTCCCAGTAAATCGGACTTTCAAATGAATTTTATAAAATTTACACATTCAATTAAACAATTTATCTATCGTTGTGGAAAACACAGTCCTTTATTTCAAGTTTATATTAACTATAAATATCTACGGGCAGGAAAGATTCGCTTCAAGTTGGCAGGCCTTACTTCCCCATCCTTTATGTCTTTTGCTCTTTGCCTTTCGGAGAAAACATCACAGCATAAGGCTGCCGTCTTTTTGGGCGTTGACAGGGAGCAAGATCCTCTTTGATGTATCCTTAAAAGAATAAGAATAAATCTGAAGTAAGAAATATATAATATAAAAACAGGCACAACTTTAGCTTAAATTTGTGTTTACCCTCAAAAAATAACTTGTGATTTTTATCTCCTTTTGTGGTAACTGGTTGTCACTTCACAAAAAGTTATGAGATCCCAGGGTGCAATATTATTCATTAAAACACTCCTCTGTTTTCTAGCAGATGAGTGTTTAGTAATGCACAACAGTCAACAACGAAGAAGAGAATGGTAACTATGAATTGTTCAACTGTTAAATTGTTCAACTGCACTTTTCGTTTCCTTTTCTACAGAAGATTTTATGTAAGAGTAACAAAGTATGCAAGCACTGCTAATTCAGTTGACTAACAAAAATCACTTTCAATAATGTGAATCCTAGTCATGCAGAGGAATGGCACTTTAGGCACATGTGCCTTGTGGGTCTAAGCAGTACATCCCTCTGTTTTAAGGGCAGCCTTATTTATTGAAGACTTGTCCACCTGGAAAAAGCCAAACATGAACCTATAGATCAAACACACCTTGAAAGCTTTCTGATAAGAAAAGTGTACTGAAAATTTCTATAGCATACTCAACCTAGCTAACACTGACAGTGAGCAGACATTTTACGCAAGTTGATTACAGCACCTGGCTTTTGTCAAACCCTTACTGTTTATCAGAAACAACACCCACTGAAGTGAGAGTAGTAGATTCCCTCTTCATAGGTGGAAAATGCTGTGTAAGTCAGTTATTAAAAAAAAAAACAAACAAAAACCAAAAAAAACCACAGTTGGTTCAAGATACCAATAAGAAGTAGAAAATACCTCTGTTGTACCCCACTCCTTTGGAGTGATGGCTGCAATTGCTCATTGTGGGAACTCTCACTGGTGTTCTGGAGTTCTTGCTGCAGTGTTACATAATTTTTTTTTTTTTCCAAGGGAGGGCTGATCTAAAGTCTGCCTCTGATATGCTTTTGAGGGCCACTAACAACTGAACAGCTCTTACTCTAGCAGAACAAGGAGACAGCCAAGAATTTTTAAAGAAGCTGTAATCAGATTCCAAATGGGTAGTAACAAGTTATGTAAAAATCAAAGCTCCTTGTTCTGAAAGATTAGGATAATACTGCAATACTACCACACAAGAATACATACACATCTCTGGCTACCTTTTTGTATACCTGACCTGACACTGTTGTTAGAAGATCAATTCTTCACAGCTAATAAGATGCACAAGTAAAGATATAAATAACTCTCAGAGTTCCTACAGGGCTCCTCACCACTTCTGAAGAAATGTATACAGAGTATACGACAAACTCACCATGTTTTAATATAATTAATAAAACCTAATTTTTATACCAAGCTCTAGGATTTTTAAAAATTATTCAGGAAAGAACAAACTCCTGTGTAAAGAGAAGTCAAAAAAAAAACCCCAAACCAAACAGCACATGTTTTTATTGTCACTAACAAGCAGGGTATATGTATGAAAATCTATTTAATCGCACCTATTTAAACATACCCATTATCATGTGGTATTATGAAGCTCTAAAAATACTGACAAAGGACATCAATATTGCTGCCTGTGTCTCCTCAGTAAATAAAACCTCTCGGCCTTTGCCTCTGAAAACCCAACTCTTGCTTTGATTCAAAGACATGTAGGGTTTTAATTAAGTTTGAGGAAAATCCCAATTATTTCTGCCTTCTCTCTCTAGGGCCTAAAAGTTTTCATATATTCCTTTCTTAGTAGTACAGGAGCTGCTAAAAATGGACAATCATTATTCAAAATCATGGTTTCTGATAAGTAAACAGACTTCAAAAGGACTGGGTGAGAAAGGCTACTATATGAACTACAGATAATTTCAGGGAATTATTTCTAGTAAAAAAAAAAAATCAGCTTTGAAAAGTGCTTTCTAAGACTTTTTTTTGCACAAACCTCTTTCTATGCAGGTTTGGGTGGAAGGAAATCCAACCTCCCAGAAATTTTCAGGAGTATTTGGAGGAATGTAGCGAAATCTGTGTCTTGAACAGGAAGCTAGTTTCTTCTCTCTCTCTTCTTCTGGAATGTCTGCATAATACTAAATGTTAGGGGGGGAAAAAATCCATGTTAACAAATTCATACATATACAGCAACTGCTTTACACAATGACATTGTCAATCCCTGTGTTTATTAACACAGTTATCCAAAAATAATGGTGAGGACCGGCAAGAGCAGAGATTTGTTATCCAAGTGACAAACACCTGGCAATTATCCTAAAAGCTTACTGAATTTACAGATTAATTATGGTGGCAAATTTTTTGGCTTCCTATCTTCTAACACACTGTAAGTACGAGGTTTAGGCATGTGTATAATTGCTTATGTCAACTGTTTTACTAACTGATTTTACAAATCTAAGTAGCATAGGTGTTGAAATAAATGGGAATTTTTAACATTTAAGTTTCTGAGTCTTATTTAAGGATAATTAGCAGAGCTCCACATTTTTGTCCTGTAAATAGCCTGAAATTTTAGAAATTGACCTACTAAAGGTTTGTAGTGTGCTGAATTTTTTTTAAAATTAAAACATTTAGATTGGTAAGGTATATTTATAGATCCAAAAAGGAAACATACAGTATACTTCAGTGGGAACAGAAAATAAAAAGACCAATCAAAAATCAAGACAAGTATGTTTTAAATAGAAATTAGAAAGTAACTTTTTTCCTTTGGCTTGCTTAGAAATCTATTAGGGTTGACAGAGCATGAGAGAGTTACGTATGTCAGCTAAACAGCAATAAGAACTCTCAGCTGTTTTCTAGATTGATCTCACTGTCCACAGCACTTTCAGTCCACACAAAACATTCAAGCTAGGCTTTCCCATGTGTGAAGACAGGCAATATCTCATCCTGCAGTGTCTTCTCTATAAAATAACTGTTTACAGAACTCTACAATTTCAAGTAGGGAAACAGGAAGGGAACAAACCCTTAAAACATGCGTCCCATTAGTTTAGCATAAAGTTACTTACAGAATAATCTTTGTAATCTAAATGCATATAAAAACATCTGACTGATTCTCCTACTCATCCAAAGTGTAGCTAGACTTTATAACCACACTAACAAATGTTACTTTTACAAGCTAGCAGTAACTCCTGCCTACAGTCTTTCTCTGATAGCATCGCAAAGTCGTAACATAACAAAACAAGACCTCTTCTCAAAAGTTCTACACTGTAAAGCAAATGAGATGCTTCCACAGTTTTAAGATAAGCACTTAGAAAGGACTGTAATACCAGTCTGCTGCGGCATGTGCAGAAATTAAATCCGGTCTTCTCAGAGTGACGGGTAACTCACTCAACTCACATGGCTTGCAGCACACGGCCAGAAACAACTGATTGATTTCTACCCACTCCCTAAATATTTCCTTAGACTTTGGTGACTTTTCAAACCCACATGGCTAATCAGTAAGCCAAACCTTTTAAAAACATCATTTATGCTTTATCCAATACTCCTTTCTTCCATAGGCATTTAAATCAAAGCTAGTTTTATCATCGTGCAGTGACAGAGCCAAGCATTCCCTACATTCCAAGACATTAATCTTGAATGGCATAGACCAAAACCTCATAAACCCAAAACCAACAACAAAACCACACTTTCCTAACACTTAATGTAGAAACTTACTATTACAAAACTGGAGCTGTGAATGTTTTCAGACATTCAGTTACCACTCTAACTTGACAGAAAGTAGTAAGAACTGCATTTACAGAGAGAAGATCTGTAGGTTACAGAAACAGGAAATTAAAACACTAACCACATGGCTCTTGAACCAAGAAATAGACTGAAGGTTTGGGGTTTTTTTTGGTTTGGTTATTTTCCAATATCTTGTTTTCTTTCAAACTCTATAAATCAAACATATTTCTGAAAATAGTGTTTATAGTCATAAAACTTAAATATTTGTATTTAATGAGTTTCATCAAAACTATTTTTCAGGAATGTGTTTTAATTAAAAATATAGTCTTTTAAATTTTTTCAGCTAAGTAAATGGGACTTGGCTACGAAGTGAATAGCAGGAGAATCTACGAAAAATGTTGGTTCTATGTAAGTATGGAAATTAGGTCAAAATATTCCAGAAAATCCATCACTATTCAGTTATCAATCCACACTTCTAGTAAGTCATAATTTATTAGATCATCGCCAGTGATTAAGTTCAGCCTGAAATCTATTAATGGCCAAATGAAATATGTTCTTATTACACATGTAGTTACTTTAATATTTTATCTCTACACCAAGTATCTGAAAGCAGTTTACTAAATTGAAAGGGAGGGAAAAATGTGAAGAGGAAACTTAAATTTTAATACTTTTTAACCTGCTAATGTAAACATTTTTGCATGCATTTGCACATATAAACACATCGTCACCTATGCTGGTGCAATTAGCTGAAAAACTTATCCCAGAAAACAAGGAAAAACCCCACCAAACCAAACAGACACAGATATACCTATTTATAAATAGGAACAACAGGACATAGAACTTACTGAATCCAGTACCTGTACATTTCAGTAGAGCTTTTGAGCTGAAATTTAAAACTTGTAATAGTTCTTTGACTTACTGATCTTACTGGCACCATGATGTGAGAAGCTTCTATCATACACATACACAAAAAACCCCCAAGACTTTATATGCAGTTACTACAGCTGAAAACAAACAAACCAACCGCAAACTTGGTAAAACAGCTTTGGTAAACACTTACTTCTCTGCTGCTGTAGGTAATGATACTGATCCAATCAGATGCATGATTTCAACAGCACTTTAGCACTTAAATACTGTCAGACTTAGGGGAATGGAAGACTGACCAAATTTTTAAAGCACTACTTACTATTTCACATTCCTTACAAGTATGGCCAAGTAATTTTCTTCTTTCTTCTTTTTTTCGAATAACCTCAATATGAGGAAAATCTAACACAGTATTCTTCCTGAAAAACATAAACATTTTCACATGGTAGTAATTTTATTTCTTCTACACGACTGGAAATTTCTGTTTTTTAGAACATAATGATGGAGAGTCAAGGAAAAAAAAAAAAAACAGAAAATGCCTGCAAAACCCAAATCAGATTGTATTCCATAGCTGAATAGGACTATTTTTATAAATAGAAGTTTTTAAATGTAATATGATCTTTTACACAACCAGAGACCTATGTTTCATTATTATGGATTTTTCATAGTGTGAAAGTAATTATTAGATAGAAATTATTTAAATATAAAATCTTCTGCAGAGTATTAATTTTTTATCTGAGTTGTGCTTGCACCAATTTCCACGAGAGGAACATATGTTGGGGTTCAAGACCAGAACAGATTCTTTCCAACTTATCTGCTCACAAAACACTAAACTTTTCCTCTACAAAGAAAACGTATACCAAAGTAAAAAAAAACAACCAAGCTAACTGAAGGCCTTGGTATCATTATGAAATGAAGATCGACTTCCAGTGATGATTATACAGACAGGAAACAGAGGAGGCACTAAGAGGCACAGTTGTTGAACATTTTTCATTTATTGCGTAGTGCAAGTGGCAAAAATATCAGAGAAGGAAAGGTTTTTATTTGTACTAGCAACCTATAGGTCCTTGGCTCTTAAACTCATACATGACCACATGCCTGGAAGAAACCACAGAGATTACAAAACACCGCATTCCATAAACTATAAAATGCAGAAGAGGCAAGCCCTTCTCTTCAGCAAATATGATAGGCATGTCAACATGGTTAATTTTTTTTCCCCTACCTAAATTAGCTTTTATCTAATTTAGTACATCTTTTACCTGTGCATCTTCAACTGCTGATATATTACAAACACATTGTTTTATGGAGGAACAAGCTCCCTATAGGGAGAATATAAAGAGCCTTAAAATGTCTATACAGAACAAATTAAATTACCTTTCATCACTTTTGAAATATGGTTCCACAAAAGCTTTCTGTTTGGCTTTATCTTGTTTATCCTCATGCACTGTATATATACATGCAAAACAAAAAGTTACATGTCATATAAGGTTAATAGACTGCCTGGGAAAACTTCTGTAAAATTATTAATCAACTAAAACCAATAAAAACCCATCACGTACATTCAGTCTGAGATAACAGATTCAAGTACGTGCTAAAAACAGTATAGAATTGATTGAGCCAGCAGTCAAAAAGCATTCTTGGAGCAGCAGGAAAACAGTAGCAAGACCAGTAAAAAAGACAAGCAGAATATCAAAGGAAAGGTTACTTCAAATACAAAATACTGTAAAATCTTTGATAGAACCTAGGATAGGGAGAAGAAACGAAGTAAGTAATCTAGCCAAAAACTAGTGTGACTCTTAGGGATGATCTTGTGCAGGGCTAAGCGCTGGACTCGATGATCCTTGTGGGTCCCTTCCAACTCAGCATATTCTGTGATTCTGTTTGCACTAAGAGTCACTTTGCTGTTCTGCTGTTATGCCAACTTCCATTACACATCCCACATTTGTGTGGTGACTGTAAAAATGAACTAGTGAAATAATTTTCATATTGGCTTATGTCCTTACAATTAATCATTTTCCACATGAATTTATGAAAAAAGGCCTGATGGTTTACTTGGCATATTTGTTCCTGGAGAACAGCCTGATTTCAAATCAACTTTTGCAGTTTAACTAATCTAATAAAGACAAAATCAAATCATATCCCACTCTTTAGTTTCTTGCTTGCTACTGTTATTCCCTGATCCCTCTCTTCATCATGAAGAGTTTCCTTTTCATCACATGCAGAAGGACTATCTTCTGGTAAGCAGGATTCATATTCTTCATGGGTTGTCTGATCAAACATCTCTGTTATTTCTCCTCCTATTATAAAAAGTACAATGAACATCCAAATCAGCCTCTCAACGATTTTAGTCAAGAAAGTGCATTTTGATTGAATGTGTATCAAAAGAAGTAAGATTTAGTCTTCCCATAGAAAGATTACATAGTAAACTTTCAAATCTATTTGTTACATGAGTGATTGTTGCAGGTGAGATCAGAGCTGTTACATGGTTAAGTATTTTACTCTTTGAGCACTATAAAGGAATAGCTACCGGCTCTCTTGGCACAAATCCCATCATTTTCTTGATCTCAGAAAAAAACTCAAAATCCTCAACCAGACTGATCTGTGCAACCTACAGAAATACATCAGCAGTTTTTTACTGCAAAACATTTTTTACTATCTAGTCATACAGGGAAAAAATGCCATTTACTCTTCCCTTCTCAAAAAAAACTCCAAACAACAACCCAACAAAAACACACCCCAAAACCCAACCAAAAGAAACCTCCAACCCGCCCCCACACCACAAAAAAGCAGCAAGCCAAAGGGGAAGAAAAAAAGTCTTACTTGGACTGCTTTCCTGATTTTGCTCTTGATTTTTCATTTTTAATAGCACACTATCACTAACATACGTATAATCCATATCAACAACTTCCCCTCCGACTCTGCTCTGAGAATCACCCTAAAAAAAGCAAAAATGACAATTGCCCTCAGATGCAACTAGTGTAGTCAGTGTCACTTCTGTGTATTCTGAAACACTTTCATAGCAATTATTGGCTTCTTTTTGGACACTCCAATTTCCCCCCCCCGCGCAATTTCTGTATGATAAAAATATAAAATGTACGTAAAGAATAACACATTTTGAAATTCAAGTGCGAAGCATTTATTTGATGGGCAAGAAATGCCTTAGAAAAATTTCATGTTAAACTCTCCGAAGATAGAAAGTAACAATGAAACATAAAGAAATTAAAGACTGGACAAATTAATAGATTTTAAGATAGTCTTTAAATGAGAGAGACAAAACAAGCAGAGTTCATGAAAATTCTCAGAGATCTTAGTAACCAAGCTGCACCCAACTCAGACAAAGATAATAGTCACTACTGGCACATTTTCTATCACTTCACATAAAGAGATATCACAGAGATATCACACAGGAAAAATTATGAGATTTGCAATATTTTTTGTCTTAACAGAAACTCAAAACCACCTCCAAAAGCATCAGTTTCATACTGAGTATATGTCTGCTGAGTTTATCAACTAGACAGTGGAAATGTTTTAGGATAACTGTAGTTTACTACGCATAAACATTTCAGGTGTGCAAACAAATATTGAATGAGATGAATTCAGAATTTTTTTAGAAAATGGGTTTGGTCTGCTCAGAACAGTGTTCATGATAGTAGTTTTTCAGGCTTTTTCAACATCACAGAACATGTGGGTTTGTTATAAAAGTTTACCTTTGTATCAATCACAGTAATGTCCATTTTGTACTGTGAAAGGTCAGCTCCTGGGTCTACGCTCCACTGGAAGTTTTCTAAAGAGGGTTTATCTTTCAGGTCTGGATGCAGAGAATATGAGACAAAAAAAGACAATCAGAATCAAACTCTGCCAGCAGCACTCTATAGTGTGTAAATTATGTCAGCTTCCCTTTTATCAATTCATCTGTGGGTTTAGGGATTATCTTTCTCAAACAGGCTCATTTGGTGTAAATGTGTTTTGTCTGAAGAGTTAGAAATAGATATTTTAAGTTCTTCTGTCATATTCAGGAGGCACACTACACCTTTGGGTTTGTATGAGGCATATAATACACAAAATACACTCGCAGCTAAATCTCCTGTCAGGTAGCATTGATAATGGATAGAAGACATTCTATCCATAGGCTCATGCAATTGTTTAGGTTGGAAAAGACCTCGAAGATCACCGAGTCCAACAATTAACCCAGTACTGCCAAGTCCACCACTAAACTAAGTCCTTAAGAACCACATTCACAAGTTTTTGGAACACTTCCAGAGATGATGATTTCACCACTTCCTTGGGCTACCCACTCCAAAGCTTAACAACCCTTTGAGTGAAGAAAACTCCCTAGTATCCAGTTCAAACCACCCCTCCTGCAAATTGAGGCCATTTCTTGTTACTTGGAAGAGGGTGACCTCCATCTGTCTATAATCTCCTTACAAGTAGTCGTAAAGAGTGATAAGGTCTGTCCAAAGCCTCCTTTTCTCCAGGCTAAACAATCCCTGTTCCCTCAGCTGCTCCCCATAAGACTTGTGCTCCATTCCTTTCACCAGCTCCATTGCCTTATCTGGACATGCTCTAGCACCTCCATGTCTTTCTTTCAGTAAGAACTAAATACAGGATTCAAGGTGCAGCTTTACCAGTGCAGACTGACAAGAGTGACAGCCCTGGTCCTGCTGGCCACAGTATTTCTGACACAGACCTTTTTGGCCACCTGGGCACACTGCCACCTCAGTGCTCAGCCAGCTGTTGACGAGCACCCCAGGACCTTTTCCACCAGGTAGCTTTCCAGCCACCTTTCCCCCAGCCTGTAGCTGTTGTGACCCAAGTGGAGAACCCAGGACTTGGCCGTCACAGAATTACAGAATATGCTGAGTTGGAAGGCCCCCACAAGGATCATCAAGTCTAGCTCCTGGCCCTGCACAGGACCATTCCCGAGAGTCACACCATGTACTCAAGAGTATCATGCAAATGCTTCTTGAACTCTGTCAGGCTTGGTGCTGAAACCACTTCCTGAGGAGCCTGTTCCAGTGCCCAACCACCACCTAGGCTAATATCCAACCTAAATCCCCCCGACACAACTTCAGGCCATTCCCTCAGGTCCTGTCACTGGTCACCACAAGTAAGAGATCAGTGCTTGCCCCTCCTCTTCCCCTCATGAGGAAGTTGTAGACTGCAATGAGGTCTACCCTCAGTCTCCTCTTCTCCAGGCTGAACAGACCAAGTGGCTTATACCATTGGCCTCAGCCCATCCATCCAGATCTCTCTGCAGATCCTTCCTACCCTCCACCGGATCAACACTTTCACACAACTTGAGCTGTCTGTAAACTGACTCAGACTGCACTTGATCCCCTCATCCAGGCCATTGATAAAGACATTAAACAAGACTGGCCCCAACACTGAGCCTTAGGGAATACCACTGGTGACCAGTCACCAGCTGGATGTAATTCCATTTGCCACCACTCTCTGGGCCTGGCCATCCAGACTGGTTTTTTTACACAGTTAAGAGTACATCTGTCCATGCCATTAGCAGTCAGTTTCTCTAGGAGAATGCTGGGGGAAACAACATCAAAGGCTTTGCTGAAGTCCAGGTAAACATCCTCAGTCTTTCCCTCGTCCACTAAGCAGGTGTGGATCCTTGGGTAGATCCCACCCAGCCCCATAAAATTGCGTGTGTCTAAGTAATGCAGCAGGTTGCTGACCATTTCTCCTTGGATTATGGGGGCTTCATTCTGCTCCCTGTCCCTGTCTTCCAGTGCAGGGGACTGGGTACCCTGAGAATAACTCAACTTACAATTAAAGACAGAGGCAAAGATGGCATTAAGTACCTCAGACTTTTCTTCAACCTTTGTCACTATGTTTCCCCCTGCATCCAATAAAGGATGGAGATTCTCCTTTTGCTGCTGATGGATTTCTACAAACATTTTTTATTGTCTTTTACGGCAGTAGCCAGATTAAGCTCTAGTTGGCTTTGCCATTCTAATTTTCTTCCTGTGTAACCTCACAACATCCTTGTAGTCCTCCTGTGTCCTCCTGAGTTGCCTGCCCCTTCTTCCAAAGGGTCATAAACTCTCTTTTTTAATCCCTTAGTTCCAGGCAATGTTCAGTCAGGTTGGTCTTCCTTCCCACCAGCTCATCTTTCAGCACATGGAGACAGCCTGCTCCTGGTCCTTAATGATGTCCTTCTTGAAGAATGTCCAGACTTCCTGGACCCCTCTGCCCTTCAGGCAAGACTGTCAACCAGCATCCTAAATAGGCCAAAGTCTCCCTTCCAAAAGTCAAAGGTGGCAGTTCTGCTACCCCCCGCTCCTTACTTCTCTCAGAATTGAAAAGTCTATCATTTTGGGACTGTCATGCTCAAGATGGCCCCAACCATCACTTCACCCACCAGTCCTTCTGTCCACAAACAACAGGTCCAGGGGGTGCCTTCCCTAGTTGGCTTGCTATTGACATCAGATCAATGAGTCAAGTCTAAGACAAGAGTACAGAAGTGTAAGAAAAGAGTACAGAATTGTCTGATCGTTGTTCCAAAGATGCCTCTTGATTTGTCTGTGAAGAGAGTATTTAGATTCCAAGCTACACAGCCACATCAACTAGTGACAGATACGTTTTAAATTCATAATGCAAGTATTTCTAAATAACGTATACAGTGTAACAGCTAGGCTAAGGAGTACAGAAGCCTTGATTCTACAATCCTAGTTCAAAACATAAGTTTTCAGACTGAGAACACTTAATAGGAAAGAAGATACAAGGAAGAGTACATATACAGGAAGAGTATATGGCAGCCTGTGTTTATCATTATTAAAGGTACAAATTTCTTTAACAGATCATTAGGAAGAATGAAAATATTAAACAAATAGCTTATCCTTACACTTAAGTACAGTTTTCAAGCATTTGAAAAAAGTTTAAACTCAAACTTGCTGATACTTTTATTATTACACTGCTAAACAATAACAATGCTAAATAAACAAGGAAGAACAAGATTCCTAGACTTTTGAGTGTATACCTGAATACCAACGATATATTTATTAAACAGTGGCAAAAGAATGCCAGGAAGATACAGACTGTAAATATGGGGGGTGATCTTCAGAAGTCCTGAACAGAATGACCCTGAGTTAGAAGCAGAATGAAGTGATTAGAGTGGAAGAAAGAAACATTTGAAACATTCTATTCAACCATAGCACAGGCTGACGGGGTCGGGCGGCAATAAAAGGAACATTTTCATCAAGTTACCTTGCTCATTTTGCAGTGCTTTACTTTTTGATACTCTACAAGGGTTTGGTTGAAGTACAGATGCTGGTTCAGACTCTCCATGTCCTGTCCTTGTTTTCTTTCTATTTGGTACATGGCCTCTGGCAACCTAACAACATATTGCAATTTTACTATTTTCCAAAACTTAAACATAATATTTCAAAGGAGTAGAAAATAAGTCAGAAAAGTGTACCTGTACATCACCAAAAAGTTCCTCTGTCTCTGCAGAACTTGGCAATGGTGCAAATTTGAAGGGAGGAACTTCTTCTTTCATTTGGATCTGTTTTTTCTTATCTGGGAATGTTTTTCCCAGCATTGCCTCTTGTACGTACGATTCCTCTTGTAAATCTCTGCCAAACAAACAGTTCTCGTTGGCATTTTGAATGGACGATGAACCTTCAGGAATGGGCTTCCCTAGGTGTGAAAAAATGTCACGCAGAGTCACCTGTTTCAGTCTGGTTTTACATGTCTCCTCACTTCCTTGTTTTTCCTCTTGACAACGAACTCCAGAGAAGCGATCAGACAGATCCAAGGGCTTATCAACTGTATGTTCCCCATTAATATGCTGAACATCTGATCGAAAGGGCACAGAGTTCTCTTTGTTGAAAGATGTTTTTTCACAGCTAGCTGCATGATCATCTTCAGTTTTCTTTCTCTTAGCACACCTGCCTTCCAGTTGCTTCTGGTGTATGAGAAGGAAATCGCTCTTGATCACCTCATTTTTAGCTGCACAAGTGTTTCCAACACAGGTTACAGTCTCATTAGTATTCTTTTTCACAACTATTTGCCTATTGATAGACGCCTGGTTGATAACTGAGTTGATTTCCGTTCCAAGATTCAGTGGTGCAACAAAAGCAACATCTTCAGATTTTGATTTACTTTTATGAGATCTGGAACTGGATGGATTGTTGAAGAGGTTGGTTTTGAGATTAGGCTTTAATCCTGAATCTAAAATACAAGGAGCATGACCTGTACTTGAGTTGTTCTTCATAATGCTAGAAGCTCCAAAAACAGGAGAAGCTACCTGAGAATCCCAGTCAACATGTGGTGGAGTCTTCTGAGATGGATCTGAAATACTGAATACAATGAGAGATCAGAGATTTTTCTGGTGTACACAGGCTTGGAGGAGAGAAAGGGATATACAAAAATTTTAACTTTCCTATTACTGATCTGCTTTAAAGACACAGAAGTTGCTAGTCTTAACTGAAAACAGAAAGAAAAACAAAAGGGAACTTATTCTAGGAGTAAGTACTGTTGCAATTAAAGAGCTGTAAAAGGCAACCAAAACACAGACCTTGCCCTTCATTTTGGTATGGTGTGAAAATCTGTTCCACATTCAACTGAAAACCAAGGACAGACCTAAGTCTGCCTAGGAATTCCTTCTATCCAAGGACTCCCTACCTTTCAGTGCAGTGAAAAGAAAGAGGGAAAGACTACTATTGCAACCAATCTAGGTTCTTGCATAGATCTTACAATCAAGACAACATATTCCCAAAGCTTCTGCAAGTAAAGGAAAAAAGTGCAAGCTTCTTTCAGGTACTCTTGTTTTTTACCTGTCATCAATAAAACATACATTTGAGATGGCAAATAAGGCCAAAAAAATTCAGTTCAGAACACCAGATCCTGACGAGAGTGGGAAGGGCAACATTAAATCAGTATGACACCTAATCAGCAGAACAGTTTAATGATCATTTTCCTATTCCAGCTTTAGGCCCATTATCCCCAGGGTTATGAGCCTCACAAGATGCCTTGCAATAATGAGAAGTCAAGAAGGCAGGGACTGTGTACACAAAAATCCCAAATCAGAAGTTTGTGAATGAAGTTAAAGTCCACAGTTTTGCATTCTATCAGTTTCTTTGTTTCCAATGTTATTTACTTGAAAGAAACACATATGATATGAAAACACTTATTTCCATGTCTTCAAAGCAAAATGCTGTTAAGGATTTCAATTCTACTGAAACCAGAACTTCATATAAGCCTGCTTAAAACAGTATTATTGTAACTGTGTGGAAACACACCCTAAATTGTTGTCATCATTTCTTGATTCAGAAGCTGGATGCTTTCTTGAGTCTTCAGTCTGCAAGCTCTCTGGGGCCTGGCTCATAACTGTATTAGTGTGGGGAAGATTCAGTACACTCTGGGACTCCTACAGATGGTGAAGGAAAACAAAGATAGGAAGTGTGAGAAGATACTAGAACTAAAAATTAGAAATATCAGAATTAAAAATTAGAAATATGCTAGATTTGCACACAAATACTCAGAGGACCCATTAAAACTGAAACATTCAAAACTTCATGAAAAATAATAAAAACTAGGAGATGAAATTTTGACCAGCAACTTTAAAGAAATCTTATGGAAATTGAAAATAATTCATCATTCAAATGCTCACACAGAGAAATAGTCTGCATACTATAATTTTCATGGTAGTTACCAATCAAAAACATCAAGTAACTGACCTGGAATCACCAAACAGTCTCATCACCTAATACTCTACTTCAACATCTTAGACTTGATTACTGTACAAAGGGAGTTTGGCAAACCCAAGGGTTTAGATTACTGCATTAATGAAACTTGCAAGTTCTATACAAAGCAGGAACCACGTCCCTACCCTTCTCCCCAACCCCCTAACAGTCCAGCTGAGTTGTATCTCTTCTTGCTAGAGCAATTCAGTAACAAGTAAGCAAAAGCACAAAGTGAGCTTACTGGAACTCAGAATACCTTTGCAGAGTCTTAATACAAAAGAAAAATCATTGGTTTTGAAAGCAACTGGCCCAAAAAGCTGGTTGTGTAAGAAATTTGGGAATACTACTTACAGATTCCTCTTGAACACCAAGTCCAATAGTTTCTGCGACGACTGCAGCCAAGTTAAAAGATGGCTTTGGAACGGGATAGCCTCCCATCCCTGGTTTATCTTTGTGAGAAGATCACAGTAAGTTACATGTATATTACAGTCTCTTACTACACTCACACAGGTGGTAGAAACACAGAACTAAAAAGTTCACAAATTAAAACTGGCATTTATGGAAACAGTTTGATCTGTGTCAGATAAAAATCATATCTGAAAGTGCTAAGTGGACAAGGCGGGCAGAAGAAGAATTTTTGATGAGAGCAAACTGTTGTATCAGCACAGAGAAATATGTTTCCAACTTAAATATAGCTTCCCAAAATTAAAATACTAAGACAAGCCAGTGTAAAAGTTGCTTTTCAATCTCCCAGTCCAGGGCAGGAATAGTCTGAGAAAAGCACACAGAACAGTGGTAATGCATATTTATAGTAACATGCTTCTCTTGCACATTTCCTTGGTGACAGTCACTATTATTTTTCTTGTTTTCATTAGAAAAACAAATAGATGAGTGTCCCTTCTTTGAGGGGTTTAACATTACTCAGTTCATTAAGCTGGGCCAAGTCAACAAGATTGGAAAGTACAAGAACTACAACCACCACAACCCTTCCCTGCACAAATGATTCCATGCTAATTCTCACAGTCACTGAAGAGTTAAAAAGGCTTGCACTTTTTTACATTTCTTTGTTAAAGAGAGGTTAAAGAGATGAACCCTCAGTTTTACAATATTTTTGCCTTATTTTGAATGGAATTAGAACTAAATCTATTAATACACTTACTTGGTACAGGGGACAGTTGTGGATCACAGGTGTCTGCCACTAGTATCTCTTCTCTGTGGTTACTGCTCACTTGTGTGGAAAAGAGTGGAATTTTTCCAAACTCTAGGAGATGCAAAAACAAACATTTTCACTTGGTGAAATTAGGTATCCTGTTGTAATAATTTTGCGTAGATACAGCCAATGATCCTGACCTTAAAAGCACTTGAATATGAGTTTTGATATGTCAGTAGATCCAGTAATCTAAGCACATCTCATAGTTTGTCATAATGATACCTCAGAATAAAGTCAAATATTTCCTGTTAATCCTTTTTCTCACAAATATGATCCCAGTCAGTCAGCCCTAAAACAATACTAACAAAGAATTACACCACTGTCTATACTGACCACATGAATATATGTATTCAAGCTCTATTTGACCGGTTAATATGGCAACAAAACAATTAAAGAGTAAACCATCCAAGAGACTAATGTTCTGCATCAACTAATGTAATAAAGTAAAAAGGTGAAAACCTGAGATCTGAATTATGACCAACTCTGCCATGTAGTCTTTTCAGATGACCGACAGCTTTTCATAGCCATTAACTGTGATACGTATTTACACCATTTCTTACATATTATACTTCAGATTCATTTATTAGCTCCATTTTTTTATTCAGAAAATGGAGAGGTATAGGTATGCTTAGAAAAGAGAAATTATTCACAGCACTAAACATTTCAAATGCAAAATAAAGGGCATGAATAACCAGCTCACCCTTTTCACCCCACTGCTGTCCTATTTTTATTCTTTGAAAGAGGTTTTTAGTCAAGACTCCTATTTAAATAAATTTATACATTATTTAAAATACCTTTTTTTATGCCAGAGGATCAATTAGCACATTAAGAGCACCAGGATTATCATATTTCCTATGTATCATTAAAATAGAAGCACAAAGACCCTTATTTCACAAAAATATTTCTCATAGTCAAAATACATCAGAACTCACAGAATGAAGTTGGGAAATAAGATGTGGACAATACTCCTGGACTTAAGACAGAAATCAAAAATGGTGTATCAGCACTACAAGAAGAAAGACCATGTAGGTATCTACCAGTTTCAGTAAAATTACTTTAATTTGCAGATTCCGCAGAGGAACTCAGAGTGTGGCAAAACATTTGTTTCCCTCTCCGCTAGGTGGTGACATCGCTGCACGCACAAGGCAAACCGGAACAGATTTTTTTTTTAGCTAATTTGTAGTTAATGAAGAAATACAGGTTGAGAAACTGTTACATTTGCACGTGGATGAAGAAAAGTAGAAGGCTGAGATAAGTTCTGAGCATGCTGCTGACATAACAGTTACTGCCAATTTCCCCTGACTCATGTATTATTGCACAAAAAGGAAAAAGGCAAACCAAAAAAAGGCACAAGTTTGTTGGTGGTTTTTTTTTTTTTTAGTTTTTGCCCTATGCAATCAAATTTATACATTATCTTTCTCTATAGTCCTTAAGATTATTTTTAAGTTAACTAAAAAAACCCAAAACCAATATTCTTACCACTGTTGCTAAGTTCCAAATCTGAGTGTGCATGTTCTGTGTATCGGATATGCCTATTCTCTTTTTTTCTCCTCATACGATTAACCACAGAAAATGAAGAGGTCAGAACTGGAGAATCTGGAATGACTCCTTCTTCTAATTCCACTGCTTGCAGCTTTTGCCCCCTGGAGACCAAATCAGGTGGTCAAATAAAATCCAAAGTCAGCAAGATGAAGAGTTTTCATTTCAGCAAGCAGGACAATCATATGGTCCAAGAAAGCAACAATTAGGAAATGCAGACATCCCAATTGCATCACAGTGGAAAAAAATAATACTACAAGCCAGTTTTGAGATACATCTAAAACCAAATTCATCAGTGCTCCATTAAGCCAAGGAACAGCATAAATCCCTACTCTTCACACTTGAAGTCAACATATAACTACTGCACTGTGGAGGACCTTTTCCCTGGTCTACCCTGGCAGAAGTGAGATAAGTTTCAGATGATGTCAAACCATAACAAGGATGGAACACTACCTCTGATTTGCACAGTGCACCATATTTGCATATTAACCACAACATTAGCACATTCTTGCTATACCAAATTAAGACTTGATGGTTACTTTGTAGCTTCCCATTTTCACGGTTTTCTTTTGAAATTTCCTATTGTCTGTTTTCTTTTAAAATTGTAAAATTATTGTAAGTTTATTTTAAACATTTTTTTGTAAGACCCTGGGATTTTCTAAGAAACTACTTTTCTACAGTTTTAACCAAGAAGGAAAGAATTGATAAAGAGCTGACTGAGGAATAAAAGTATGAGACATAAGGCTTTGCTATAGATTGTGACCAGAGGTCAAAAAAAACTTTTAAGACAGGTTTACCTTTCTTGGTTTAAAAAAAGACATGCCCATTTAAAAGAAAACAAAAACCCTGCACAATAGAAAGAGGCTAGACTTGTGTTGCTATAGTGGCAGTATGCTATCTTTTCACAGTCTATCAAAATAAGGAAACAAGTTTTAAACACTTAAAAACTGATGTTTATATTCCCAGACATTTCTACTGGGGCATAAGGGAAAGGGAGAAATATCTAAAACAACTTGAAACTTACTCCAGTTCCTTCTGTAATTGCTGGAACTGTTCAGTTATCTTTTTATTTTCATCCTGTAAGTTGTTTTTTTCATTCACTGCAGTTTATACAAAAAAAAAGAGAAAAAGAAAATCAATGCACACATGTTAATATCATAATCTTGTCAGGTCCTTTAATTGTAATTGTAACTAATTATAAAATGTAAAATTGTAAAACGTAAAACCCTCTCTATGGTTTACAAAAACAAAGTTTCAAGCTAATCATTAAAAAGGCTGCAAACGATGTGTTAGAAAAGGGAAAGGTGTCACAATTACTGGATCATAATATTTGTCCTACACAATCATTAATTACTTTTGTCCATGTACATACAAGCAAGACTGTGCTGTAAATATGAATCAAATTGCTCACTTGAATCCATGGACAAAATTGCTTCCTTAGGCTGAGGATAACCTATTAAGTACAAAACAATTAGAATTCGGTTTTAGCCACTAAAGCAACCAGCTAGTTGAAGAGAATGAAAAAAAAAAACCTCCACCAAGAATTTCTTTAAAATCAGTTAAATATTTTGGAAATCAAGAGAGACCAGTCAAAAGTTTCTGATTTTACTTTTCTTAATTTACAACTCATTCTGTCTGTGCTTCACACAAGCTTATGGCATCACCCTTCAGCCTTTCTTCCATGCTGTTTCAAACTAACATAGTGATTAGCTCCCAACTTTTCTGTTTGCTTTAATTTTTGTATTCTTGTTCTTATTTTGTTGTTGTTATATATTTTACCTCTGGATTACTTTTGACTGACCTTTTCCACTGGTCATCGTATAGATCTTAACCCAAATCCACAGAACCCTACTTCTCTGTCAGACAGTGTTCCGGGAGGTGTGTACCTAATAGGTCTCACCTTGATTTTTAAGGTTCAGAGCTTTATTTAAAGATTAACAAACAGGGTACAGCCAATCATTAAACACAGAATTCAGAATATTTTTACATAAATGTCCAATAATAAAAATACTTGAAAATTTGATGTACTTTGTATTAGCACAGAACATAATATTTCCATAACTTAATTAAGCACTGAAAAGCTACTTTTTGTATTTGGAATTTCTCATGTTTTAAATCTCCTTGAATGTCTGCTTGCTCTTGCTCAAGCAAGTCAACTAAATGATACAAAATAATTGATGGTAAAGATACAATTAACATTTTAAAATCCTGTCCTGTATTATTTAGCACTTCATACAACCAATCTTTTCATACTCTCTCTATGAACACATTTGTGTCCTGCTTGAATGCCACCTAGAAGAGTTTATTTTGCCCCACATGTACTACTTCCTGATATCAAAATGTGCTGTCCACAAGCTGCCTGGTGTAGATTCTTTTGTGGTTTCAGTGGGTTATGTGAAAGTTATGGGTTTACTGCAGTTCAAGTTCAACTAACTACAGGACACAAGCTGGACCCAGGGCACTTAGTCTGAACTTGCTACTTTGTGATCACCAATTCCTTTGAAGTCATGGTTTCTTTCGGAAAGCTGGCAATCAGTCATTCTAGCTGCAGGAATAAACAGAAGCAGTCACATTTTATCTAAAGTAGCTACTTTACACTGTAAGATTTTCCACGTCAGCTCACTTTCAGTATCAGCACTTCGATCTAAGAAGGTGGGTCAAATGACTAGAAATTGGTACGTTACATATTTTCAGACTGCAGAGTTAAAGTATCCCCCGACTGAACTTTTTGGGCTTACTAAGCACAACACGTATAAATTATATCAAGTTAAAGGAATTTATGAAGAACTAGTCTACAAAATAGTATGTTTTGTCTTCAGACTTGTGGATAAAACTCACTAAGCTCAGTAATAAGTTTGAGATTCTGCTGCCGGATGTTTTCAAACTCTTGCTGCTTCTTTCTCATGTGTTCTTCGGTTACAGCACATCGATCACATAATCCTGCTCTTAATCTACAATAAAATTGAGAGAAAAACATCCCTCTATAATAAAATATTGCCATACATGAAGCAGATATCCACATTAACAGACCTTTTGAACAATGAAAACCAGAAAATTTCTGACAACTGTGCAGAATGCCACTAAATATTGTGGGTTTATATGTTGACATAGCAATATTTAAGATTTCCAAATGACCTAATACTACGTGCACTAACATTTGCATAAATGTCTATAAATACTTGATACTTCTAAAGCAATGTGCATTATTTTATTAAATACAGCAGAGCATGCCACACTTTGCCACTGAAAGCCTTTGTGAGATGTCCTACTAAGAATACTGTCAGACACAAATTACCATTCATTTTAAGTAAAGTTCATTCAAGAAAATACAAATAAGCAAATAATTTCAGGAAGTATTTAGTAAGTGGTTTAGAAAGTATTCAGTATTATTACTTTATCTAAGAAGGATATATTACTGTCATTAAGCAAAACAATCAAACAAAAAGGACAAAGTTCATCCCATAACAAATGCCATGTAAATGTGAAATCCTTTATCTTTATGTAGACACCAATAATTAGAAGTGGATCAAAAAGTTTATTTCACATGAGGCACTGACTTCACTGTCTCTAATGGTTTAGATCAGCTGTTTAAAGCACATCTGTGAGCAGAAAAGGACTTGTTACAATCACTTCATCTTACCTTGGCACATTCACTCATGCAATGAAATACACGTTCATTTTATACGTGATAACTGAAGTATATTTATGTCTGGTACACAACAAAAAGTTAACAGTATTACCAAAGTGAAAAGCAGACTCTCTTTTGCCTAATAAATAAGAAACCAGTCAGTCAGCAGTTCTGCACTGCTGCTGCTATCAGGTGAAGTATTAAAAAAACCCAAACAAACAAAGTTTCCAATTTCACAGTTGAATATTGGAAGTAAAAGCCATAGTGGTTTATTGGTACTCTAATATTGTGGAATTATGGAAAGAACAAATACTGAAATGCCTCTTCATACTAACCTATCTAATTGTGTAATAGACAACATATTATAATCTCGTTGTATTAAATCACTTTAACTACTCTTTTAGTTTTCTGCAATGTAAACTCTTCATCTGCTAAGGGATTAGAAAAGTCCATCCACACTATGAGTGTCTCTTTACTTACATGGCGTCAAAGTTCATTACCTGCATGGTCACAAGTTTATTCCTAAAGCCTTTCACAGAGAAATGGAGTTGAAATCAACATTTGAGTATCATAGCTCTAAAATTTGACGTAACACATAATGCTGGAAAATAATTTAGTACATAATGATGTCCAGTTCCCAGAAAGTTTCTGAGAGCCTATTAACAACAAATTTAACATGCATGTTCCAAAACAGGTATGATTTTTAAAGATGAAAAAATGCACTGTAATTTCATGTCTGTTGGTTTCATTTTGCTACATCAGTTTAAACAAGAACAAATAAGGGAAAGGCAGAACGGATCAAAAGGCAATGAGAACAACTAAGTCCAAAAGAAAGCAAAGGATGGAACCTGTAATTAAATTTAAGTAAAAGAGAAAACTGGGAAAAAAGACTCCCTCAAATTTGAAAGATTTCCTAGTGAGTTATTAAATGAGCTTCACAATATATTATAGCCTTTGGTTTTTGTACTTGCATTATGTCTTGACTGATAGTACATTTACCTCTACAACAATAGATGTAAGAGAATGTACCCTAAAATGTCTGTTTGCCTCCCAAGCTGCTCTATTCTATTTATCTTAAATAACCAAGTTAAGCACTTCAAAAGTAACAATACAACAAAACCACCAAAACATAATAAACTCAACTTGCAAAGTATCCAAAGCTACTCTGTAAGAGCAAAACACAACAAACTCAAAAGCTAGAAAACACCATTTCACCTGTCTTCTAAAACCTTGATGGTGTCATGAAGTGCTTTTTGCTGTTCTCTGAGCTGTTGATTCTTGGTATAGAACTCTTCAAGCCTCTCTGCATCCCTGAAATCAAACAGAGAAAAATTAGTTCTAGCTTTAAATTACAGCTATTAATTTTTCAATTGAGAATTCTCTCTGGGATGTTTCTTTCATATTCTTGGGAAAATCTTAGTACCTTCAGCACAAATATTAAGTTGAAAATAAATGAAGCAAGTGTTTCTGATGAATGATAATTTAGAAACAACTGAGTCAGGAAAGATGCAGCTGGTTTCTAATTCATATTACAGTTGATCTTCTGTTGATAAATCTGATTTTTGCTCAGGTAAAAGGGTTGACAGTGGAAGCATAAAAGCTTGAATAACATTCAAGCAACAATTTCAGAGAACAATAGCACAAACACATCTCTTACACTTTACTGTGTTGTGGAGCTGTTGGGAATCTAATGGGGGCTTTCACAATCAGGTCATTTTGGTCTTTTCTTAGCAGGCAGTGAATCTTGCAGCGTGGCAAACCACATTAGGTTTAGAAATCTCTGAAAAGTCTTTAGGTCCATTACTTCCTCAAGAAACATTTCGCAGAATCTATAAAGCATGTATTCCTGTAATATGAATACAGGGAAAAGAACTCTCTTTCCAAAACCCTCAGAAATAGATCTCGAGAAAAATACCTTCCCTAAAAGCAGGAGTTAATTAATTAACAAAGAGTATTTCCTTCTTAAAATAGGTAAGGAAAAGCAGTAACATTAACTTTGCAGTTTTAGCTCCCCTTCACTTTTCTTATAGGATCACCACACCTCTTCATGATGTAAAGTACAAGCTAAGAAGAACAATTTTTTTTCTTCAAGGCAATTAACATTCAGTAAAAGCTAAGCAACTGAACCCCATGTAACATGACAATGACTAACTTCTGAGAACTCGTTTCCAGCTCTTCTTTTTGCCATGGAATCCTTTGTATATATCCATGAAAGCAGCTGTTTGTTTTCAGTGTGCCTGAGATGGATTATTTGAGGAAGCCATGAAATTGGCTCATGAAAAGCTGTTAAGCTCACACACAACAAGAAATGAAAACATATTTACTAACTTGTTGATACAGTTCTTTACACAAACACACTTTTATACTGGCACTATCCCTTGAACATATGTTTAGTCAAACACATTTTCATATTGCTGGCATTCCAGTAATACAAGAAATTAGAAATCATGGGTCACAAAGTGAATGGGACTGCTGGAAGCCTCTACAGTGTACAATCACAGACGCATTTTATTAATTCTGAATTTTAAATACAGATGCTTTATCTTTCTGTGCTACCATTGAGACCAATTCAGGCCTTTTCAACTGCATATTCAACCTATAAAACAGTTATATGCAAACAGCATGTGGGACCATTTAAGACTTGTACTTTCACTTGGGGAGGGCAATGCGCTGAAGTTCTGTTACATCAGTTCATTAACCAAGTACAGCCAGGCCATGGCACAATTTGAATTGAGAAAAGCAATCTGTATTTTTCTGGTGTTTGGGGCATTAAAAAAAAAAAAAAAAATCTCATTTCTTTCAATTTATGCAACCTACAGGAGGCCTAAAGCAGCAAATTTTAAAATCCTCTGCATGGACTCAAGTTATTTTTAAGAAATAAATAAGACAATACTAACATACACTAATACTACATGCTTTCCACCTAAACCCTATAAAATGTTCCATGAACGTACTAATATGACAGAAGGAACTAGGTTGTTGGTTGGTTTATTTTTTTTTTTCCCCTTAAAATTCCAGTGCAGCTGATAAACGTGACAGACATTTTTGGCTATGAAGACTCTCCTCACAATGGCTGGTCTCTGACCTAGAGTTTACAAGTCATTAGCTTCAATGCTGGAGTGGGATACAAAATAAGGCACTCTTTGTCAGCTGATTACCAAGTCTGAAATACTAAACCTCAGGTATTCAGATGCACCAAGGAGAACAAGACCTCCTATGTAACAGTACTGTATCTACACTGTGGGAGTTGTAGAAAGATTCCAACAAATAATAATTAAACCATTTGGTATGTGTTCAGTCACACCACTGATAATATTCATCATTTAGAAAATCGACTGATCATTTAAGACTTCAGAACATGGAAGCAACTTATGACACACCACGCTAAAAATAACAGCAAGAGATAATTTAATTCTTTTAGATTATTAATAACTATTTAATTTATAAACTATACTTAAGAAATAACAAGATATTAAATAGATTTTTTCCAGGAGTGTAAGTGTAGTCTCTAAGAATAATAAATAGCACCAAATATTTGCTAATTGAAAGCTGGATAATAACCTAATGTAATACCATGTACTAACACAAATATATTCTTTGTGATACTACAGTGTAAAATTAGATGTCTTTGACTGCAGATGGCAATGCAAATCTGGAGCATTTTTGCTCCTTCTCAGAAGAGTTTAATTTCTTGAATATATCTAATATAATTACATTGTTTTCCACAGTGGAAAAGATCAAGTAATTTACTTCTATTCCTCCTACACAGCCACTTTATAAAGTGCAACTCCTAATACAGATCATATGTAATAGTACCATAATATTGATGTATATCAAATCTGAAGTGAAAAACTAAATGAAGAATCACATAAGCATAACTGTTATAATTAAATATAGCTGTAGTCAGCAGAAGGAAAAGAAAAGCTAATTTCATGCTGTAAATACATATAATTCTACTGTATATGCAAATCTTGTAATTCAGATTTTTCCCAAATTGCTTCTAATGAACAGAACTAAGTAGCATATGATGACTGCAAAAGAAGTTGTATATGTCTAAAAATACAAGAATTGAGTGAAAATTAGCAAGATTATCAACAGAATCTTTACTGAATGACTGAAAGCTGAGTTAATGCACAATACCTGTGCAGAATACCTGTGCATTAACAACCTAAATAAAGTTGGCTTCTTGTCTTGTCCCTTACTTCTCTTTACAGATTTGACCTCAATTTTGAAATGTCTCCCTAATTATCTTTTGTATTAGCAATGCCAACATCTTGACTGGCATCCTAGAAATACTATAGATAAAACTGTAGGAGTCCCTTGTTCAAAGAAGGCAAATGCAGCATTCAGGTTACACACCCTATAAACAGTTACATACATCTTCAGATTACTTCAGCTGAATTACTACAGTGAGTTTAGTTTTGTACACTTCTGAAGGAAGATTCCATGAAACCTCAATGAGGATCTTACAAAAATTACAGCTCAATTATGGCAGTCTGACTCTCCTTTAATAAATTAGATCACTGGGATGAGTACTTACAAGCATCTTTCCTTTTTTAACTTAGATATTTTCAGCTTTAAGCCTGAAAAGTAGAAAGAAGATACATGTTACAAAATTCTGATTTTAAAACAATGAGTGAAACAATAAACTAACTTTCCTTTTGCCAATGACATCTGCAAAGAGACAAAAAAAAAATCACTAATCTGGAGAGAAGATCACAGAAATCACAGAATATTCTGAGATGGAAGTGACCCAAAAGGATCATCGAGTCCAACTTGTAAGTGAATGGCTGCTATGGGGATCAAACCCACAACCTTGGCATTATTAGCACTGTACTCTAACCAACTAAGTTAATGGTTCATCCTGGACTTTCTGAGTATGTTCTACATGATCTTGGAAAAAAATATAGTTATTATGATCTCTAGGAAATACGGACTTCTTAAACAAACACTCAGATTCCCACTTAAACAGGTATAAAACACTTTTGTAAAGAAACCCACACATGAATAGCCAGCACCATCAATATATTGTTACGACTATGCCCACCTAAGTAGCATAAATTACGTTCTGTGTGCACATAAATGCATAATACTACACTGGAAATGAAGCATCCAACCACTGCACTGTGAAATGCATTACAGTGTATATGCATAAAGGGAACATTAAAAATATGGCTTAAAAATAAGGCTTTAAAGCACAAAATGACAACACATTCCATTGGAGATGAGATACCAGACTCTCTCAGCCAAAGCTTCTTTGGAAGATCTTAAGGCGAATTGAGGAATGATGTTTCATCTGTGGCCTTTCTCCCACTAAGATTCCCACACTCCTGAACATGTATTCTGTGAAGAAGTAAAAAGATTTGCAAATATAACTGATATTCTCAGCAGGAGTGGCCAGCTGACAGCCCAGGGGACAGAACACTGTCCAACCAATCTGCTTGCAAGGTTTTGGGTGCATTTGTACGTGCACAGGGGCAGGAAGATAAAGGTGCTACAAGCACAGCACAGCTTAACAAGCTGGATGTAGTGTATGTGATTACCCACACACAAGCTGGCCATTCCTGTTCCAAATAAATGGTCAGAAAGAATCAGACCACAATGATAGAACATTTTCTTAAATACAAATCCAACAGAAATCTTTGTGTGACATCAGAAAATAACAACTTTTTCCTAGCGCCATTATTTTCTTCTAACTATGAAAGGCTGTAACCAACTTCAAGTTGAACATTAGGTGTCTTGTAAGCTCTCTTGCAAAACCATTATGCATTTTGAATAATAGGATAAAGTTACGAAACCAGAACACTTTTAAGAAAACTTCCAACAAGTTTGAATTTAAGCCAAAACACAGAGCTGATACTACATCTTACTACAGAAAATGTAGGAAGCTAACAGACTTTTTTTTCCTCCCCTACCACACTCAACTGGGAACAAAGAAGAAAACTATTTGCTTGAGAAGGTTCATTCTTCAGGCCACTTACAACATCAGGCCAGCCACAGCCTCAGTGACCCCACGCTTGCTACAAGATGCCAGTGAGACAATGGGATAAAAATGCAGAAAGACTACTTAAAAAAATAGTTAGGAAATACAGCAAGATTTCTTCTATCTCCAAGTGTTCAGCACCTGTGAGATGTTATGTTCTATCATGCAGATCAGCACAGAAAGAGGGTTTATTTTTTTAAGTGGTTGCTATTCATCAAGTCAATTAGGCATCTGCAATTAGAACCCCTATAAAGTGTGCTTTAATGCTGGTCCACACCCATCGGAAGGAATGAAGCTGCACAACAATGCATCTCCTGTATGAACAGGTAGTCTGTTCAGCAAGTATTTAGGATTGTAACTTTGGCAACCTGAGCCACCAATTGAAGACACAGGGCTCAAAAGGCCCACTACTGTGCTACAGGTAACATTATCTCCCCTCTCACCTGAATTCAGGAGGAACTAAACTAGTTACTTAAAGGCTGCATTTTTTCTTAGTTCAGTGACTGCAATGAGAAGGCAGGAAACCAGTCTGTTACATTTATCCAAGAGCACTGAATTACTACATCTGGTATAATCTCTTCCTTTTGCTTTTCCAGGGCATTGCGAGTTTTTACACATAGTCATTTCAGGAACCTTGCTTTTTTGGGTTTCCTTATTTAACATTCTTGTGAGTATGCAAACCTATGTGGAATTGCACTATGCAACTTCCCAATTCAAATTTTATCTTTCACACAGTATTTCTATGGAATAGACAAGCTGCAGATTACATAAATCTACATCGCCTTAAGCTCCTATGAGCATTAGTAAAAGACACATTATCCCCACTAAAGTGACGGAGATCTTCTTTAAACTGTCATTAGGCAGATTAATTAACCACACAACACTATTTTATGAACCTTACTATTTGATTAGACTATGTACCTGTAACATTTCCACTAATAGCTATGACAATTTCTGTTCTGGTGAATTTTCAGATGCATTAAATGCATTTTCCTGAAACTGATAGTGCCTGGGAAAACTGCAGAATCTTTATCACTCATGTTTTCTTGAAACAGGTTGGACAAGCTTCTGTCAGCAATGACACAGGCATAATCCTACCTTAAGGGTATAGAGATGGACTAGATGACCTTCTAAAATCCCTTTCAGCTCCATTTTCTATAATTATTTACTTTTGAGGAACTTCCAGCTATTTCCTTTCCTACAGCAATCTATCAATGAGATTGCTTTCCTCATAGTTTTCTCTGCATCTCTGACTACAGTTTTTTCTCTACTGATATCTTCTGCTTTTCAGAGGTAAGGAATAATGGAAAAAAACTAGGTTATTTCTTGTACATGAAACTCTGCCCACACTTTTATGCTGATATAAATATATATGTAAAAAATATATTTTTAGTACAGAGCTTTAGACTTTAATTAATCCTCAGAAACTATCTTGACAAGATCCATACGCACCATTATTTTGAGCCAGAGGTAAGAATTAACACCTGTAGAAATAAGTCACTTTATAAAAAGCATTATTAAATTCCTTTCAATTTTGTAAGCACTGTGCAAGTATCACACATATTCTACAGACAGGAAATAAAAGCAAATATAGTTTTAATCACCACTATTCTGAGCTGCTGAGCACTTCTGAACTCTATGAAAAGTCAACTGACACTGACCATGCCCAGCATCTTTGGAAACTGGGTTGTTGGTGTCCTACCAATTCCCTCATAATGAATTCGAGCTAAATGATAGCTGTTCTGTCTGAAGAGGGACAAACTTTGGAATTTTTTGAAAGTCATCAGTTTAAAAGAGTAAGAAGCTCGATTTTTCTTTAGATAACAATGAAAAAACACACCCTTTACAACATAGTAATATCGAAATTCAATAAAACCCACTTCAACTGTGTGAGTTTAAAGTATTCTCCAGCCTATATTCCATAGATACAATTTATACAATATGCCGGACCATTTCAAGTTCATGTGTCATAAATTCTACTTGTTATGGGTTGTTAACAAATAATAAGAATTCCACCATTTCAGTCTTCAGTACGCTGTGCATTGCACACGCCAGAAGATTTTTCTCCAATTACTAACTTTCCCTTAATCCACCTTCCACCACCTTTAAAATAATTTTTTGCTGACATTTGGATTGGAAACTCATGAGTCAATTTTAATTCTTATTTATAGACTTCAGGAACAAGCAAAGTCCAGGCAAGCCTGTGTTTGATGTTTCTAAAATATCTTCCAGTACCATTTTCTATAAGAGGATCCCCACCTTCTGAAAAAATTAACTATCCTTCAGGCATGTCTTTGATGTTATCATGGAAGACCTAATTTTACCTAACACAGTGCGGTGTGGGACATACTGACAAAGGGCTAGGCATGAAAAAGACTGCCTGGTGGCAAAATTACCTGGCCACACCCAGCATGCATTCTAAAGAGTATGTTGCTTGCATAAAGAAAACCAAAACTTTAAAATCACGTGCTGCACATCCCAAGAAACTAGAGAAAGGGTCACTTAACACAGCTCTCTACATCAGAGCTTTTTGTTTGTTCAGTTTTTGTTGTTCAGACATGCCACGGATTGCCAGATCCCATTCTGTCAGTACTTCCGCATTTATCTGTGGTTGACATCACACCCACTCCGAAAAGAACCATCAACAATTAAAAAAAAGGTAAATTTTTGGTGTGCTTTGGGACACAATATCAAATTATATTTCATATGGTTAACATACAGTTTTCTTTGGTGTAACAAAATGCTACTTTCTGGTATATCTTTCCTACCAGTTGCCACAATGATCAATGCTTTTTTTGCTTGGTTGTTGGGGTTTTCTGTTTGTTTGTAATAATTAATAACACAAAGCATCACAGCCCAGTGCTGCAAATTACTGAATCAAGGCTTTCAGTGGGAGGTATGTAACATCTATACATCATAAAAAAATGTCCCAGAGTTTTTGACATTAAGAAGTGATGATATAACTGGACTTAAATGGACAGACCCCTGAAACTATTTTGAGGCTGGTAGGAACAACCAGGGCCACTGAAATGCTCTGGGTAAAGATCCACCTGCATGGCTAAAGCTCTTACTTCCCAAAAACTCACCTGCTTTTATTCCAGCCTAATATAAATACTACTTCATGGATAAGGATGTGCTTATAAGAAGATGTTGTCAAATACTGTTCTAATTCCATCCAAAAGAATGGATCGTGTGACTTTAAATTAGCAGAACAAAACATTAACTCCTTATGAAAAGTTTCTCACAAAAACATTTATGAATATCGCCTGTAAAACAATATTACAATAGCAATACATAAAGTGCAATAATTCATCTTTCCTAAACTACTGAAAAATGAACAGACACTAACAGTCAATGTGTAGTAAAACTGTTACCACAGATCACAAAATATGATGTAAGAATAAGCATTTATAAAAGTATTGTAAGTTTTGCTGAGAAAATTTAGAACACTACAAAGCAAAGGAATACTTTTCATTCAGTAACATTAATCTACAGTGGTATTTTCGCACAAGTTAGGGAAAACAAAAATGCAAATCTTTTTAATGTATCTGAAGTAACTAAAGCGAAAGACGGAAGAAAAAAAATTCATTGAATAACTTTGAATCATAATCCATTAAAGGTAAAGTACCATTTAAATATTTTCTAAGCAAGCACAAATTCCATGTAACATTGTGTTACTTTTTCTTCACTGACCTAGCATATCATTTATACTTGTTAATAGCTTAATCCTGTTATACCAGACTTAGCTGGTCTATCTGTTAGGATCATTTGTAATCATCCAATCAACTTTCTGCATAACTTAAGACACTAAAAATCTATTTAGTTCCATGCAGAGTATTTAGGTTCAAAGTCTTCCTGTGGCAATTGACAAACCCAAACTTTAACCTGACAAGCCCAAACTTAAACAATTTACCTTGTACTTCTTTATCATGACATTCTTTCAGTTTGGACCACAATTCCTTGAAGAAATCTCCCGAAGGTTCTGCAGAACTAGGGCTCCCACAGCTTCCTCCAGATGCATTCATCTTGCTTCTTTCTGCTCCCAGCTTCCTTGACTTATTTGCAGAACTGGCTCACTCTCAACTTTGTATTTTAAATTACATAGTTATGAAGCTGTTTCTGAAGACAGGTGTATGCCTGTAACAACAAAATGACAACACGTAAGTTTGCATGTATCAGAGTATAACCTGTAGCCATGGATGAAATACAAAGTTTACTGTCTGTCCTTGTTGAGGAGATATATATATTATATATACTTATCCACTTTTATACTGACAGTCACCCTGAACTGTGTGGATGATGCTAAGTATTTTGCTGCAATGAATTACAAACTAACAGAATTTCCCTCCCCTTAAAAAGGTATCAAGTTAAAATTAGATTAAGATACTTATGAGTCTTTATGCTTTTACTATGTAAAGATATAGTTAAACAGAATTCCTGTTTTCCAAAAGTAACCCAAACCTGTGAGCCAAAATCTGACTGCCAGCAAAAGCATTTGTCAAAGTTTTATCAGAGATGTAGTTGTGTATATACAACCTTTACATAAATATGGATTCAAATGACACCCTTTGGCAAAGAAAAGCTCACATCCCCTTGAAGTTTTTCTAATTCTACAGTGAAATGATTCCCACTCCCTCATGGAAAGAAAACTGGAGAGTAATCTCAAAATTTATAAATCTCAAAAACATTAATATTTGAGGAGAACTATCAAAGTCAGATAGCTTGACTTCCTACACAGCTCAGGATAGTCTTACTCACAATTCTATTTGTTTTGAAGGGTTTCTTAGCACAAATGATGCCCTCAGGTAAACTTCATGGGAAGCACAGTACTCAAATCTGGATTCAATTCTATCAGCACTGGGTGTCCAATACTGAAATACTCCTATAATTTCTGTCCTTCAGTTTCCTTTGTGTGAAACTGGCCATTCTAAGTTTTCACCACTTTTATGGAGTCAATTCTAAACAAACACTTTTGAGTAGGCACTGTGTCATTACCAGGTGGACATGGCTACCTCTATGACTCTGTAATACAAAATACAATAAGAAAAAAAAAAAAACCTTAGGTATTCTGTACTCTTCCTAAATTAGCAGCCTGAGCAAGCAAACCACTATGTCTATATAGACAAACAAAAGGAGCAATCTGCTCCCGAATTTTTGAGGCACAAGTTACAGTTGTAGTTCAAATTATACAAGGCCTACAATTAGTCAAGATGCTACATTTCCTTCCTTGAGAGCCTTCAAGCAATTTAGAATATCTGGGTGCAGCTACTGGTTCAGGTGGTCCCCTAGATTCACCACAATAAAATGTTCAGTCCAGTGGTCAGTAACCAAGTGTAGGGTCTGGAGGCTTTGGTTCCACTCTCTCATTTCTCTGTGCGTAGTCTTAAGTAACTTTTCTTTCAGTCTGGCTGTCTTCAAAATGGAATAAAAATAATGAAACAAAACATTATTCTCAAAAACACAGAAACACTTGAACTGCTCTGTCCATAGGAAATTCAGAGCCTACTTCAGTATTTGGTTTCAAGCTAGCAAATGTTATCTTCAGAGAAGGCCTTAATAGAAAATAAAAATACCTTTTCAAATTAGCAATGACTACACCTCTTCAGTGGAAGAAACGGTAATTTGCTTGCATCTTTGCAGCTGAAATGCTCTACTTTGTGTTCAGCCACATTAAACCATCTCACAATGCTTCTTTGTGGGACCAATTGCCTAGTGACACTAGGAATGTCTTTTAAACTCTTCTTTTTCCACCTTCAACAATAGATATTTCAGAATCAATCTTTTTCCTCTGTCAAGCACTAGGGCAGTGAAACCCACAAACCTGCTTTCACTTACTGTTTTAAATTTGAGTGTGTCAGATAAATCATTTCCAAGGAAAGGTCATCTGACTCTAGACAGCAAATGTTGTCCCTGGTGTTTGTTTCACTGGGGTTTTTTTCCCGCTCAAGATGACTTTGAGAAAAAAAATGCACAAAACTTGCTCAGAGTTTCTGCAAATACGTCGATTAAATACAAACAGAGAAAAAAAGAGCAACGCATTTTCCCAAGCTTAACCTGCTTCAAGATCCCAAAATGATGCATTGCTTCCTACAGGTGTTCAACCTGCCTTAAAATACAGGGCCCCCAACAGCTGTTTAAGTCGAGCCTCTGACAGGCCTGGGCAGATGCACAGGTGTAAAAGTGATGGCTTAGTTTCCAGTCCTAAGAAAAGGCTTTCCAGTCCTTCGGGGGAAAAAAACCAAACCAACCACCTGAGTTGGATGTACAGACACTTGCAGGCAGAGACAGGACTGGAAGCTGCCTGAGGGGGGCTGGAAGCACCATGCCAGCCCCTCTCCCGGATATCCTGCCGACTGACGCCCTCACAGAACCACTTAGATACGTCCATTTCCCTCTTCTTCCACACAGCATTTCCCTCCGGCACCGTAAGGCTCTGCAGGGCTTCATGAGTGATTGCCTCCAGCAATGCCGCAGCACCGACAGCGTGCCGAGGCTGCCCATCCGTGTTTACAGCTCTCCGCCGGGAACACGCCGCCTCTCCGCGATTCTGGGGAGCACACGGCGACCCGACCCCCAACCAGAAAGCCTGAGTACCGGGTTGCTCCTACGAACTCAACTCTCCTCCACCTCCCGGCGGTGAACTTTATTCTCCTTTCCCTCCTACACGAACACCGCACAGAAAACTCACTCGAGAGACACGCCGGGATGCTGTGGGAAATCCTGCCATGGGAGCTTCCCGCCAGGCTTGGGTCACGCCCAGCAGCCTGGACGGCCGGGGAGGGGTCGGGCATGTCCCACACGCCCCTTCCTCGGGCAGGCGGGGCAGTGGCGGCAGCGCACCCGGCGGGGGTCGGGCCCGGCGGGGCTGTGGCGGACCTGTCCCTCGGGCGGAGCGGGAGCGGCGCGCGCGCGCCGTTACCTGGTTGGCTCCGGCGACTCCGCGCGCGAACGGCGGGAAAATAGGAAAAGCTGGAGCGAGCGCCTTTCCTGCCCGGAGGGGGGCGGGGCGCGGGCAGCTCTCGCGAGGCATCCGCGCTGGTCTCGCGAGAGAGCGGGGCCGTGAGGGTCTGCGCCGCTGGCCCGGCGGCGGGGCGGGGGGG
>VXAY01004091.1:1041709-1072276 GCA_013399855.1 Oxyruncus cristatus
CAGCTAGACTATGGCACTAAGTGCCACGTTCAGTCTTTCCTTACACACTTTCAGAGACGGTGACTTCACCACCTCCCTGGGCAGTCCATTCCAATGTCTAATCACACTTCCTGTGAAGAAATTCCTCCTGATGTCCCAACCTAAACTTCTGCTGGCATAACCTGAGGCCATTTTTTCTCATTCTATCACTTGCTACTTGGGAGAAGAGCCCGACCCCCACCTGGCTACAACCTCCTTTCAGACAATTGTAGAGAGTGATAAAGTCACTCCTGAGCCTCCTTTTCTCCAGGCTAAACAACACCAGCTCCTTCAGCTGCTCCTCAGAAGACTTGTGCTCCAGACCCTTCACAAGCTCTGTTGCCCTTCTCTGGACATACTCCAGCACCTCAGTATTCTTCCTGGCCCAGAACTGACCGTTGTACTTGAGGTGTGGCCTCACCAGTGCCTCGTGGTCCAGATGGCCAGACTATTTCTGGTACAAGCCAGGATGCCATTTGCCTTTCTGGCCACTTGGGCACACTGCTGGCTCATGTTTATCCATCAAGGCCATCATGCATTATCCCAGCCCTCTTCTCTGGCCCAGTGCTTGGGGTTTCCACAGAGAGCCCCCACAAGAAAGCCAAGGGGACAAGGCAGGATTTTTAATGTGCTGATTACTGGGGTTTACACACAGATGTACTTGCAGTGCTTTCCCCCGCCTTCTTGATCGGAACGGTTCCCATGGTTTGTCATTTTAGTGCACAGCAGAACAGCCTAGGTCATATTTTGATATTTTATGTGAGTATGAAAACAGGTAGGCTCGTAATTATTATGGCATAAGGCAGCTGAACTTTGGTGTCACTTTTGAGACTTCTTGCAACATAATGTTTTTCCCAAAATTGGGGATCAATGGTCCTTCATTCCTTGGGACCAACCCTGCTGTCTGCAATGAGATAAACCCCTTGATTTCAAATTTGTAGTTCTTAGTAGTGAAAGAGAAACAAAATACACCTATTCACTTTTACTGCTCTGCCTCCACATGATTCCATTGGACCATTTGGATGTGTATAGGGACACCTACAAAGACAGCTTAGTGGCATGACTAGAAGACACAGTGGTGATCAATTTGCAAGAGCCAGTGCTGCAAACACATACTTTCTAGATTGTTAATAGCAGTATCTAGAAAGTCATGTTTTCAGGTATTTAATAATTGTTAGTAGCTGTTCCATCTTACTCTTGTTACATATTCAGATCACTCAGATCTTCAGAAAGTGTCATAAATATGGAACTACAGTGTAAAAAGACTGGATATGAAATACCATTTCAACATTTTTGGAGTATTTTGAAATACTGTCAGAGAGAAGTCCAAGATGACCTGTGATTAAGCAGACTTCAAAACTGTTGTTCACCTTTGTTGAAAATACTCTTGGTTTCCCATCAAATACTTACCATGAATTCAGAAATATTTTTTAAAAATCTTGTAATTAACTTTTCTGCTTCTTCCTCGCAGTTGTTTAACCACTTAGTTTTCAACTAAGATAAAATAAATGCAGTATTCAGGAGCTCAGCGGGAGATTGCTTATTTTGTAAGTTTGATCATTATCATATCAGTACACATATGGTGGAACTAAAATAATGGGTTGTGATAGACATTCCAGTCTTCCTAAATAATGCTTGTTGGCAGCTTTTCATTCTCCTTTTGAAGCTTGTATAATCTAAAAGTTTGCGATGTAGGTGAGTAATCATTTCCTCGGAGTTAAGAGAAACGGATGTCTTAAATATATGCACAGATCTGATAAGTAGCAATAAAATAGCCCTCTTACTGATTGATGAAATATTTTACCATAAACTGTACCTTTCTTTCTATTTATAGGAGGCACTCTGGAAAATAATTATGTCATCCCTTTTATTTCCCAATAAACTGTATGAGCAGTTTGTTCTCATATTCTCTCATGTTGAACTTTACAGCAACATAAATCCACTGACTTCTACAGTGGTATTCTTATCTACTCAACAGTAAGTGATAATGGAGTAAAACTAACGGTTGAACTTTACTCTTATCTCCCCTCCAGATTTATTTGATTTTATGTATTCCATAATCAACATACTTGGCGACTGAATAGATCCCTGTCTCATTGAACATACTAGAAAATTACTGAAGAGTCTTATATTCCACATTCATTTATACTGGATGTCTTAAGGGGACTTGTCTGACTGGAACTGCGTCTCATTCACCTCATAAGGGTAAACACACACCTAGACAATAAAACTGTGGGAAAAATGCTTCACTGTTGTTGAGCTTGAACAGATACAAAACTTCCTGTGGTGTCATGGCTCATGTCCAGATTTCAAAGTAACCCACATTAAACTCGGTGACAGAATACTTACCACGAGCAGCTCTGATAAAAAGGGAATCTAATTTTATCCTAGACCATTTTAGACCTGTCTGGTCTGAAATGTTTAATCTTATAATACTACGTGGAGCTGTTGATTTTCAGTTACAGTTTAGTAACTGAATGGTAATGCCTTTCTTCTTGATGACTGGACAATTTACCAGCAAATCAACTAATGACTGAATTTCTATTGTAAGAGTAGTGCAACATTGCATCAGAGATAAAATAAAAGATCGCCTTTTATTCACAAACATGCACCCCTCCTTTTGAGGGTAGTGCAGAGGCTGCATCAGTGTTTCAAACCATTCAGGTAGCAGCAGGTGACCTAACTCACTGCATATGCATGCAGAGTAGAGCTAAAAGAGATTAGCAGAAGGCTTACTTTTCTTTGTTCCGCTTCTTTTACTTTAAATTTAGATGTAATATATAAAACCAGCTTTGAATTAAAATGGGAAGTCCAATTTAAATACTTTAATATATTTCACTCTTTGCCTGTATGTGTGTATATATATATGTAACAGTGAAGTCCTTATTTATTTGCATGAGATTTGAATGGATTGCACATATACACACACAGCCAGTGTGTGTTCACAACCTCCTTGACTTGTAGATCTGTAACTAGTGATGTTCATTTAATGAACTTCATGTTGCAGTTGCCAATGAGGACATCAAAGGAGCCCAAATTCAGATATAGCATATAAGAGCATGTGGCACAGTTCAGCTGCTGCCTAAATGGGATTTGAACTGGGAGTGTAGGAACTGGCAGTCCTCTGAATGGCATGATTTCTTACAGCTAGGAGGGCACACAGAGAACACCACTGCTGTCTGGCACAGGTAGTTGCTTTCTCTGGAAAAATGGGGAGGAGCCACCCCATCACCCCCACTAGCGAATTTGATTCTTCTCAAGCTGCTTGAGTAGCCACTTTTGAAATTGAGCCAAGATCAAATTCCCTGATGCCAGTAACACTGTTCACTTTAAGAAACCCTCTTCTTTGAAGTGCTTTCACTGCTCCTCATCTGTAGTCGGAAAAAGCCATGGCTTATTCAACTGAAACTCTCAGGTCTCTTAGAGAGTCTTGATGGAGGGGGAAAAAAAAAAGCACAACCTGAGGGATGCTGTTGCAGGACCCCAGTGCAGTGTTGCTGGTCTTCAAGGTCTAAGCAGCACTACCTATTTTTGTTAGATGCACGTGGAAATGTTTTGCTCCTACTGATGTTTCTCAGGTTAGCACAACTAGTTTGAGTAGTTATGCGTATTTATCTCAGCTGAAGTAAAAGTTTACAGATCTGTGCACAAAATCATGCCACCTACCTTTTACTGTAGTGAACAACGTAAATTCAGGGCCAGAAAACAAGCAAAAAAGAAACAACATATAGGAAATAATATTTTACTTACCATTTGAGAGAAAAAAAAAAATCCCTAAACAATGTCTCCTGCTCTTCCAGCCCCCTAAAAACAGCAGCTGAGGAAAACCCAAATAAAACAGAACACATAACCAGGAGAGAGAGAGAGGGTGGCAAGCAGTATTTTGAAAAAGTGGTTTATTTAGTTTGAATTTAAAAATGTGCTGTGTAAAAATCCTAAAGCTTTAGAAATCAAAGCTCTCTTGTAGCATTTTATAGTCTCTACAGAGAGTTCCTGTGCAAACCACACAGTTGAACCAGCTATAATTTTTTCTTTGGAAAATGGTTTATTCCTTATAATTTTTCCTTACATAGAATCAACAAAGTTGATAAGAAAATTAAACTTTTTTCCTGATAAATATTATTACCTTCTGTGAGAATACAAAACTTTCCCTATGTTTTTTTTTCTGTTTACACACACTTCAAAGAAAAATTTTTACACACAGATACAATGCTGCTAATGAGAAGGTAATTTCAATTCATTGATTTTTTTTTTTTTTTTTAAAGTGCTCATGAGGCCTTTTTCTTGGAACTCTACAAAAGAATAATATTCATTTTAGCATCTACCTGGAAACAGCTGGCAAGTAAACACCTTTATAATTAAAGCTTCCCGTTGTGTGCCTACCATAAAGTCTTACATAATCCTTTATAGATATATTTGTATCTAGTGGTTTATAGCCACTGATTCTGATTTTTTTTTTCACATCATCAAAGAGAATGGTGATTGTTTCATGTAAAGATAGACCAAATTATGATTTCCTAGGAGACAGAAGTAGTTATGTGAAGGTTTTCAAAAATGTAGCTACACAGATGGCAAGAAGATTCACATTTACTTAAGTTAAAGAGTTATTTTGTCCTAACAGGCATGACAAAACCTGTCTTCATTCCTTTCTATTCAGCTCAGCAAGTACTTCTGCGCTCCAGTAGTTAATCAGTTACCAGATTCCACAGCTTTTGTTTTCACACTGTTTAATTTTTCTTATTTGACACAGAACCTGTGAATGGATTCAGTCACAGATACAGTAGAACTTTCAGGTCAGCCTACTCTTTATGATTAGGACTGCTTTTTATTACCATTGCCACCACCGTTACTCATTCCAAACAGGTAAATTTCTAATAAGTATGTAGAAAGAAAGCGGTAACAATGTATATTTCCTACCTTACTATGAAGCTATTTCTGAATATGTAAATCTAGGCTTAATTAACTTACTCTATAAAATTGAACAATTAAAAAAGTCTGGCAAGAATTGGTAACTGCATATCTTACTGTAATGGCACTATGCCTTGTCACAGCAGTGCTGTTATAAGACAGGGATTATAAAAACACTGTATAAAAGAGAAGACCAATAGGCAATACTTAAATGACTTGCTAAAAATACCAAGTCATTGGCAGTGGACTTTCTATCTCTCACTCCCATGCTAGGTTCATTGAACTGTCTCTCCAGTAAATACTCTTGCAGACAGAGCAGATGATGTTGAGCTGCACACAGAAGGGTCAAAACGCTGCAATCACAAAAATCCTGTCAACAAACACCATAGAGACTGGCAGTACTCAGACACATTAAGGAGATAGCCATTATACCACTTCAAGCATCAGAGAAATTTTTTGCTTAAGGTTATCTTAAATTAATTTTAAAGAAAGATTTTCAAAACTCACCCTTCTGTTTGAATTGTGAAAAGTTCTGTTCTTGATCGGGGTGATAAATATTTACTATTGACTTCCCCTCCAGCTACAAACCTCAAGTGTAAGTAAGATGAGGAAGCCACTGTGGACCACACTAGAGAATGCCGAGAGGAGATCTGCTGCACCTAAGATATATACAATGTGCAATGGATAACCTAATATGCCTTTCATTTAACTGGCCGGGCAGGTTTCTGCATTCTGGAGAGCATGGAATCATACCAGAATTTGTTGGCATAACAGACCCATCAGACCGGTTCCCGGGGCGCCCAGGAACCTGCCCAACCAGTCTGCATCAAAGGCTGGCCCAACATGCTGCAGCTCAGCTCGGCCGGGGAGGCTTCATACGCGGTGAATTATTCACGCCCCTGTCAACTCCCAACATACTACTCAGAGAGAATGATGTAGCCTCCAGCAAAATAATTTACCGAGGGGTGGGGGAGTGATACATCCTTGTTAAGTGTAGCAATATCTTATTGTTATAAATTTTCTTTCATTTTATATGCAGATGCACTGGGCTAGAGGTCTTGCCCAGCATAAGTGCAAGGAGAAACAGGAAAGAAAATATCTTTTTTTTTTATAACACTAACCATTCAGACTTATTATAACCAAATAACACCAAATTTTTAGTGTGACCAGCTAAAAACCCCTGACATTATTTATTTATATATATGAACCTATTGTATGCCTAGGATTCAGCATAATTTTGTTAACACATGAGATACAGGACACTGGGAGCTTGCATGTGAAATATCCACCTTGTGACTTTGGTGGAGACCTAGGTCTATGCAAGCCCACCCTGAATTATTGCATAGCGTATTTCAAGGTGAAACAGGTCAAAGAACATGTCGTGTATGTGACATGCTTCCATAACTGGTGGGAACTACAGCATCTGCCCTGTTACAATATCACATGGGCTGCCACAGCAGCTGCGCTGCTTCTTGTTCATGGCTGCAGGGCAAGAATACTTGTACAGCAGTCCTGCATATTGCATAGTTATTCAGGCTGTAGGCAGAGATCAGGATATGCCCTGACAGAAGCCTGCATCTGTGTAAACTTACTACTTTTTTTTTTTTTTTTTACCCCAGATACTAATATAGTCCACAATTTTCAGGTCTCCTGCTCTGATTGTCAGAGATGTTGAGTAAAATCAGTAAGAGCTGTAAAAGTCTAACACTTCTGGAAATATGATCTTGAGTACATACAATCAGTCAGCTAAACCTTTGCTTATTTTTTATTTGGACACCTAAATTTAAACACTCAGACTTGAAAAAAATTGCTTTATTAAATGTTGTCAAAGGCTCTGAGTAACTGCAGAAAGCTGTGTTTGTTCATAAAATGATCCCACACAGTGGTATAATTTATAATTTTTTAGATCATTTATTCTTACTTATCCATTTTAATAATACTTACAAGACAACTAGTGATCAGAACAGGAAGCTACCATCAAATTCAACCAGTGTTCTGCAGCATGGGCAGTATTTTCATCATTAACCAGAATATGAAAAAGTAGACATGCTGATATTTGAAAATACTCAGATTATTTTACTTCAGGAAAGTAACCCTTCCTATAAGACCACATCTTATGACAGCCTTGAAAGGAAGGCTCTTTTCTAAAGAGGGCAAGGAACTGTGCTGAAATGACAGATGTAAGCTGTTTGTGCTTGTAGTCACACAACCTTGGGCTATGATTTCATACAGCTAAGCAGGGCTGGGCTTGGTCAGTACTTGGATAAATGATTTACAGAAACTCTGTGGCAGGAAGTGGTTTTGGTGATTCAGTTGGTTTTACTGAATAATTGGGCACTAGTGCCAGCTGTGATGGAGACATTGGGTTCTGGATATGCCACAGTCTTGATGCCATATATTGAACTTTTTAAGCACTCCAAAGCCCTTTCCACGAGCACTACGTCTTGAACTCTAAATCCCTGTCCAATGTGAAGGAACTGTGTTTGCCTACACTTTGTTTTTATGAGTGTCACATAATTGGATAAGCTGTGTAACTGATTAACACAGGTAAATTACCATGCAAAATAGCTGTAAGACTGTACAATGTGGAAAAGGTTCTGCTTGCATAATAGACTTAAGGAGGGCTGATGTGCTTCAAAGTTGGTCTACTGCCAGCTCTGTCAGCTGGTCTCATAAAAGATACTGTCTGAAATTTTACTTTCTTCATTCTGAGCGCATTATTAAAACTGGAGTCTTATAGTGAACCTGATGGTGGGCCTTTAAAAGACATTGTGCTTGCCATTTAACTTTTTACTGGATTCTGAAAAATATAGGGATAAAAGGGATCTTTACTACGTCTTGTTTTGACTTGGGAGCTTAAAGGAGACTCTTGCTCCCCCCAAACCAAAACCACCCTGTACACACCTTAGAGATACAGCATGGGCTTCTCACCAGTTGGGACTTCTCAAACAGAGTTACTGGGACGGTTGATTCATTAAATTTGGCTTTTATATTCACTTCCACAAATAACAGGAATTTATTTTTTCATAAGTAAAGAGGTAAAGGTAGAGGACAAAGAAGTTATTGTATGTATCAGTACATTCTTGGATAAACATCACTTGACTCTTGTTCTCAGCCCTGTAACTCATGGCAGTTCTGTAAGTACATTTACCACAGACATAAATATTGTAGTATCAGCCTGGCTTGGAGTTCTCTGGGAGAGAGATTGCTTTTCTTCCCAAAGAAGGCAGTATAATTATCTGAAGTACCAAATCCTCTCTTATTTCAAATATAATTTACAATAAATGGATGTTACAGATGAATTCTCTTTCCAGTCAAACCTATTATTAAATGCTTTTCCAATTGAGAATAAATTATATGTTGCTTGTCATCTCCAGCTTCCATGAAGAAAAGTCGCATAATACTTGTGTGTGAACTCTACCAATTTATACAGTGATCATATAAAATCTTCTCCAGAAGAGTCTGAGAGATGCAATTCTGAAAAGTAAGACAATATAAATGGTGCAGGCTTCAACTTGTTCTTATACTGAAGGTATGCACAAACATTCATGTCTACAAGTATTCATTACAGAGAGTTTACAACATACCTCCCCGTAGCTATCAAAAGCTGTTCAATTCTTTCACAAGCAAATTCAGATAACACTCGTGCCCCCACCCCCTATCAGAGTTAGGTAATATCTCTGTCCCCTTGTGTAGTTGTGTAGCAGTGCAAGGACAGAAGACTGTTGGTTCTTAAAGGCACATTGAAAAAGAGGCCAAGTCCTACTTTGGATAACGAAGAGAGGTAGCAGCAGTTAATTTCTGACCTAAAGGCTAACTAGAGAAAAATTACTTCAAGGGAGACAAAGGATGCAACCTAAAGCATTTTTTGAAGCTTCTCTGAGCAAGAACAGGTTTAGAACTTGTTGCAACCAATTTGTTGATGACAACAGTGTCCCATCTATCTTGGCTGAGACAGCAGGACTGGACATTGGCAGGATATAAAAAATGAATTACAAGAGAACTATCATTATTCTCACTGAAAGAGTAAGGCTGATATAAAAGCTTGGCTATTTTCCTCTCAGAGGAAAAAGCCTTAAAATGTTATTATTTCTGCTGTTAGTCTAACTCATTCTCCACAGTTCTCAAGACTGTCTTTAATAGTTGGTCCAATTTAGTAATTCAAGAAGGGTAATTAGTTTTGTGAACTTTTGGGTGTAGAGAGGTCTCACTGTGGGCTGTAATACTACAGGAATGTTGAGAGGAAATGTAAGAGAAGAACTAATTCCTAGGAAATTCCAGCATTCTCTTCCATTCTTGGAAAGGAGGAGGGGAAAAAAGGAAATACAATCAGAAAGTAACTGAAGCACCTGAGACCATTACACTCAATGATTATTCTGGAATGAAATTGCACAAATAGCTGGAATCTCCATTTTTGCCAAATTCAATGTGTTGGGGTAAACTTTCCAGCACTTTCTCGTATAAAGAGTGATTTGTTGTTACTTTTTTTCAAAAAAGGCTGCCACAGATTAAAGTATCCCTTGTCACTGGATTTTTTTCTTGTCTATTTGTTTGTATTTGACCAGGTTTGAATTATTATTATAAAGCATTGCATTTTATCCTCTTACAGATATTTAGGAATACTTGGCCTTTTTTTAAAATGTAGATTAATCTGTACAGAACACTTAGCATTTGCTATAAAGAGAGTTACAAAGCAGGAGCCAGAAGTGGCATTGCTGTTGTTATTTGGGGGTCTGAAAAATAAATATTTTTCTGTTATTTGTCTTCTTTTCAGATGATATTGTATTAAGCAACAGGCTTCCTATATGGAAGCACGGGATATCATGGACCTCAGTTATCTTTTCACATGCTGAAATTAGATATTTTATTTCTCTATTTTGTCATCTACATCTTTGGTTATTTTAAATATGAGAACTTCTTTCCCACCCCTTAGCTTGTACTTATGGCCTCTTCTGCAGTCCTTGGTCAAAGATCTTGGAAAATTGAAGTAGACTCTCTACTACTCATTTATCTGCTGTTTTACTAATACACTTCATAGATTTACTAAGGAGCTACAGTTTTCTATTGCAGGGCACTTGCTGAAATGTTCTTAGCATCAGGTTTCTCTTTGTGTTTCATATTGGAAAATGTAGTAATAATTTAAATCAAGCTGTTACTGAAGAAAGAATCACTAAAATTTTCACTAGGTCTGTTTTTTTTTTTTTTTTAAAAAAGTATTTGTTCCTTTCTAGTTCTTTGAGAATTAGTGCCTCTACAGCTAAATGACAGTAGTTTGTCAATAGCTACTGATGTGTACCTAGAATATATAGAATAAGACCAGTCTTGCTTCATCACTGTGTCTACAAAATAGCTTTTTAATCAAATTTGGAAGCTACAACATATTGAAATTACAAAGTGCTATGAGAAGGGGTCTGAATCTGAAGTTAACTGCGGTTGTTTCAAAAAACACCTCTTTCAGAACAATCAAGTAACCTATAGAAAACCTGAGGAAACGGATGTTTCTATAGCTCCTATACCTGATTCCTCAACAATGTTTTGTGTATCTTGGGGGTATCCATAACTAAATGGAAGGGACCTTTATTTCATATTTCTTATATTTGCTCTTTGAGTACAATCATAGCATAGTTTGGGTTGGAAGGGACCTTAAAGTTCATCTTGTTCTGACAGCTCTGCCATGGGCAGGGACACCTTCCAGTAGACCAGGTTGATCAGAGACCCATCCAACCTGGCCTTCAACACCTCTAGGGATAGGGAGTCCACAACCTCTCTGGGCAACCTGTTCTAGTATCTCACCCTCAGAAAAGAATTTCTCCCTAATATCTAATCAAAACCTACCCTCCTTCAGCTTAATGCCATTCCCTCTTGTCCTATCACTGCACGCTCTTGTGAAAAGTCTCTCTCCAGCCTTCTTGTAAGCCACCTTTAGGTACTGGAAGGTTGAAGAGAAAAGAACTTCTGACTTTGGTCTTATTTGTCATTGATTCTCATATTACATTTAATTTCATGACCTCTGACACCTACCCACTGTCCCCACTTAAGTTGTCTGAGCAGTTATTTATGTCTTCGCTTAATCATACTGAACTAAATTATTTTCTGTTAAAATTAATGTAACTAACAGGGAGATTAATTTGTCCTACCTCTTTCATCTGACCTCCTCCTCTCCTCTCCCTCTCTCATGAGATTAGCTCAGTTGGTCAGAGCATGGTGCTAATAAAACACCAAAGTTGTAGGTTTGATCTCCATATGGACCATTCACTTAAGAGTGGGACTCAGTGATCCTTGTGGGTCTGTTCCAACTCAGAATATTCTGTGATTCTGTGATTTCTTCAGCTTCTGTCATGTATGATCGATTGTTTGTATTCAGCAGCTACAAAAGTATTATCTTCTTTGCTTAACCTGTTGTCAGCTCTCCTAGGACTTTAAAAGGAAATAGTTCACACCAGTCTGGCAGCATTATTAAAATTGTATAAGAGTGGCTTGTTTCTATGCCTCATCCAGTATTTCTTCTTTATCCCATTTAAAATATAGATTATCTACCTTCTGGTCAATTTCAGCAGGAGGTATCTTCTGGCAGAGGAAGGGGAAGAGCAGTGGGCGGTGGGAAATGTGTGGGAGTGCTGTCGCCCAGCACAGGTCTCTGCAGAGCTTCTGTCCACCTTCCTCTGAGACATACAGCTGGAGCCCGGACATTCACGAACAGTAAGAGGCTGTCACTCACCTCCTTGATTTATCCAGAAGCCAACTTTCCCATTGTCTCCAAATTGTGCCAATGAAAGTGTTTGTGGATTTTCTTAGTGGAGGGTGTCAGTGAAATAATTGGCTTTAAAAATTCTATTTTTAGGCAAAAGGAACTTTTAAACCAAAATTATTAAATTAATGTAATAGCTAGGCCCAACAGATCCTGTATTTGGATAGGTGAAGTACTGGCAAACCTTGGCAGGGTAGACAAAAGTGATGAGCCCACAGGATATTTTCTTTAAACGAAAGATATATTTCACTTTAAAACACAGCAGAGGTAGCATGTCTGAGGGGACCCATGCTCAGGCCCTTTTCAATACATGAAATGGATCCAACTTTTGAGAAACTAGCATATGCACAGTGACTAAGACCTTATTTAATTTGATATAAGTGTTCTTAGAGGTCTTAATTTCATGAAGAAACTATATAATGGACTGACAGCTAAACTGTAAGTACATCATTGGACTAATCCTAGAAACAACACAATATGTTCTCCTTATTCCAAACTGTTTATGACTGAAGAGACGGGATCCACTGAAAAAACTCCAAACAAACAAATACAGAAAAAGTAATTGTGATTTAACAGTATCTTTTGTGTTAGATTTATCTTCCTCTCTCAGGAAAGCTGTATGGCTAAAACATAAACTCTTCACCTGCACAGGAAAGCTGTAAACTTTGAAGTGATTCTTTGTTACATGATGCAGGTCAAGTTTCGTTTTGCACTGTGTTTACTGTGCTGTGCATAACAACACAGCTTTTTCAATGCTCTAGTGATCAAAAGAAGAAGTATAATACAGACACAATGTAAGTGTTACTGTTTCCGTAAGTACTTATGAACTTCTGAAAATTCCAATGGAAGTGGTAATTTGCCTTAAGGAAAGCGTATTTTTTGTGGTACTTCCATAAGCTCCTGACAGAAGGCAGGGTTGTCAGGACTGATGGCTCAGGCCACCTTTGTTCCAAGCCTCCACCTGAGGCAAGGCCAGCATCCAGCAGATAGCTCACGGCTGAGTCATGCTGTCTGAGAAAACAGATATTACAGGATTTCAGTGTAGTAGAGTTTTTCGGATGATTCATTTAAGCTAGACCAAATTAATCTGCAGCCACTTATACTGACTATATCAGCTAAGCTAAGTCAGGAAGTCTGGTTTGACTGTGGATTTCAGTGATTAGACAACTTTTTGGATTTGCTCAGTGTAACCAGTTTAAAATCTCATCTTTCATCATTGTGTGGGAAGATTAGAGAGAAGTAAGCTAAGGCAGGAATTTATAGCACTCTGGCTACTTCGCCCTGTTTCCTTCCAAACAAACACTTGTTTTAAGTGTAAGTATATCCTACTGTCAAAGTGGACCAACTAGTGAACCCTGATGGCATTCCCTAGACTTCTTGACAGTGGTTACCTTGTATAGCTGGGACTTAAGTTAATCTACTGAGGCTTGCTCATGTCCCACATGTGAGATTCATTTGTATTCTTCGATGATTAGCACAAAGTGGGCAGAAATGTCAGTAAGCCTGACCTGGAGCATCTCGTCTAAACTGGTGCTTGTACTGCTAAAGCGTGTAGGTTAATTGGGTGCTATGTAATTCTGGTATCCACCCTTTTTTGCAAGTTCTCCCAATATGTTCTGCTTTAGGAGATAAATCGCATTTTAAGAGATGCTTTTTTGAAAGTAAAAGAATTGGAATTTGATCTGGAGTTAAAAAACCGTCCACTTGTTCAGTGTAGAGGCCTTGAGTATCTCTATTTGTAAATCAGCGATGTGATTATCTTCTCACCTAAGCATCTAGAAATGCAAAATCAGGACACAGTGGTGAAACCATTCTTTTTTTTCCCTAACATTGAGAAAAATGCACCCTCTAGAATCAACACAACCACATTTATGAGATGTGCCCCCCCCTCCCCCCTCCGTGTGCACCCCAATAATCTATTTCTAGCTAAAACTAACTGGGTAACAACAGTCACTCTCAGCTGGCCCAAATACAGACTCTCCACCTACCTACTTATAACTGGGCTGACTCATACACAGTTGATACCAGACAATATGCTATGTAAAATGGCAGCAAATAGGAACCTAAAAACCAGCAAAGAATACTGTCTATCAAACCCTATTTGAATTCAGTGAATGAAAATGTGTGAGCTAAATGCAAATCTGAGAGAACACCTTCCCCCACCCCAGCAATTTAAAGTACGTATGGAATAGTGAACAAACAAAGTATGTATGGAATAATGTATATGAACCTACAATCATATTTTTTCTGACACTCACGTCTGTAGTTCACACTCCTGGCTCCTATTCAAGCAAATACAGGAGTATAATTAATTCTAAGAACAAATATCAGGGACTCATATTTGAGTTATGCTTTAAAAGGCACCGAAACAAAAACGTAAAGTGTTAAACCACATCTAAGGTGTTGATCTAGGCTCTGCTACCATTTAAGCAGGCTTCCTTTTTATAAATTAAGGGATTGTTATTTCATTAAGGAAGTGCACAAAATTATTTTTCATCCTGAAATGGATGATCTCAGTGTAGGTGCATGAAGAATTTGTTCTTTTGTGCTTTCTCCTTTTATTGATTTGCTCCTCTTTAGGTTTTGTCTTCTAGGATTCTTTAAAGGCTTATCTCTATTTATTCTGTGGGATCACACAGAACCAAGGCATGAAATGGGTTGCCCTGTTTCATAAAGTGGTCTGGCAAGGATCTTGCTGCCTAGATGTCTGTGCTGGAAGGCACAGGGAATGCTTGTTGTCCATGCAGACAGTTGCTGCATCCCCTGTGCAGCCAGCTATCAAGTTGTTCCACAGTAAAAGGCCAGCAAAATAAATAAATGGTGACTATTTTGGGGTGAGAGCAGAGGGGAAGGAGGGATTATATCTCCTTGCAAGAGTAATCTGCTACTTCCACTTTCTTCACTGCAGCAGCAAGGGTTAAACCCTCAGTTCCCCCATTTTGTCAGCACATGTGAGTTACTTTATCCTCTTTTTTAGGGTGCCAAGATCCAATATTCCTCATGTGCTAAGAAGGGCTGGGACAGCCCAGTGTCAGCAATGCTGTTTTCTAAGAATTCTGCACCCTTATATACTTACTGCTGAGATGATATCTTTGCTGTTTTTCCAATCATGTCTGCCTTTGATATTTTAAACACAAAGCAGTACAAGGATTAATGCATACTGGAATGTGCATACTGGAACAAGGCCTGTTTGTTACAGGAAACTATTGTCACGCGTTACTGACAACCTGACATAGGCTTGATTGTCTGCATTGCAGCGTAAAAATTACCTTTGAGGAAATACAAACCATTTCTCAATGGCTAATCTCCAGGTTGTTTTCTTAACATCAGTGAAAAACAATAATTCAGTGACAGAGAAGTTGTTTTCTTGTCATAGGTACTCTACCTGGGTCACCAACAACACCAGGGGTATTTTCTTTAGTAAATATTTTTTTCTTTTCTACATTATTGGAGTGCTAAGCCAGAGGAATAGCACCAACAAAAGACATTCTGGTCTCAGCCAATTTCCTGGTACATGGGTTGATTTCAATTAGTACTGGAACTGGTTTAAAAACTGAAAACAGCTGCTTCGGTTTCCCCCTCCCACCTTATTTAAAGTTTCTAGACCATGTTTTACCCATTGCTGTGGAAAAACATGACAGCTCAAGTGTGCCCTGGCCACGCACCACCTTGTGTGCTTAAAAACTAGGCAGGATCTGGCCCTGCCTCTGTCATTTAGATCAAAATACCCTTTTTAACGTAAAAATGAACTTGTTGGTAGAACAAAAGTCAAGTCATTGAATTGTCTTGCAAAGTTTCTTTTAAGGGACACCAGAATTACTGAGAATTCAAATAATATTTATCTTCAGTAAAACCGTGGGAGTTTTTGTCTGCCATAGGCATGACATAAAGGTTAGACTGAGCCCTTGGGGTGAATGATATCAGAAGTGATCAAGGGCAGGAAAGATGGACAGGGTGCAAGTTTTGTTTTGCTTCAGGCTTATGACAGCCCTATTCCACTGGAAGCTTGGCATCTTTTTCAGCTGGCCTAATGGAATATTCTGCCTCTTCTGTATGTGTGGGTTGTAGGCACAGAGAGAATATATACAGCACTGAAAATCCCGTTCGGGGTTGCAGAGCACACTCCAAAGCACTTGGCTGGTGGGCTGCAGCCTGTACAGCAGCACCGTGTGCTCTGGTTGTTGACAAGTTTTGCTGAGGCCAAGGTTGGAGAAGGCAGCAGCTGACACCAGTGGTGATATTCAGGTTGTGATTAAGGGAAGAAGGGCATGGGAACAGAAAGGATGACAGCTGACATAGCAACAGAAGTATGAATTGCAGTACAGGAAGGAATTTGGACTAGAACAAAATTTGGATTTGAGTTTGAGAGTTTTCTTCTTGTGAAAGTAAATGTCTGCTGCTACTTACTCTATATATACTCATTCTCAGGGGTTTATACTGTTGCCCAACTGCTTGTGAAGCAGTTCACCAGCACTAGTCAGAGGCAACCTCCATATTCATTTTGTGAAGAGAAATTAATCTTGTTTATGTCGAAGAAGTGATTAGCACCTTTGCTAAGCATATTGTAATCTAGAAACCAGATGATTCCAACATCTGAAAAACAGTAACGTGAGTGTTTCAAATCATCAGTGTAATTTTCAGCAGGATGAATCAAGCAACATGCTTAAGAAATCAAGAAAACATCTTTATCCAGGCAACTTTCTCCCATTGCTATTCTGGTTCAAATTTTCCTCTGATTCAACTTCAGCATAAACACTTTATGGCAATTGTTAGGAAGGTTGGAAGAGTTAAGTCAGGGTGATTATGGCCTTTTTGTGTGTATCTGTACTTTTTGTACTCTAAAGCCCAGGGTGACACTTGATATTGTACTTAGTCAAAGCTTTTCAAAGGGCACTCTCTGTGTCAGATTAATGATGCTCTGAGTTACACAGGCAGCAAATCAACCAAATCAATACACATACAATAGTTCAGGTGGAGGGTTTTTTTTTTCCCAAAAGAATGAAGGACTTGCTGTGGCAACACCACCGGAAGGATAGAAATATGTGGGCAGATGGCAGTAGGGCCTCGTTTGGACAAGTGAACAACCTGAACTAGTGTCATCTCACCTGGCATGTGACCCGAGAGAATTTGGCTCTGAGTTCTTTCCTCCCTTTTGCATGGCCCTTTGTTAATTTTCTTTCAGCAGTGACTGATGTTTGAAATACATATGCTGCTGCTGCTGCTTACAGAGCTTTAGGACCAGAGGAAAACAACCTGAACTTTGGAGACACTTCAAAAGCTAAAGGACATAATATCTATCTTGGGACAACCATTTAGTCCAGTGTCTTTAAAAAGCTTTGTCACTGAAAACATGGCAGTTGCCTAATTTTGAGCAGCCATTACCTTACTTTTACTTTGAGGGGACACTCAGGTCAGCTGGGACCTCTGCTCTTCCATCAGGGCAGTTAGGCATCCCAAGTGTGAATTTATGTGTGAAATACTTTTAAAAAAATCCCTATGCTAGGAGAAAAAATAAGAGATAAACCTGCCCATTTTTATGCAAATATTTGGGTCAGAACAGTAAGAAGGACTCAGCCTGAGGAGTTTGCCTCTGCAAGATCAGACTACAAGCCTTCCAGAGAAATTCCAATTAGATTGTTGTTACAAATGCTAAATTGGCTTTTCTGTTTCTTTTCTTTTTTTTTTTTTTTTTTTTAATTAGGTTACCTGGTTTTATCATGAAGGAAGATCAAAAGACACACAAGCACCGTAAAAAAAAGCTAGGAGAAGATACAAGTGCAGAGATCCTGGCAAAAGACTGCCAGATGAGTGACCCTGGGGAGGCTGAGCTGGCTTCTGGCTGAGTCTGACATTCCAGAATTAAACTCAGCAAGTTACATGCACTGGCCACTTAGGAAAGGCAGATGCATCACAACTGGAATTTTATTTCTGTACTTCTTGTTCCTGTGTAACTCCAAGACGCCTAATAGCAGGAATGCTGTTGCCTCAGATCCCTACTGGAGGAGATGATTACTTACGGCGGAGCGTATGTGAAGAAAGATGTTGGCTTCCTATTCAGTGGTACTTTCCCCAATTTGTTACACAGCATGACAAATAGAACAACACTTCCATGATGTTTATATGTTTTATAACACATGTTAGCAGTAGAATCAAGACCAAGTGCCAAGACAGTTAATTAATTCCACTTTCCTGAATTACCCATAAGGTTTGAGTTATGTATGGCAATTATCTCCTTTAAACTCTTAAGCACGCAGAAAGTGTTTATTGCCTGCTGTCTTTCTACCTGCACCATGGCAGGGACAGTGAACCTTGCTGTGTGTGTGCTCGTGTGGTGACACAGAAGTGCCACACACCTTCCTGCTGCTGTTAGAGCTATCACAAGCTGCGCTGGCGGCCCCGCAGTGCTGGGCTGTGCTCCTGCATGCAGCTGCCAGCAATTCACTGCCTGAGGAGTTCCCATTCCAGGAGATGAGGCAGAAAAGGGTAAGGCACTGGTGTATCATCATCATGGCAGCAATATGGAGGAGGAGAAAAGATACAGAGAAGTGAAGTGACAGTCCACAGTTGCCTTGAGAAGCCAGAGTCACTGTAAGGGACTGAATTCTCCATGTAATCTATGTCTCCATCCCAGGACTTACCCACAGAGCTCCCTGTTAAATCATAAAAAATCCTTAGAGATTTCTTTTGGAGTTTAGTTTCCTCATATTGCTAAAACAATGGCCAGTCCCTGACCATGCTTGCTTCATGTAAGTTCAAGGGCTCTGGCACCTTGAGCAAACAAGGAAAACCACAATCAGAAGGCAAAACATGCTGCTCCTTGCTTGGACTTCTAGTTTTGTTCTTTCTGCTGAAGGTGCCTGTTTTCATTTTAATTATCTTACTCTGATTAGCCTTCACTGGACTTGTTTTTTTGGTAATGAACCTAAACTTAACAGTCTGACGCTGCTGTTCGATTCTTTAGAGTATATAGAACCTCCCAACCTGCTTGCAGGACCCATTACAGGCCCTGCGTACAGAATATGGTGAATTAAGTGGTTCTGGTGCGTTTGGTGTTTTATGGCAACAAATTGCCGATGTCCTGTGGTGGGTCCCCTGGCCCTGATAGAGCTCCCTAAGCCATGTGTGAGGCTTCACTGCATAGAACCAATATACTCGAGTCTGCTTTGAGCTGCATGGTTTGCTTCAGTGGTTCTTTTGTGGGCTTCCTGGCATGCTCTCTGTCAGTTTACATGATAAAGATGATGTATCTGGTCCATATTTAAAAGCTAGACCACCATCCGTCCCAGTAATCCATAGTGAGAAGGCAAAACCAGAGGACAGTGTATGAGCAAATGATGAATTTCAGCTCCTTCCCAGAGAGCTGGATAGGGAGGAGGGGGCGTTCTCCAGATAACAGCTTTCCCTGCTGGTCTGGGGAGCCACAGCAAATGGAGATGGTAGGAATCCAGCTCAAAGCTTATAAAGCTGGGGTCCCTGGGGAGGGACATTGCTATAAAAATGCCTACTCTTAGCCTACTAGGAAAAGAAAATAGTTAATGGTGAAAAATTAGAGTGTTTTTACGATTGCATTTAAAACCCGAGGGGAGCCTGTAATGGGCTAAATGGACTACTTAGAGAAAAGCCCGCATGTTTTCCTCTTTTTTGTGTGTGTTTTAATTTACTGTATGTAGCTGCCATTATCCATAAACCAGAACTTACGACTCTGTTACAACAGGAGAAAAGAACACTTTATTGTCTGCTGTTGGCAGATCATCCAAAGTCCCCTCCCAACTTAACAAGCATTAAGCTTCAATAAGACACAAGACACTTCAGAAAAAAAACATCGCCACAAGGCTAATGATGACAACAGCTGCCAGCAAACTTTCCATTGCAAGCAAGTAAAGACTTGAAACAAATTTTAGCTCAAGTTTTGTTTTAGTAGCATCAGTGACATGTCTGTACCGGCAACAGCTCAAATTGCATTCCTTAACACTAGGACTGTAGACCTATCTCCTGGAGTCATTACATTGCAACAGCCTGGTAGACATGAGTAGAGTTGTGAAGTCTTTAATGAATCTTACCTTTTTCTTCTTTTAAGATGAGGTATTTATGCCCTAAATGGCCAGTGAGACAAGTCGCTGGAGTGTCACACAGATGAAAATTTCTTCATGCCAAAGAAAGTTAAATACCTTTTATGTTTGGAAGAGGGCATGAGAAGGAGGTTGTGGGTCTCAACAAAGCTGGGGAGAAAAGAAATTTGTAATTTTGTTTACTTTTCTGATACTAATTTTCATCTTAGCAAGTCCTTTAAAGCCTGGTCCACATTGGTGACCTTACCTACATGAATAAGAGCTTCATACAATACAAGCAGGTGATGTCTGACTTCCCTTCATTTTTACAGTCTATAGTGCAGTGCAAATCTCACTTGTACACCTCTTTCTCCAAACAGGGTGGATCATGAAGTTGCTCTACATGAAGTTGCTCTATACAGAAAGCTTTGTTCTCTTAGATGAGAACAACACAAACACCTTGGTAACAGTCTGAACAATGTAAATACAAGATGGTAGAACACGGGTAGTGAGCAGATTGGTAGGAAGAAAAGCTCACACTGTCTGTCAGTTGTTGATGCTCCCTCCCTTCTCAGAACCAGTGGTAACATTTTGCTCAGCATTATTAAGACCCACAAAGAAATAATGAACAAAGGCAGGCTGGAAGGCCCTTCTGACATCCTGACTGTCTTTTCCATCTTGTGGAAAGAATGATCTTAAACTGGGGACTATCTTGCAGAGGTGGAGTCAGCCATTGGGTAAAAGTGGAACTTACTTAACAAATCTGCTCCCTGTGCTGCAATCCGGAACATTTACATGTCATTTTTCTGACAAAAGTACATTTTTTTGGTTTTGTGTAACCTAAGACAGAGACAGAAATTGCATTTCTTCTAAAAAGAATCCAGAAATTTTGGGTCACATAAGCTGCATCTCCCTTACTTGGTGGAGCACAAGCCAGAAGGCTGCTTGAAACTAAATGTACTCATCTGTGCATCTGCAGTTCTGGTCCTAAAGCACAGTTCATGAACCCACATATCCTAAAGTGTCTTGCTGCAGACACCAGCCTTTTTAGAAGGCTCCTACACTGACTTGTCTGCATTGTACTGACCATGTAATTTTGCTGCATGGTGATAAGAGCATATAATTTGACATGAGGTAACATGGCCTGTGGGTTGGCACATGTTTGAATGTGGACTAAAGAACAGTATGGCTCCAAATCTCTGCTTGTTTGAAACTCCTGCATTTTGTGTGTTAGTATTGAAATTATTTGGACATGAAACAAATTTGAGCTAAGCATGTGCTGGGACACAAGCTTGAAATACAGTCTATAAGTAACCATGGTGGTGTCCACACCCATGCAGACTATAGTGCAAATCCTGTTACTGAAGCTGCATAGGGGCACAATGATGTGACCTTCTGCTTTTGTTTAGTTATGGTGCAGATACACCAAGTAAAGCATGCACTTGCCCAACAAAAATACAAACCTTCTAAGGTGCTTCTACAAAAATTTTTTATATTTGTGGTCATATTTTCAGCAGAATAGTACAGGCAAAAGGATTGTGCTATTAGGGAGTTACACTGACAAAAATTAAGAAAAAACAAAAGCTAATTGTAAAAAGTAAATAAGAATATTGGATTTGAGAATTTATGCTCAGCATTTGTATAGACAAGCTGATATTAAAGCTGCAAAGAATCCTCATCTGTATTTCAGGTTATTAATCCTGGTTACTTATGCATAAAATGCTTGCCTGTCTTGATTATTTAGGATATATTTCTTGATTTGTTTTAGAACAGAACAACACCAAATGGCTATATTCTTACTTCAAGGCAAAACTCCCACATTTAGCCTAAATGAAACCTAAATGAAACTAACTTGGCTTGATTTATCTTTTAGTTATTTTCTATGGGACATGTTGTGTTATTAATTTAAGCAGGACACTCCTCATTGTTTTCACTGTAGAGTCCTGCTTAAAACATGAACCCACATTATACTGTCCTAATGATGAAAACTTGGAATAAGTATTTGGATCTAAAGGAAGAGACAGTCTGATTTTGGAAATCTATAAATTTTGTATGTGGCTTGACTTCAAAAAAAGAACATGGAGACAAAGTTCAGTTTGAATTCTGACACTCAGAATTCATTTTTCCAAATGAAGCTCTCTTTCCTGAGAAGTGAGCTTCATTTTGGAAAAAAAAAAAGAAAGAAAGAAAAAAAAGCAAGGAAAAAAACTCCTTTGAATTGCATCCTCCCACAAGGACATTTAATTTAATAAAGCAGCCTCCTCGGGATTGCTCCACTGTTGCTTAGGCGCCTCGGGGGGAGGATTCTTCCTCATGAGGGGGAGGACCTTGGCCAAGCATGAGGGAGACACTAAGGCTGGGTGTTAGGGAGTGGATTTGTCCCTGAGGGCAACATTCCCCTCTCCAAACAGCTGTATGGATTTCTAATGCAAATTCTGTCTTCATTATTTGTTTGAGAGCATTCATTTTTAGGTAGGTCAACTGTTTCACACTCCTCTCTGAATTCCCCTGGCTGGTCTGCTTGGTCTGGCAGTTTGCAGAAGTGCCCACCCTATGTCCTGGTGTATACCTGCCACCTCCTCTCCATCCTTGCCCCCAGGATATAAGATAATAACAGGGCAAATGAATTGTTGGCAAGTTTTACAAAGGTAATCTGAGTTTTGGCTTTGGTGTGCCAGTGTTGGTAATCCGAGGAAGAACAAGTTAGCCCTTCTGCCTTTCAAGGTGGAGCCAGTGGAGTCCCTTGCCCTGTCTGTAGCTGGGGTGTGGAGTGGTTTAGTTGCCTGCTACCCCATTACCAGCCACCCACCAGCTTCCAGGACCAGAGCTCCTCCTCTTTGTCACACTGTGTTGGCAATTTCTTGTTCCAGCATCAGTCTACAAAGTAGAAGCAAAAGACAAAATCCACTGTATGCCGCTTAAGAAGTGAAAAGGTGCTTTCTCTGTCAGCCTCAACATGAGCAAAATTGAAATGAAGCCGCCCCTTGCACCCCCCACTGCCCACTGCCTTTACAATAGTGCTGAAGTCTTTCAAAATGTGAAACAGATGCCCGCTTTTGGGAAGCTTAATGTCTACCTGTTGCACACTGCCTTCAACTCAGCAATGGATGCTGTCCAGGAAATGGCAAAGCAGGATGTAGAGTTCTACATACACAAATAATACACTCTTCTATCCAGAAGCAATATTCTAGGGATATGAAATAAGTTGTTATTTACTCAAGCGTTTCAGGCCAAACAAGCTAAGAATGGGGCCAGGAATGAACAGATTTGCAACAAATTTGCATGAAAGAAAACTCTTATTAGTTGGTCAGCGTTCTTGTGCAGCATCTTGAAGGGTGATTAGATAGTTTCCTGGCTTTGGGAAATATTGCCAAGGACTAGTCCTTTATTGTCGCTTTTTTTGAATTTTTTTTTTTTAGATGGTGGGGTGGAGGGGAGTTGGAAGAACATATGGATGTGTGATTTTTTTTTTGTTTGATCTTTGTTCTCTTGCCTCCCATTGCAGTCTCTCTGGTTTGTCTTACCTATTTGATTGAGTTTTCAAGAGGAAGCCAAGGAGCTGTGAAGGAAAGGACATTGAAACTCTCTTACATCCAGCAGCAGGAATGCATCTGGCAGCACATTCATGCGTTTAAGCCAAATTTTCTCTGATTAAATGTTTTTGGCAAAAAATCAGAATTGGTAAGTACATTGCATATTGAGCTCCTTTCCAAAAGTAAAATGAGAAAGGAGGGGAAATACTATCCAGTTCAGAAAAACTCGATGGTACTATGATTGGATATCTAGTTATGTATATTTCTCGTAAACCGTGAAAAGTGGTGGTTGCCAGTGTCAGGGTCACATAATCAGACCTTTCAAGAAAAAGTCGGCAATAACGCCAGATGGCGCTTAAAGCCCAAAATAACCCTAAAAATGTCTTAACCGCAGGGCTTCCAGTGCCACCTAGTGCCGCCACCCGCCCTCCTGCTCCGGGTGAGTAACATCTCAGGCAAGGAGAGCCGCCAGAAAGGCTGACTTCTGGAGGAGGAAGTTGTGCTCCCTATGTTCATCATGTGCAACATATGCGTTGACAGCGTTGAAATTTGCTGTCAAAAATTATCAGCCCTGTCAAAAACCAAGACGTGTAAGTAAAAAGAGGCAGGCTGTGAGAAAGTATGTCTTCTTCAGTATCCCTTTCACAGTGATACTTTGCTCACTTACATGCCTCCAACAGAGGTTTTGCAAACATTAATGAGTTATTATTATTATTATTATTATTGCTATTGCCATTATACTTTGTTTGCTTGCCTTTATCCCACAACAGCGAAGCAAACAGAAGGGAATTATTGTAGACAGTAATTTTCAAGGATTCATTTTGAGCAACAAATTCTTGGTTCCTTCTGCTTTGCTGCTGAGCTTGCAAATACTTAGTGGCAATCTCTGTTGTTCATCACAGGGGAAAAATTTTAAAGCAAATGAACATCAAAGAAGTAGTGAGAGGAGAAGGATTGTCAGTTTCCACATTAGACTCTCTTATGTAAAAAAAAATCTCTGAATGGATGGGACTTACTCATCTCTCCACAGCTGCCTGCTTTACACAGTCCTTCAGCTTGTCTGAGCATGCATGTTTTCTGAGTGGGAAATGTCCTGTCCTGTTATGGCAGCTCCTTTTCTCCTGGAAAAAAAAAACAAAAAACACCAACAATGTTCCTTTCTTGCAGATCCATGGTTTTCTGAGCAATGATTTTCTACATTTGGCTGCTTCATTGCACACTGAACACTTGCCATTTCTAGCAGAATGAAAATCTTCCTAGTAGTTGAAACAGGTTAATTGTAATTAATGAATACAACAAATGCTTACAGGCATTGCCTTTTAAGTCATTATTTTGCATAGCAACCTGTTTCCTTATAATGTTGTTCCCCCATCTGTGCCAGTTCTCTATTCCTCCCATGGATCACAATCATTTACCTACAAACAATAGGCAAATATAGGTGTTATCATGGTTTTGGGCATCTTTCCCCCCTTAATCAAAGTGTTTGCAATGGGCTTTGCCTGTAAAGGACACCTGAGCCACCTAGAGGGCTGAGGGTAAGGAGCCTTCCCTGGGAGAAGGTCAGTGAAGGAGTGAGAAAGAGCCCCCCAGGGCCTCACTGGTTCTCCCTGGGAGACACACAAGGGACACATAGAGAACTGACAGCAGTCTGAGTTTGAGTGTATAACAAAATGAAGAAGAAAACTTTTAATTAGCTCATCTAAAGGAATCATGGGGGAAATAACAGTCCTTCTTGCCATATGTTTTTTTAAAACAGAAATGTTCTATTTGCTACATAATTAATATGCATTGTCACAAGAAAGTGCCACATGTAAGTGTCAGGCCCGAATTTAAGAGAAGACAGTGATAAACACTGCCCTTTTGCTAGCCTCAGTGGAACAAGTTCTCAAAATTAAATGCATGCTAAACAGTCAGGGGGTTAAGCACTTCTGTACTGTGAGATCTCCGCTTGAGTATTTTGCTGAGTCGAAGCCTGGGACACATGTGGACCCAGACTTGCATGTAAGGCAAGGACACCCAGTAGAGTCGAAGCATGACTAAGAATGTATTCCCTCGAAGACACTTGGAACGGATACTTGTGCCTGCAGTAAAGATTGTCTGATGCTTCCCAGTGAGAAAATTGGGCAGAGTAAGTGGGAACAGATGTGGGGATGGAGAGAGAAGCCAGGGAGAACAAGAACAGCAGTTTTCCAGAAAGAAAATACATTTTTCTTCTGCGATTGAACTATGCTTTCCCAACTTTCATCTTTCATTTGCTGTCTAACAAATAGCTTTGAATATACTCATTAAAGTTCTGTCTCATCTCCCTCCCGTGGCTGGGCATAGACAATAGTCTTCTACTGTGTCACCAAATGCTCAAGCAGATTAGGACAATCATAGGCTGTGCTGTGGATCTAAGTTTTTGGGACCTGATGACTACTCATGAAGTTTTCCAGTACTCTCCCTCTTTTTTTTTTTTTTTTTCCCTTTAATGGAATTGCATGTAAAAACTACATTATTTAGCTTGCAAGTCAAGCACTGCAAAGTAACAAAATATCAGAAATAAGTTGTCTGCATTGCTTTAATTTGTCTCTTCCGTGTTCATGTCATTTACATGATTTTTTCCAATGGGGTCCTTAACTTCATAGGGTGGGCTGTGTTCTCAGACTGAATCAAGCTTCTTTCAGTCTCATCTCTGGGAAAATGCAGAGGATGGACCCACAGCTACAGTCTGGGCCACTGAAAAGTTGCAGTTTGCTATAGTAGTTCTGTTAAAATCCAGCTACAAGAGAAATTAATATTTCTGGAAGCAAAAGCAATCAAATGCTTACTGTTTTTCATCCTCCTCTTTTTGAAATATATAAAACAGTGTGGGTTTGCTTATGCTTTTCGAACAAGGCAGGTGGTGAATTCCCCAGTGGATTGTGTGTTGCCTGAACCCTCTGCTGTTTGGTTTGGCTCTTAATTAAAATCTCAGGTAAATAATGTGGATTTGACTGATTATTCCTCTTATGGCTTGAGTAGTCCAAACAGATCAAGCAGGGGAAAACAGAGAGGATCTTCCAGTCAGATGAGAGCCATCAAAGCCTATGGAGGTTGATACTGGTAGTTGCTGGTTCTTTGCAGACAGCACATGAGAAGCAGAGTCCTTGAGGTGCTCCTTTCCAGCAACTTGTTTCAAACCCTCAACAAAAAAGTATGTGAAAGGTTTAAATTTTATTCATGATCTTTCTGGGCCACTGGAGTCAAGAAGGTTTAAGTAGGTGCTATTTAAAACGTCCCATTTGGTCTTTCCTAATGAAGATACCAGAAGATGTAGTTGTCTCAGAAAGGATCAAATGCCATAACAGATGTTTTTTAGAGGTGATCCAGTTGCCACTGAGATCCATTGGAGAGAGGACTTGCATGCCTAAATGTATGCATGAGGAGCATACTCAGGGACAGAGTCCAACGTTGGGAACCTGGGTTTTAAACTTGTGGCAAACTTGCCTTAACTCATCAAATTCCTTCTTCTCAACGAAAGCTGGGTGGAAAGGTATTGTCAACACAGCCAAGCTGCTGACTAAAGCTTTTTGTTTCTGGTGGGTTACTTCTGCATCTCTGTGTAAGCGAATGCTGACTTAAGGATTCATATTAAGGACTTTCAAATATATCCTTAGCTTCCAGCCAGATGCCATGAGTGAACAGTCCCAGAAGAAATTATCTCCCTAGGAAAAAATGAAGAGAGGGATGAGAAGAATAATTGGGTTTACTGGCTGAGGTAAACCATAGTTGCAATATGCATGACCTCTAGTGCTTTTTCTGGGGAATGTAGCCAAAATCTGTTAGACTCAGTTAATAGTGGAAATTCTTGTGACAAAGTGATATTCTGACAAGTTTGCTAATCCTTCCCCATTGTAAAAGTTTGTCTCACCAGAAGAAAGACATATTTAAATTCATCAGATGACTTTAATTTTAAAAGCATACACTAAGTTATTGTTTGAGTAGGGAAATAAGACCCTGGTGTCACTTTGTCTTGTCATGGAAGGTCTTTGAGGCCTCATCCACACTCAACAGTAAATTCACATTCACCCTCTGGGTGATCTGGCATGAAGGAGAGCAGAAGGGGCAGTGCCACTGCTGCCCTGCAACAGTAGAGAAGCTGCTGGCAATATTTCACTCTGCAGCCTTTACTCCTGCTGTAGAGATGTTTTATTAAAGCCCTTTTAGAAGCAAATACAACTGTTTGTCCTTTTGAATGCTCTTCTCAGTAAAGGATGTAACTACATTTTAAGCAAAAGATGAGCAAGGAGAATTTCTTTTGCAAAGACAAAAATGCTGGAGTGATAAGTGTCTGCTTGAATATAGACATAATGAAAGGCTGAAGCAGATATGTCCTCCTTTACCCTTTTTGGCATTGCCCTAGAAACCTTGTTGTTCAATTTAAGCACAAGAGAGCTCCTGAAGAGTGTAGAATTAAGATTTATTTATTCAAGCCCTGATTTTTGCCGATATAGATTATAGCAGGATATTTAGTTAATAGGAGGCTAGAAACATGGTAAAGTGATGTTTGGCTCAGAGATAGGCCTCAGTGTTCATATAGGGAAAACAAAAGGTTTGTACTTAGAGAGGGAAAACTTGATCTGATACAAAAGCAAGTGCACCCAAGATACTTGCACTTTTTACCTGCTTCATACAGGAACACATATTACTGTCATGCTACCTGTGTGCCTATATTTCAGTCCTCTATAACTTTTGAATCTCACAGAATCATCACGATTGGAAGAGACCTTCAAGATCATCTAGTCCAATCATCAAGTTTAGAACCCCTATAATTACCCCTAAACCATATCCCCAGAGGTCACATCAAGATGCCTCTTGAACACTTCCAGAAATGGTGCCTTCACCACCCCTCTGGGCAACTTATTCCAATAGCCTGCTTCATACAGAAACATTTCACTCTTTCAGTGAAAATTTTTTTTCCTGATAACTAATCTGAACCTCCCTTGGTGCAATCTTTGAATTTGCTGAGTAATTTCAGTTCATTTGATGAAGGAAAGTTAACAATAATTTCTTCTGTGTTCAGTGAAAATTAGTAGCCAAGCAGAGTTGCGGGGTTTGACTCATTTTTCTGCTGAGGGAAAGACTTCATTATGAGCAAAACATTATTACTGGACATCAGAAAACCCTCATCGGAGAGAAAAGGAGCTGATAGATGCCTCAATCTCAGAAAAAGTTTCAATCAGAGTTTGCATCTTATTAGACATAAGATAATTCAACCACAAGACACAAAGCCACAGGAAACTAGACTTCATTTTCTGTAGCTACTTGTCTCTTAAATCAGAATATTTGGGGTTTTCATCTCTCTTCACTTCCAGAGAATTATTACTGTGCTATGATCCTGGGCTTTGAACTTACAGCATCTTTATTTTTTAACTGCAGCTCCTTTTCCATTAGTTTGTAATACTTCATGAATTGTGTATTAATTGTGTAAAATGTGGATAGTAAGTCTGTGTATTAAAAATGTATTTCTGACGTCTGTCTGCTAATTAACTGTAGAGTTTCACTTTCTGTAAACATACTAAGTAAAAGTACTTTTCCAAGGGCTGATGTAATTTTCCAAACAATATTGTGTGTACAACTTATTTATAGTAGATGCTATGGTTATGATTGCATCAAGATTTCATGATAGCTCTCAGCTTACAATTCCTTGAGGAAAAAACTGTACTTTTGAGTTAAATTGTCTATATTTATTTAAAGCCCTGGGCATTAATTTACTTTTGGGGCATTGTTATTGTTTATTACATTATTTGGTTTTTACATTATTTATTCAGTGAGATCTGTTTTTACTGTTGGCTTATGTATGGGAGGAAAAGTGTCATTTCAAAAGCAGAACAAGCAAGATTAAATATTATTTATATATGTTTTTTCATTTCAGTGTCTGTTATTTCCTAAAAGAGGGAAGAAGGAAGAGGGTAAGACTTCTTTCCGATGTATTAACTATGGGAATTACTTAATTTACTCACTTTCTTTTCTTTTTTGAATTCCTTGAAGCCAGTAGGTTGGTGCATGACATGCTTCTTTGTATGGTAAATCCAATTCAGTTAAGTTCAAATCACTATGCAGTCCAGTACTGCCATTTAACACTTAAATAACAAGTTTTTAGTTGTCCTCTAAGGAAGCAATGTAGTTAAATTAAGCCTGAAGAGTTATTGTGAAATACTGAATATTCCATAATTAGGAAATGGCAGAGTAGAGAAGGCAAAGCTTCAAATCTTTGTGAAATTTTGGAATTAACATCTGTATCAAGATCTAATTAATGTTTCCTTTCTGAATCCATTTTCCATCTAATTGGCCAAGCTCTGATTGAGAACTGGAAATGTCATCCAAAAATATTTCCTCTTATGAGACTACTCTAAACAGAGTGATTGTAGCCTGTCATTATATTCCCCATTCTGTGTTTTCCTCCTTCAAGGATTTTCAGCCATAGTCACTGTATTAAAATTGTTTAATCTGGGCAAATTTTCAGCCCAAACTAAACTGTAGACTGGACTTTATTTTGGGTCAACATAACTCATATGAAATAAGTGGCTCCCTGTGCCCATTGCAGTGCCATGTGTCTATGGGAAGGATTTGAATTGGTGGAGTTAAGCTCCTTGCCTACCATGCAGACAAAGCCATGGTTCAGCTCCTGGCTTTGGTGAACCATAAACCAGGGACAACCTTGTTTAACATATCACTGAATCTGATTGATATGTTAATATCATCCAAGTTCAAAGCAACACGTCCTGGCAAGATAAATACTATTTTTTTCTTGTAATTTACCATTTCCTTCTTCCGTAAATCCAGCAGACAAAATAACAATGGAGGGGGGGAAGGGGGCTGGGTCGGACCAATCCTTTTAAAAATTAAGAATGCTTTGGCAAAGTCTCTCTAACCTGTTACTGTAAACATCAGCAGTCCTGTCACTGTCTCGGCCCGTACAAATACGTTTATGGCGCCCCACCTAAATCAGTGAAATATGTACATAGTTCAGACATACAAGTCAAATCCCAGGCAGCAACAATAAGGAGTAGGAACCCGAGGTCTTTTCCCAGGTTTTATCTTTTACAGGCATCAGTGCTGAGAGCGTAGTAATGCAGTTACTAAATCCTTCTCAGCCCGAATCCTGCTTCCTCTGTTTGTGTGGCACTTCCTCCAAGTGTTGTGGCTGGGGCAGCAGAGCTGGGCCAAACACAATAGTCCTGGGCTGAGATTGTTGTCACCTGTCCTTTTTTGTCTCTTGGTTTTCAACCTACTACACCTAATCATGAATAGGAAAGCCCATGGACAACTGCTTCTTTTTTTTTTTTTT
>VXAY01004091.1:1072345-1106221 GCA_013399855.1 Oxyruncus cristatus
TGGATTGCACTTACTTGATGTTAAAAGACAAAGTCCTGTCCTGTGCAGTCAGGCCAGTGCTCTTTCTCTCATTGAAAACAAACTTCTCCAAAGTTTGTGTTGTCTGAGACACAACCAGTGTACTCAGTTCAGCTGAGAAATACCGTGGCCATTTGTTGCTTCTTGTATTAGCGGCTATTTTAGAACTGCAGGAGAGAAGTGTTTAAAATTAAGTCCTCTATGACTTCAAAGGCATTTGAAGTCTCCTCTTGAACTGCATTGGCAGCATGAGGGATGTGAACTGGGATGAGAAACCAGGCTGAAGCCCAGTACTCATGGGCTGCCTGAGGGGGCTGAAAAACAGCTGTTACTCAGACAGCAGATATTTTGTACTGGTGGATTTCCAGCTGATTAGGCGACAGGAAAAGTTTAGTCAACACTTTTTCAGAGCACTTACTTATGTTTCCTTGTAAGGTATAACAAATAATTTGGGGCTCCATGGTGCTGCTCAAGTCTCTTGCTGTTCAGATTTCACCTGGATTTTTTGAATTACGGAGAGAGCATTAGGTGACTGGGATGATGGATTGACAGGTCTGAATAAGCTGTAAAGTGCCAAAGTGGTGCTTTGGACAGTACTAAGAAGTGGACTTAATCACACAGCAGTATGTTCTCTGGTCCCACCTGTGGCCATTCTGCAGGCCACTGCCAGGCAGGGCTGCTCTGTTCTGCACCAGATGAGGCTCTCCTGGCCCATGCCAGCACTGAACCCATCATGATAAACTGTATTAACTGGTGTGGGACCACTCTGTTAACATCTTTGCTTGGGATGGAGTGCAGGTGTTCTGCAGTATTGGCTGGCCAGACTCCCCTGGGCACCGAGAGCCCTGCCGTGCCTCAACTTTCACCCTGGCCCAAGCCAAGTGACAGTGTGTGGGATCTTTGTTAGAAGGAAAGAGGTGGAGGAGGCCCTGCATCACTTTGAGCATCTCCTCTTGTCCTGGGCTGGCACGAGGGAAACTGGAAAGGCTGTCCATTGAGCTTGGTGCAGGGATGCTGCTAAAGCACTGCTGACAGCTGAGCTGGTGGCATCTCCTGAGCTTTTGTGGGGCCTTGTTCCAATAGCAGAAATGGGTGGGGGATTTGGATTGACCATCTGTGTCCCACGCTGACTCCAGAGTACTGATTGGTGCCTCACCCTCTTGCTCAGGAGAAGGAAGTTCATTGCAGGGGGACTGACTGGCAGTGCTGCTCAGTGATCAGCTTATTAATGCTTAGATGATTGTTTGTGTTCCTTAGACTGGGAGGGAGCAGAGTAATTTATGCTGCTCGTGGAAAATGTAAATAATTACAAATTTCCATCCTACCGTCCAAGAAAGACAACATCATTTTATACATTTGTTTTGGTGCATTATAATTATAATCACTATTCTGGAACATTATTGGAAAAGTTATTGTTTTTTCTAAAATGTTAAGTCATTTTAATGACTAAGAAGTTAATAAGGGTCTTGCTGTTCTCATTATTCATTTATTACCCAATTACTTCACAAAATTGGTTCTGAAAATGTAAAATGTATTTTCATGAAATAACAAATGCTACAATTAAGTTTTAAAGAGTGGATTGTTTTTAAATTCCTGTGGAGAATATTAAAACTGAATTAAAAATATTAAATATGGAATATGAAAATGAACAACAACATTAGAAGGGAATGAAAACGAAAAAAAAGGAATGAAAACAGATTAATAAAATAGTTGATAGTGTGTGGGCAGGGAAACATTAACCCTTTCACCACTGCGCTTGAAAACGTTTGTTGTCCCCACCTTCACAAGGAGCTGACCTGGCCCCCTCCACCTACCTTGCCTCTTGTTCACAGTTGCTCACCTTAGGACTGGATGGCACTCTGAAGAATTAAACCAGCCCAGGTCTGGTTCTGATCTCGTGGGGCTGTAAAACTGAAGAAATTGTTGTCCTCAGTGGAGCTCTGCTGGTGAAGACCTGGGTTTAGTACGTGTAATCATTACTTTGTAATTTAATGTGGTTTACAGCTACTTGCCTTTCTTGGATGCACACAATGGATTTCTGGTTAATTGGATCCAATTCCATGTACAGATGGAATTTTATTGATTTGCCAGTCTGTAAGAAATGAAATAAAATAAGCATACTGATGTTTCTATGATGAAGTGGAGTGAGTTCCTTTTCCATGAAGTGACTGGGAACTGAAGTCAAGATCCCGCTGTGAGAAGCTTGACATCTTTTACATCTTGTGCAACAAGACTGTGCCCTGCTGGGCTACCTCAGCCACTGTCTTTTGCGTTTGACAGCTCTGTCACCTCGATAATTAAAGAAGAAAAAGGCAATAAAAATGTGATAGTATTCAGTTTTCATAATCTGAAATCTCCCCTATGTATCTGAGCAAGCAATTTGAGAAAACTTATTTGTTAAAATTCACATCTCTTTTCTAGGAAATATGAAATTATTTGTTGAACTTCTTCATGAAACTGCCTGCCTAATTGGTAGTTTTCCAACAATGAGTGGTCCATATCCAGCAACCAAACTCTGCATGCAATTAATGTCCCTTAATTATGTAATTTAGGCCGGTAGAAGGGGAAAAAAAAATACAAAAGAAAGCATAGCTTTTGGATCATGAATTTTAGCTGATAGTCCGTGTACCCTGTTTGCCAGTGGCATGTTCAAATTTAATACTCATTTTTCATAGTATTCAGAAAAGGGTGATAAAGAAGGCAGTATTATTAGAAATGGACATCAGCTCATAGCTGTGAAAATCTTTGAATTTAAATCTGACTTCGGATTCAAATACTAGCATTTTCCCAAGCCCACTCTTGTAATAGGATTTCTAAGATTCCACAAAATAGTTCAAATTAAGAGTTAAACTCACTGATGAGCCCGTTCATGGCCTTACATTCTTCAAAGATTTGCATTGAAGGGCAAGGTGATTTCTTTCTACATATGATTATTAAATCTTTTAATACCAATGAAAATTCATAATGACAAAAGGGAGTAGACTTATTTGCTTGTGTATAAATTTGCAAGTCCTTTTTATTACAGATGCATTGCTTTTACAATTAAAATATTTTTAGTCACATTTTATTTTCTCTCAAATATTACTGGCACAAGAATGAATGCAAAACTGCTTCTAAGCTAAATTTTCATGTGACTAAGTCAATGTCTGGCTAAAAGCTGCTTTGCCATACACAATATATAATAATACTTTATTGTTTCATGCTCTGGTGGCAGCTGAGTAATTGTATGCCAAAAAAATATGGCCCTATCTTCTGCAGAGGCCACCAGCACTGTAATATTATCCACATGAACAAAAACTTTCCATTGGCATGCTGGTATTTCATTCTCTTAGCATATGGGCATATAAACTTAGACATTTCCTAAAAGGACAGGAGATAAACAGTCCCAAGAAAAAAAAGACAGGGAACTAAAGTGAAAATCTTTCTCTTTATAGCATCTTTATTACAAGGATGCCTTGCACACTGATTTATTAGAAAACATTGCCAGCTAATAAATTTGCAATAGCATACAATATTGTGACAGAACTAGCTATAAATAGGGTAGGTAGATGTTTTTTGTTCAAAATTCTGAGTTCAATCCAAAGTTAAAACATAATTTATCTGTTTTCTCTACAGCTGTTTTCATATACTTCTGGTAAACTACACAAAAAATGTGCCATTCCATGACCTTTAGCTGCTTTTCCCTGGTATTTCCTCTTGTCTCTTGGTGAAAATGGAGCCTGATGTTTTGCAGTCTGTGTTCAGGACAACTTGCTTCTAGTTCCCCTTGTCCTACCCTCCTTTCTCCTTGATTAAAAAGATTTGGTGAAATAATGATCTGAACAAGCCTGCGTGTAAGGGATCACCGAAAGATTATAAAATGCCACAGAAAGGATGGAGAGAATATGAAAGTAAAGGGTTTGAAACTTTTTTTTCTCAGCCTGTGTGGATCCAGAATGGTTTACTGTATTACTCATCAAAGAATAACCTCAATTTCCAGTGGTGCTAAAGACAAGTTGCTCTCCTTTAGTTATGGGACTTAAAGTATGTCAGGACCAGGGAGACTAGGTTACCCACTCTCAACTTATTATATTGAGCTTCCCACATGTCCTTGCTGAGCAAATGCTAAATATTCTCCTAGATAATTCATTCTGTGGCTTTCTTTCAAAAATGATACAAAATATCCTACAATCCTATGGCATCACATGGGAGGAAATAGCTTCAAGTTATTCAACTCTGATTTCATTAGCACTTCATCACTTGACTTTGCTGGTTGCTGTAAGTCTATGAAACAGTTGTCAATATGCTAATAAATACCTGCACTTGTAAAAACCTCTCTCCTCGTCTCTTTGTCCATCCTACTGGAAGAGCAGAAATCTGTCAGCAGTACAGATTGTACTGCCTTGCCCACCAGTAATGAATGTGGAGAGTATACAAACCTCATTGCCTGAAAATAGTCTGGCCTGGTGAACAAAAATGAACTTTCCATTGCTCTGAGGTCCCCAAGTAACATCTCAAGGACACAGAGCTCTTTTCCAGATTCCTGCTAGCCCTTGTTAGAACAGTTTTCAACCTGCTGACTGCATTTTCTCAGGACAAAGTAATTCAGCTTTATACAAATGTATTCAGACTTGTGCAGAGCCCTCCCAGTTACCACAACTCCAGTATTTTCCTTAGAAACCTTTGTCCCCTTGGTGCTTTCAAAACACACTGAATTTGGCCATGATAAAACCTTTCTTCAGCTGGGTTGTCTGACACCCTCAGCCTGACCTCCTCTGTCAGGTAGTCCTGTGTAACCTACTAGACTTGCCCATTATCCTTTTCCTTGCAATCTTTTCCCACCTCCTAAACTGATTCCCCAATACATGGCACTGCAGCACCATGACCATCAGGATTTTTCTCTCCCAACTGATCTCTAACTCAATGCTTGGAAAGAATCTCTCCTCCCACCCATGTTTCACAAAATGCAAGTGTCTGCTACTCCTTACAGTGTCCCTGATGTATGAATTTTCCTCATCTCACACCTAACTCCAAAGTGCTTGGAAGGACCATGGGCAAAATGACTGGGGTGCTCAGACTGTGAGGACCACTAAATACCATGAAAGGGAGTTGCAGGAAGTACCTTGAAGTTTTTTTATGGTAACTTTAGGTACATTGTATACCTAATATTATCATATAAACTCTGCCAACCATCTGCAATAGGTAGTACAACCCCACCTAAAACTAAATTCAGGAAACATAAAATTTGTTGTTGCTTTTCATGAAGAATCACAAGTTTCTAAACCCTGAAGAAAAAATGGCTACAATATAGTCCTTCCTATGGTTGGCTTCTTCACTCCTAACTGCTATCAGAAAAAATCCGTTTCAAAATAGAAATGAATTCTCAGCTGGAAACAACATTTTGAGACACTTTTCCATGTCTCCTGCCTGTAAACTTAATCCTGCCAATCTTTGAGGCTGTACTGCAATTATTTTAACCTTGATAATTTGTTGGAGAACTTACAGCTGGAAACAAGCACCTCAGGCTCTTCCATATCACAGTCCTTCAGACAGTCATCACTTTAAGGGGTTTCTACTCCCACAACAGCAGACAACTTTGGATTTACAGCAAAACAACACAACACCTCCCTGCAATCGTGTGCACACCAGAGACAAATATATATTTGCATGAGAACTGGGATTAAGTAAGCACAGTTTCTCCTCGGTTTCATCCTGGAATGATTGCCCTTGTTGATTTAAGGCTGGAGTTTGAGCTTAATAGTAGGACAAGTGTAAGATGTTTTTCCTGGGAAGACCTTCTGGCTTCTAACACGGCTGAGATCATGGTCTAATCACAGTAGGAACCCTGATTTAGCATTGCCCCTCCTTGCTCTTCTTCTTGCCGTGAAGCTTCTGGGAACCGACTGTGTTAGTCATCTCTAACCTGCTAGTTAACCCATCCAAGATTTATGTGGAAGGGATACAGATTGTGCACAGATTATGTGAAATTCTCTTGGATATGAGGCTAAACTGCTTGTTTTGGGCCACTTTCCTCATTTATCTTGTACATCAGTTGCCCTGCATGACATCTGTTTGGTTACATCTATGTTAGTAAATAAAAACAGGTTCCATGCAGAAGTGCAGCACTGACACATCCCTGTCTGTAGTGACAAGCTGGTACCACAGTGCCTGTGTGGTTCTGGTCATGATGGTTGTGCAGACAATATGAAGGCCTCATTCAAGAGTGTGGGACAAGACTGTTCCCATCAGAGGATGTGTGGGCAAGGCCAAGTTTTCCTGAAATTTGGTGAGAGTGTCAGGAGCAAAGACAGTTTGACCGAAACCCCAGGCCAGATGACATCTGTGGGTCTTCTTTACTGGCTGCTAAGGACACAGCTTTAAGTCCTTATGGTGGTGGAGATTCAACAAAAAATCACTCATCACTCACAGCAAAAGGAAAATCCATAAGCTCACAGCTAAGCTGCCTTTTGGCTTTGCACTTCTCCTGCACCTGCTAGGAGTAAAACCGTACTTCTGCCCCTTCTCGAGATCTGTGTGAAGTTGAGCGTGATGAAGGACATCTCTGCAAACCACGCTGCAGACTGAGAAACTCAGTTCCACAGTGCCCATACTGCAAAATGCTTTATGACGCAGCAAGCTTAACAAGTGGGCAGCACTGAACTTCATGTCAGCTGCAGCTCTTCTCATCCTAAATCCTCCCCCAAATTCTAGCATCGCCTCAAGCTCAGCTTCTTCATTCAAGCTCCCTTTCAGTCTGGAGGTTCAAACCAAGAGCAAATTTGTTCCTGCAGTCAATAAAGCAGCTGAATGCTGTCAGAGGACCCTCTGTCTTTTCAGAATATCTTTTGTATCACAGTTTAAATAAACTCCCTGGAGGAATTGGGTCTTCTCCAGTCTCGCCATCGGCTTGACAGGAAATGGAAAGGAGCGTTTTTTCCCACTCAAATGCTCTCTCACATATACACGTTTTTTTTTTCTATACTATTAGTCCCTGATGAAACCAATTTCCCATATAGTTCATCAGATCTGTTTCCGTCCACAAACAAGAGGGAAGGGGTATAAACACACTCTATTAATCAAATGGATGAAATTTAAGCAAAACTTAGCTCCAAAGAGCACACAGTGATTCAAGAAAACTCCAGCCCAGACTTGACCAGAACTGTGCTTTTAAAGCAAGTTGGAGGCAGCATACACTCTATTTTGCTATAAAACCTAGCAGGAAGACACCATCTAAGCAAGATTGACTCTGTCTTACCCTGGCATTGTTTCTCATTAGCATATTCTCATTAGCACTGAAGAGAGTTCTTGTTCAGACAAACCAGTGAACCTGGACAGGAATCATTTCCTTCATCTAGCATCCAAATTGTTTAATCTTTTATCACTAAAAAATTTTAAAAATCCAGTGCAGGCCTCTTTTTGGTCCAGATAACATTTCTAAGAACTATTGGCAATTGTAACAGAGGAAAAAAACCTCTGCATTCATTGTTTGAATATCTTTTGTCCACACAAATGATTTTGCTGTAGGGAGTGATGTTTATTCTCCCCCAGATATGGATTCAAAGGAAATTTCAGTAGCAAAGTCACATGAGGCAGTAAATAAAAACCTGCCAGGAGAGACTAATACACAGGAAAGGTACCCAAGGAACAAAAGAAATCTTTGCCTCTGTCGTGGTTTAACCCCAGCCAGCAACCAACCCCCACACAGTTGCTCACTCACTCTGCTCGCAGTGGGATGGAGAAGAGAAGAGAACTGGAAGGGTGAAAGTGAAAAAACACGTGGCTTGAGATAAGGAAAGCAAAAGCCATGCACAAACAAATAAAACCAAAGAATTCATTCACCACTTCCCATGGGCAAGCAGGTGTTCAGCCATCCTTGGGAAAGCTGGGCTCCACCACATGTAACGATGACTTGGGGAAACAAATGCCATCACTCCAAATGTCCCCCATTCTTTCTTCTTCCCCCAGCTCTATGTGCTGAGTATGATGCCATATGGTATGGAATATTACTTTGGTCAGTTGGACTCAGCTGTCCCTGCTATGTCCCAACCCAACTTCTTGTGCATCCCCAACCCTTCACTGATGGGGTTGGGTGAGAAGCAGAAAAACCCTTGATGCTGTGCAAGTGCTGCTCATCAGCAACTAAAACATTCTGGTGTTAGCAACATTGTTTTCAGCACAAATCCAAACCATAGCCCTTTACCAGCACTATGAAAAAAAATAACTCTATCCCAGCCCAAACCAGCACAGCCTCCCTTTAGACTTCTAGAAATGCTGTCAACTAAAATGACATTTGACTTTTGTCTGTAGTATCACTAATAATTCTCAGAAACTGAGTCAGTGTCAAAGCATTTACTTTTAAATAAACAAATATGAAGATGTAGTCCCAGTTCTGCAGAATTTACTGAAAAATAATCACTAATACTCCTGCTTTCCTAGCAAAACACTTTTGAAACATGATAGATTGCTGGCCACATAGACTTCAATTGACTCAAGAGGTGCAGCTGTTGAGCAGCCAAACACCCAGCATCATCTTTGTCATTCTCTGAGAATACTGCTTTGCCTCATCAATGGGGCATACAATACACATGTTGTCTTGTTTGTGCTTACAGATTTTTTAAGCTATAGTAGTGATACTATGGTGATGGCAAATGGTGGGTTTTATGCTATTCTAAAGTAGAAGTGTGTTTGCCTCACTGCAGCATTGCTGGCAGTAACTGTTACTGGAGGTGACCCTAAAAATGCAGCTTAGCCTAAATCTGCATGAGGGTCTTATAGAAGTACAGACTGAAAGGTAGAAAAACTCAATATGTGAAGAATATGAAGATCAGCCAGTGAAATTTCCAAAATGCACAGATATCAGTCAATATATTACGTTCTTTGTCCTTGGAGGTCTAGTTCTTCAGAGACAGAGCAGACAGATGTCTGTTCTCAACAGAAATAGGCCAAGCTGCTTTTAAGTGCTATTATTTTTGGCTATATAGAGCTCAGTTAATTAATTGGCAGGTTTTTGTGGTAATCCAGCTAGCAGTCTCTATTTCAGTGACACAACATCCCTGATGATTAAAAAACAGCTGCTTTGTAATGAAGTAGAGAAGAGTTGGGGTGAATCACCTTCTTCTTTCTTAACACAGTTAATGGATTTGAATGAATACTAGTACTTTTTTTCCCTCTGGAATATGCTATTACCCAGCTTACTACATTTTGCTTATTCTGCATTTCCGTATTAAGGGAGGTTGGAGACGTCTCTAGTGTGTTTCATATAATAATCCTCCCAGGTGGAAATCAGTTATTTGATATTTTAAATTACTGATGCTCCTCAACTACATCCATATCTGTTTCCACTAGCACTAAAATTGACCTTGTCTTCCTCAGCAGATAAGAGAAGAATAAGTAAGCTTCTTACCTTTGGATTCTTAGGGAAATGCCCTGCTCCAAAGTGCACTGATGTCACTGGAAAACTCCCATTGTCCTCAGCAATTTTTATGGAAGCTCTTGGATGGTTGAAATATAGACCCCACACAGTAAATTGACTTGTGTACTGGTTGACTTAGAGACTTATCTTTGGTCTCTACAAATATATTTCCAAAATGGACGACTGCACATTTGCCTTGACCTTTCCCTTTGGAAAGACAACTCTGGAGTTTAAAGTCCTGACCCTGTGAGAGGATTATTACTAATGATATCTCCTCTATCTGAAGAAATTCTTGTTTTGGAAATCATAGTGAAAGACAGACCCCAAGCAATCTATTTTTTTTCCATGTGTCCTGTCAATGGAGACAGGATGAAGGATCTCCAGAACCTCTGAGGACAAGAATTCTCTCTTCAAGTTTTCTTCTCTTGGGTGTGTTTCAGATTAGGTGAGACTTATTTAAATATTAATAAAGAAGAACTAGATACAAATTCCAAGGTCAAGATGTGCAAAATCAAACTGCAGCAAGAAGATATCCCATGAATGTATGTGGCACTTAGTGCCATAGTCTAGTAACCACAGTGGTAGTGGATCAAGGGTTGGACTTGATGATCTCAGAGGTCCTTTCCAACCCAGCTGATTCTATGATTCTATGATTCTATAACTCCTAAAATCAGTGAGAACCCTTCTAGATACAAGGAGCTACTTCCCACCTCGTGTTGTAGGGAATAAGAGTTTATTTTAATTACATAGGCACTTTTCAATCTATCCAATGGAAAGAACACATTCCTGTCTTCCCTTCTGCCTTAGATAGCTTGTTTCACATTATTAAACTGTGGACCCGTTCGCCCCCTCCAACAACCTTAACTTGTTCTGCTCAACAAATGACATTTCAGGAAACATTACATTAAATAGAGCTAAGCAGCATGGTTGTGCAATTCACTTGATTGAGTGCACAAGGATAGGAAGCCAAGCCAACCCCCACTGAGGTCTGAAACTCATGGAGCAGACAGAAATCCCTCTTCATGCAGTGTCTCCAGATTCCCAGGCCCAGTTGAAAGTCTTCTTCTGGCTTATGAATAATGAGCCTGCTGGTGATTTCTAAGCCACAAACTTTCAAACAGAAGTGCTGATGGGCACTGCACTGTATCACATAAGCTAGACAACACCTAGGCAGACTCTCAAAGGATGCATCCATTGAGATGAGAAACTATATGGTGATTGAGTGCTCTCCTGTCACTGTCTTCTCTCGCTTTGCACAGTATTTAACCTTCAAATGCTGTTAAATTTAGATTTTTAGAAGTTTTTGTTTTAAAGAACTTATCTGCAATCACAGCACAGAAATATATGAAGCGTAGTGGTGAAGGTGCCAGTGAGACTGATTGATGCAAAAGTCTGGTTTTGAGGAGGGAAGGAGGGAGAGCGGATTCCTTTAGTTGTGCTTAAAAGAAACAAACTTAAAAACAAGACAAGAAAGTTGAGTGGAAGCTGAGAGGTTGAGTGCAAGCTCTGCCAAGATTTTAAAAGTTACAAGCTAATGCTGGTACTGCATGTTTTCTTAATGTTTGAGGAATCAATCATTTTTGTACATGGAGCTCCTAGCACAGAGACAGTGTAAGTTAACAGTGTATTACAAAGTCGGGGAAATGATTAAAAAATGATTTGCTATTGGTATTTTGACTGAAGAAGTAGAGAAAAAAAAAAGTCTTAAGACATGTCTTTAGTGAAACATTCTTTGTCAAAAGTCTTCCTTACTTGAACTTTGGAAGATATTTGGCCAAGTTCTGCCTATTATACTCTGACTTTTACTTCGGAGTAAGACTGAGATGTGGATTTTGACTCTACTACCTAGCTACACCCTGCACTTGTATGTACATATGTGCATCTCTTGCACATTTAAAAAAACCTTCCAGGACAGACACTCTTAGAACTTACTCCTGTAAAATCTGTTTGTCCCAAGGGACTTTCATGCTTTTCCCCATTTGGATGTATAAAGTAGCTCTCTCAAAATCCTGCTCACAAAGGAAGTAAGAGACTTTAAGATTAAATAATCACCAGTCTGACTCTTAATGTGAAGTAAGTTTAGGCCAAAACCTGCTTTTTTAAAAGAGTGGAAACCTCGTTCGGATCTTGGGTAAGGCTTGAAGACAGTTTTGCCCTATCTTTTAGAAGTAACAAATATAAAAGGTACACAGGAAACTGCAAATGGGACTGCTTGTTATCCTTGTGGAAAAGGGGAAAAAGAAAAAAAAAAACAAAAATGCCCCATGATTTTGGAAGAAAGGAAATCTCTGAAGTAGGGAAATAAAAAACTGCTTCCTGAGAAGATATCCAGAAACTGAGGTCTTCTTGGAGGCCTTCAGGGCTGTGCCTAGCCTCCCATGACTACTCTGGAAATTCCATTGTTGCTTTAACCCAAACTGCTGTGGCCAGTTTGGAGGAAGAGTTGTTAGACTCATTTCTTCCCATTTAATCTGGTGAAACTGTAGCTCTGTTGTCTACACACTTTCTGATTGTGAGCCTCTGATGACTGAAGCCATGACTCACATTTCTTTGGGGTCACCAGAGGGATCCTGATGGTTTAAAAGTCATGGCTTTGTCTTTGGACATGGGGACGGAAAGACAGACAAAATTAAGACAAAGAAAATTCATTCTGTCTTCCCATGGCCAGATGACATGATGTGCACCTCACAGGGGGTCACTGCTCAGAGACAACCAGGTGGCTCTGACAAAGCTGAGAAGTCTCAGTTTGGAGATGCTAGCTGATGGTCAGCATTGCTCAGGTCAGGCAGCAGAAGTGTGCTGCTGCTGTCCTCTGCCTGCACCTCAGGGCCCAGAGCAGGGTCTGACCTGAGCTCCATTCACAACAATTTCAGATACCTGTGAAGGGCACTTTATTTTTTGGTGCAGAGTAGTGTGCTATCCTGAGCCATGCTTGTAGGAGCAACACTAGAGCAGTTAACTTGAGATGTCAAAACAGCTATGTTTTTAAGGAAAAGGAACTTTTATGCCAGACACAGGGGACAGTCCCATTTTTATGCTGCTAATGGAGTATCGGAGATGCCTTTTTGTATGCTTTATTCACAAACTGGTCTGAAGACAATTTTTTTCTTCTAAGAGTTTTTTTTTTTTTTTTCCATGAATTGTTTGTAGTTCAGATGAAGTTGTCCCTCCTCCAGGCTACACATCAGTGCCTCACTATGCACCAGTTACTCCCTTAATTTACAAGCTGTGGTAGTCATTGTGTTTTACTGTGTTTTTAATTTATTTATCTGGGAAAGATCCACCCAGAGCCAGTGTCTTTTTTCCCTCAATTCTCACTAAGATCCTTCTTTTTGTACAGATTATGACTGGAGTACAAAGCAATCAAAGTGAGATTCCTGGTTTTTTTAAGCACTTGTTTTCCAATGAAAATTCACCTAGAAGAGGGACCAAAGGAGTGACATGACAAATCATGCTGCTGAACACCCTTTGCAGCTAGCACTTTTAAAGGAGCACTCTGTATTTAACTTCACACTGGCTGATCTGTGTTAACCCTGTAATTTCTACAGAGCTTCACAGTCTCCATCTAACTGGTTTTGAATATGTCTTATCTCCTTTTATACTGATTCTGTAGAAACATTTTCACTTCGTATTTAGTGCTTGCTCCTCACAGCCATGTTATAAATTGGGCATAATTTCTAATGTAGATCTACTACTGTCTGTTCTAAGATCAAAACCAGGTTTCAAACATCTTTGAGAAATCTACTGTCTTAGTTGTTAGTGCTAACCCAAACCCTGGCTCCTTCTGAACCTTCCATTGGCTGATTAATTCTGGCAGATTTTTTAAAAAGCTATTAGGGGCTTTCTTTGTGCCCAAGGAAAGCAGCATTGCTGCATGAAGTTGGAGACCCATGTCAGGACTCCTCATTCTCATTCCAGGAACACAATATGCCCTTTGATGTGCATTTACTCAGCAGCACACGAGGTAAAGCTGACCGACCTCTTGTTTTGTGCATAGGTAATTTATGCACTGCCTCTGGGAGCACACAAATGACAGGAGTTACATGTGTGAACCCTATTTGTGCATGAAATCAAGTGTAAATTTAGAGCAGATGGGGTTTTGACTCATAAGTGATAGAATTTATGGCCAAGATTAAAAAAAAAGGAAAAAAAGGGCAAAAAAAAAAAGCACCTGAAGTTAGTTTTCCAAATATATTCTTAGGTACCCAAGGACCTGTTTTGCAAAAGTGAGGAGTAACCTATAGCTCCCCTGAAATTAAACAGGATATATATGGGGAGGATATATATATGTATATTTGTATGTTCTGGATCTATACAGGACATATACACAGTACTTAGTAGTTCTTGAAAAGCAGGATGCTTGTTTGGATGCTAGTTTTGTGCCTAACTCAGTGGCTTTCTTTAAAAAAATTACAAAGCTTCTGCCTAATACAAGCCATTTGGTTTGATTATCTTATCAGTGAGCTATTGCTGTTTATGTGAGAGGAGGGATCAGCAGTAGAGAGAGGTGGGCACAGACACTTACCCAAAGGGAATAGTGGGGAGCCTAGAGGGGCAACGTGTGGAGGCAGCTGGAGGAAGGGACTTCCACAATCCACTTGAAAAGGCTGTTGTATGTGGCGAGTCAGGCTTTGTGCTTCAGGGCTGCCTATTTCCACTGTAATTTTTGTCCGCACAGAGACACAGCTCCTCTCTTCTTTTGAGAGCTGTCTCTGCCAGAATCCTCTTGTTTGAGCACAGTAATTTTCCCAGTCACAAAATAATTCTGGGCTATTTATACATATAAATGTATCTATCTATCATCTATCTATCTATCCACCTATCCATCCACACACACACATATATATACACACATATATAAGGAATCCTCTCTACTTTCAAAATCAGAGAGGCAAACTCTTCAGCCTCTAAACCTGTGGCTGCACCTGTCTAGATCAGTTCTTTTGTTGTACTCCCTTGTCAAGCCCTTGGACAAACTTTGGCATGTGTCACTGCTGATGGTGGGCTGCAACAACTAATCCAGCATAGCAGTACCTGTAAAAGATGTTAACCACCCTTAACTGGTGCAGCTCCCCAGCAAAGGCTCCTCAGAGCTGCAAGTTTGTCCTTTTTTTGAAACCTCCTTCAATTAATTCAGTGACTGGCTCTGTAAGCAGAGGCACAACTGGACACAACTATTGTTATATTGTAAGCAATATATATATATATAGGGTGTATTCCCAAAGTCAATGTTTAGAGAGCATGAGGAGTTTTAACTTCCCTACTCTTCCTTTTTATCTTCTGATTCCTACTCGCCCTTTCCCATCTGTTCACAGCTGGACAAGGTTCTTTCCTGCTGACTTTCCTTGATGGACTCTTGAGTCACTAGTTGTCTCCAGGACCTGCTCACAAGCAGCGATGCAGCTGTCTGGGAGAGCTTTGTGAATCTCATTCCTTCTAAATAGTTTATGATTTCCCTCAAGCCTCTGGAAATGCTTCTCTGGAGAGACAACTTCATGGCGTGCTGGGATGTCTATCCACTGAGGGAACCCTGTCATGGTTATTGATGATTCTTTATTTTAAAAAATCCATCATAAGGGTGGAAAAAAGATCTATTGGAATGAAGCAGTCCCACTTGTTTTGCTGAGTCAAGAACATTTGGTATGTATGAACTTAAATTGGTACATAATAAAGTCTTCATAACTTGAGTGCTGTGTGAACAATGTTTGGTGTCCCCAAAGGCCGATTTTTCCTTTGAGCTCCAACCCATCAGGCTTTTTGTTTGACTGTGGCCTTTCTGTATCAGCAACTAAGAAGATTTTATGCTATTTTGAAACACAACCACACGCCTGAAAAACAAGCAGGCTTTTTTTTTTGCAGCACATAACATGACTCCTTGTTGGAATAAGCAGTCATGGATGTGAGTGAAGAGTTTTGAAGGTTAGGGATACTGTACAAATGCTAAAGGAAAAACAGGGCAATAAGGTTTTCTTTTTTAGTTAATCCTTTGTCAAGTCCAACTACGTAAGGCTGTTTGAAAATCCCACCTTGAAGGATTCATAGCCATGAAGCTCAAGACATAAGTATCCAAAGCGTGATCCTGTTACCTCTGCTGCTCCCTCCCTTTGCCTGTAACACCAATTTGTTATATCTTGCATTAAATTACAACAAGTGCTTTGGACCAAGGCTCTGTGCTACCATGCACTGCTCTAGAAGAATTCTTGCTTTAACAAAAGCACTACTGGCCTTGATATCACTGCTATGAGTACTTTGGAAAGAGAGCAGTCACCAGAAAGGATGCCCTTCCCAGAATTGATATGGGATTTGTACCTTTCTCCTCGGTTGACTCAGTGTTGTAAATGATGTAGTTTCCTGCCATGGCTGCTAAGGCTACTTCATGTTCTCCTCGCTCGCTGTGTGATGTGCTTAAATGAACCCCACTGAACACAGAAGAAATTCATGGTGGGGTGGGACACTGCACTTACCATGCACAGGCAGGGAAAGCACAGCCTGCCTTGGCAGGAACACCCTGGTGTGGGCCAGCTCCTAGTGAGAGTGAGGAAGGGAAAGGTGGTAAGGGGATCCACTCCTCCTTTGCTGGCTAAACCCAAGGATATCTTCCCCATGAGGGCATTTGTTAGAGTAGATCTGGAAATTCAGCAAGGGCAAAGCATGAGCCCTCCTGCTGTGCTTTATCTGCTGCAGCATGGCCATTGCTCACAGGTCCCTACGTGTGTCCCTGGGTGTCAGGAGACAGGGAGTCTTTGGCGCCGGTGTGATTGACACCCAGCATAGAGTTGTCTAGGCAAGATAAGGGCAACAGCCCACGTGGTAGAGTTCCAGGTACTGCCCTGGGCCACAGTGTTCTGTGGCTTGGATGCAGCCATCTGCATAAACCATGCTCTTCTTTGTCAAACTATGAAAAAAATTTCTGCCTTAATCCCAAGACTTGTCATCACTTGGCTATGGCTGCTCTGGCAGCCACCAGGGGTGAGGAGTCCCACGTGAACGCACTGCGGTGAGAGCAGAGCAGCTCACTGCTGACACCAGAGTAGATGGCTCTGCTGACACCTGCCTCTGCCGTCTGGCAAGGACTTCGTCTAGAAAGAAAAAATTAGGCCAGACTTGCTGACCACTTCCTGATTTCAGCTGGTGTGCTAAGATGGCTTGATGCTATTGCAAACAGAGGGACAAAGAGCTGTAAATGTCTTCTTGTCTCTCTCCCCTTTCTTCGATCCCCCATACCACTCAGAGATTCAGAAATCAAACCCCAAAATCAGTGGTGTAAAAATGTCCCCAAACTTAAATACAAGACCTTTCCTTTGCCATCTGGCTTGTGAGTAGCTTTATAGTTGATGTCTTGTATCTGCTCTTCACAGTTGCAAGGGATGAAGTTGTATTTTGGTTTCTTCATAAAACTCAGGTTCTTGGGTAGACGAACCAAGTTACTCCAAGAGCTGGAGCATTATGGAAAGCACCAAATACTGGTGAAGCTTGTGATAAAATTGCAAGATCAGGAAGTCTCACAGAGTCTCAGCCCTTGACAGAGTTTGACTTAATAACCAAATAAATGACAAAGGCCTACATTACCTAATGCATATGAGAAAGTGCAATAAAATTGTGAGCCATTTCTGTTCCTTTGTTAGTGACAGAATCCCATAGCAATTTCCGGGACTGTAAAAACATCCTAATAAATTTCCAGTGTTTCCTCAAGTTGAATGAATCACAGAAATGCTGCTAGCCTTGAATAGGTTTAGCATTCACATCAACTTCTCAATGGAAAAGTCAGCTGAATCATGGTACAACTAGAAATGGGTTGTAAATCATGGCTCCAGGCCATATGGTATGGAGGGTTGTTTAACAATGTCACCAACAATAAGATTCCTCCAAGATGGAAGAAAAGACTTAATCCACAATTGAAAAAAAAATAGGTAGACAAAAGGAAAGACCTCGCCCTCTGACTAGACCTGTAGCTAGAGTGAAAGAATTTTAGGAAATCCTTAGTGGGACAAGAAATAACCCTAGGGATCCAGCAGGTTGTTGCCCCTTGTTGAATTTAGAAGCAAAACAGTGCAGTGCATAAGGCCATGCGTGGGAAGCACATCTGTTTGGTGATCAGCTTTCCCGTAGGATGGTCAGTACACCTCAACTCACCGTTGTCCAGTTCCTTACTGGAAGTAGCTGAGCACGAAAATACTCTTGCCCTTAGGCAGCAAGAGTATTTAATACTTGAAAATCTTTGCCTTAACTGCTGTGGTATAAGTCAAGAGGACTACAGAACACGTAAGATCAGTCTGCATCACTGGGATGCTCAGGAGGTCTGATTTTGGTTGCACTATTTGAGACCAATCTTGGAGACTCCTCAGGAGGGTCATCCTTTTTGTACAGATGGTAAGACGAAGATAAATGCTTTTTGGCAGAACGTCACGTCTTTCCAGTGCTTCCTTTCAGATGCTATAATGACATAGGGTGGACCTTGGGAGAAGTGATAGGTTAAACCTTTTGCTGTTTCAGCTAAAATGGGACAATTGTGGGACACAAGACTCCTGAGGGTGGTGGGAACTAGTGGAGGAAGTCCTTTGCCGGGTAAGAGGCAGCCCTTTCCTCTGAGGCCAAAGCAGGAGCACAAGCTACAAGGCAGGAAGCAACACCAGTAGTTGCCTGCTTTCCTGCGAGACCTGTCAGACCCAGGTCAAGGCAGGGTGACCCAGAGGAGAAGTGGGCTGGCTACTATGAGGTGATCCAGAAAGAAAACACAGGAGTAAGGAATCACAGGTAGGAAGCCCAGCTTCTGTGAAGTAGGCTTGGCATTGTGAAGGCTTTCAGGCAAGAGGGATGTGATCCTCAACAGGAGGCTCACATCGGCATATCTGCTGGACAGAGGGGGAAGGCTGAGAGAGCAGCAGTGCGCAGGAAGCCTGCTGAAAGTTTGCTCCTCCAGAAGGACTTTCGAAGAACCAGGATAAAAAAAACAGTGTCCTAGGCATTTGGTGGTTGAGCGTGCCTGTCAGCACACCCTGCCCTCTCCATTTGCCCATCGCCTGTGCGCTCCCCACTAGGTGCCAGTATAGGAGCACAGCACCGCACATTTGCTTCGGGGAGGGAGGAAAAGGCATAGTTAAGACTTTTCAAACATACGCGTGTTCGAACATGTGTTGTCAAATATATATGTGTTTGTAGTGTTCTCAGTTTATACTTAATTCTGAATATGCAATAAGCATGGGGTCGCCAGTAGTGTCTAAAGGCATCCCCCAGGCAGTATTGCTATTAAATTGTTAGATGCAGCAGGACAGAGGGCACCTGGCTGCCTTAGTCTTAGGATGGTCCCCACTGCCCCTGGGCAATGCGAGCCCCAAATGGGTTGACATGCACAGAGCCTGTCTGCTTCTGTCAAGCTGGAAAGCAACCTCATGACCAGACAGTACTTGCTGCTGGAAGAATATTTAATTGTCTAATAGTGGGTTTTATCAGAAAACAACAAACTGGTTTGGGATCCTTTTTTTTTTTTTTCCGTTTTTGAATCCACCTGGCAACAGGCATACATCAACTCCTACTGAGTATAAATGATTTTATAAACTGCTTTTGTTCTTCACTGTAGGTGCATTTGCAGAAGAAAGCAATGTGACATCTGGGATGGAGGATGCCTGGTGTGTACCTGACTGAGTCTGAGAACTGAGCCACAATATCATAAAACACCCACATTTCAGGTACTTTTCAAGTCTTTCTGGAAGAAAAGTGTTGCTGCATAACCTGCACACCACCTCTGCCTGTACTCTGCACTGCAGAATTAGTTATAAAATTAAGTGAACGAACAGTGAATAAAGTAATAAGCAGGATAATACTGTGTTACAGACCACCATGGGAACAAACAGTTTGTCGAAGTTCTGATGCCTGTCAAGTTTTAAATCTTTCTGAAAAGAGGTTAAGTTGCTTTGGTTTCTCTGTTACTCGTGCCAAAATAAATAGACTGTGCTCAACTGAGGGAAAACAAATACTTGAAAATAACGAAAAATCAATAGTGCCCTTGTTATTCGGTAGCAGGTATACAGATCTAATCTGACAGGCTGTATTGAAAGTGTAAACTGAATGCTCACACACATGTATTAGTAATGTCAAGATGAAATGTTAGCCTGAATCTTATCAATTTGGTTTATAGGACAGGGAGGAATTACTGAAGTAATTTTACCTGAACACCCTCCCCTCCTCCTCTCCTCCCCATTATGGAAAGGGTGGCTCTCAAGAGTGTGTATTTGTGTATGTTTAAAAACATTTGGATTTCAGGTACCCTTCTTCATTATCATGAAGGTTTCAGTGTTGCCTCAACCTGTCAGCCTCTCCAGTCAGGAAGAAATATTAACAGCAAACCTATTTGCACTGAGAAATTTAAAGGAGTCTTTCATTCTTGGCCTGATAGCATTATTCCCATGGGCAGAGGACAAAGAAATATACAGCTAAGGAACAATTTCACATAAAAAACACATCCCTTCATCCTAAAGCCCTGCTATGTGTCATGCTGTTATGGAGAGCCTACAGGAACTGCCTCTGCCCTTTTGTACGGAGCTGGCCTCTAGGCTCCATGCAGTCTGCAGCCACCGGCCCCACTCATCTGAGGGAACTATGAATTTAAAGAGATTCCAAACTTTCATTTTCCAAATGTGTGTATTTCTAGTCCTTGTCTACAGCAAATGGAAATATATTAGGGATGGCAATTTTTTTTTTCTTTAGCTAGATTTTAAAAAAGGACAACATGCAGTCCTTCATTGGCTACAACATAGGCAAGGAAGGATGTAGTGACAGAAGAATGGAGACAAGGCTTGCTCTGGTAGGTCTGATCTGCCCTCCAGAAGCCCAAGAGGCCTCCAGGAGTGGTCAATACAAGCTGCTTTTTTGGGAGAAAGTACAGGAGGAACACAGTCGTACTGCTCCACTGTTTAAACTGAGAAAATGGCTTGCAAGACTGCAAATATTCAAAGAATAATCTGTCCTGTTATTTTTGGAGCAGCATTCTCTCTGACGTGTGTAAGTCATCAGAACAGAATGAATCCAGTGATGATTATTTTCAGCAATGAAAAAAAATCACCAGGAGATTTTGTTTGGGAGGAGTCACGAGGCGAGATAGAGGGACAAGGCCTTATTTTTGAGAATGTAGGCTGTGTCATGCACTGTCTGCTGGTAGTCATGGCAGAGCCTGGGTTGTCACCTGGGAAGACATTCTGCAGTGTGATGTGCCAATGGAGAGAGAGAGTCAGAGAGACTTGAATGTATCATCCCCATTTACAAGACACTGCTCTGGATTGTCCAAAATGGCCCGGTGGACCTCATGTTTTCTCTCTGGGACACAGAGCTGATGAAGTTCTGGGTGCTGCAGAGGGCAGTGTTGGTGAGAAGCTGAGCTCCCCCAAGATCTCTCTGTTGCGTAGGGAACATGGAAATGGCTGCACCATCCCTTGGCTTTGCACAGGACAGCTCTTCTCCTGTGCCTCTTGGGAAAGTGTGACCCAGGCCCATCAGTGCTTTGATCATCTTGTAGCCAGCACTGGCAAAACTTCAGAGAGGCCTGGATTACCTGGAAAGGTGCAGATGACAGGCATGCATATTGCTTAACTGCAGACAGTCCTTTGGGTGACTAATTTAGGAGAACTATTGTCTCTGTTTAAGGAGTGCTTTTCCGCTAAGGTTCACTATCTCGTCATGTTAGAGACTTAAATTATATGTACTCTCTCTCTCGTACTCAGAAAGCATAAGGAGTGTCCCCACACAGTTATCTTCTCTTTCAGATCTCCACCAAAGTGGGGACTTGTGGGGAATACTTCCCACTTTATTAAAAGTGCAGGAAATTTTCTAAACTTTTTGTACCCAGGCTTACCTGATTTGGAGCCCTTTGTCTTTGTTTCAGTGAAGCTTAGCAAACTACTATTCTAACTTGTAGCAATTATTTTTCCCAATAGAGAACTGCTTTGAGTGCCAGGGAGTCATCCTCTTTGCAAAGAGGCTGATGAGGTTATTGTAGGCTTTTGAACTCTATAGCCTCACTTTGTAGAAACAAAAAGTGCTGTGGGTGCAGCTTAGCTCAAGGTACCTATAACTAGCTGTTGATGCATGAAAGCACCTAAGTGAGATGTGCATATTAACACTATCATATCTATTGCTGTTTATAAAGGATAGCACTGCCTTTGCCATTTTTTCCATGTCCTTTAGTGTTTCCTGCCCTCCTTGGGAACATGCTCTGCTATTTGTGGTTGACTCAACCCTGCACTCCTGTAGTGGGCCAGGCACAGGCTGTCCCCCTAATCCACTCTTGGGTAATGGCATTACCCTTTTTGTGTGTGTGTGTGAACACCCCACCCTGGAATTTTCATAGAATAGAAAACGGGCTAAATCAATTAGAGCAACACAAACTGCAATTGGTTTTGCATGAATCTATTTGCGAGATAAGAATTATCTTCACTCCTCCCTCATGAACAATAACTGACAACATTACAGTCCTACTCGAATGCCTTTTGATAGGTTAATGGGCCCATTTTGAGACCATATAATTGCAGCAGTTTTGGTTCAAGAGCTGATGTGATGGATTACATCCCTCTTGATGCTTGGGGTTGGGATACAATACAGAGAGACTGCCTGGACCCTCTGGTGCCAGAGGGCTTAACACGGTATTGACAGGGCTGTGCGTATTAAATCCAGATCAACCTTCTGAATGAACGCAGGCACATCTGAACTTTCATGGCTGGAAATCTCCTTCCATAGTCTTAAAGCAGTTATTTTTAGTAAAGGTTGCTGAAAAAAAAAAAAAAGGAAGAAAAAAAGCTCATACCCTTACTGCTGAGATATGAGCTGAAGGAAACTCTCCTGTCAGATCTGTTTCATATATATTACAAGAACAGCAAAACAGAAAAGTTCATCACAGTATTATTTTATTTTCCTTTTTTTTTTTTTTTTTTTAAATTTCTTTTAAATTTATGGGATCTGACAAACCAGTCTGGAGGGTGCCAAATCCAAAGGACTTGGAGTCTTGAGGTATCCTTCAACATCGGGTGATAGCTGCTGATTAGTTTTGGCAGCAAGGGTTTCCTGATGATCTGCAAACGAAAATTAAGAAACTCTGGGACTTCTTGGAAAAAAAATGCAGCAGTGTTTCTTGCTTTAGAAGTTCATGCTGGGCAGTGCCGCTTTCCCAGGCTCAGCCTGGGTAGCTCTGCTAGGAAATGCCACTCTCACTGTATCGCTGACTCTTTCCTTTGGAATGAGCCAGGATCTTCCCAGAGCCAGGTACGAAGCAATGCAAGGTGGGGTGAGTAATGCTTTCTCCTACTTGCACGGCTGCCAATTTAAAAAAAAAATTCCTTTTTTTTTTTTTTTTTTTTTGTTTCCAGTGGTTGTAAACTGTGATTTTAAAATAAACTGTAAAGTTAAAAGCAATTGAAAGCACGTAAATGAGAGAGTACCTAAGAGAGTCTTTCATCTTGCGGGCCCACATGGCCCTGAGCAGTTCTGTCATTTAAAAGACCTTATACCACATCCTACTGCTCCTGGTACAAAGCTCCCAAAATCTGTCAGCAAATCTTTCATTCCTGCCTGACACCTTCCTACATGGCCCTTCATGAACACACTGGAGAGTTTGATGCAAGTCCAGCTTATGTAAACGGAATTGTTTTGAAGGTTTTCCAATAGGTGTTGAGCAATATTCTCCCATTTCATGAATTTACCAAGAAATTTGGTTTGCTTGTCTTTTTGTTTCAAAGAGATTCGTGTTGGAACCCAAGTTATTTTTTAATGGTACCCTTCACTATTGAGTTAAAGCCTTGATTCGGATAGCCTGGTGTGTTTTGAAGACTCGTGTCCACTTCAATAACATTTTTTGTTGAGTACATACAGCTCACATCTTCCTTAGGACCCTCTCCTAGGAGCTGAGAGAAACAGGTTCAAGACTTCAAGAAACCTGTTGCATGTAAGGTTTTTGGAATATGGTGCTTTCCTACAACACAGTCCAGTTCCCCTGACTCTTGGCAGTTTCAGGGTAGGTGACTGTCTCTTGGCACGTTGGCAAGGCCCACCTTGTACTCCATGCCACAAGCCCAAAATGTAGAATTTCAGAATTATTTGTAAAATTAAATTGGTGTTTTCCAGTTATTCCTAATGTGCAAAATTAATAAGTATTGAGATTGAAAATGTGCTGAGGCCTTGCAGTGTGCTAGCCCACAGAATCACAGAATCAACTAGTTTGGAAAAGACCTCTGAGATCATCAAGTCCAACCTTTGACCTAACACTACCTTGCCTACTAGACCATGGCACTGAGTGCCACATCCAGTCTCTTCTTAAATACGTCCAGGGACGGTGAATCCACCACATCCCTGGGCAGCCCATTGCAATGTCTGATCACCCTGTCTGTAAAGAATTTCTTCAAATGTCTTACCTAAACCTCCCCTGGCACAGCTTAAGGCCATGCCCTCTTGTCCTACTGCTGATTGCCTGGGAGAAGAGACCAACCCCCACCTGGCTACAACCTCCTCTCAGGTAGTTGTAGAGAGCGATGAGGTCTCCCCTGAGCCTCCTCTTCTCCAGGCTAAACAACCCCAGTTCCCTCAGCCTCTCCTCATAGGACCTGTGCTCCAGTCCCTTTACCAGACTCGTTGCCCTTCTTTAGACACACTCCAGCACCTCAATGCCCTTCCTAAATTGAGGGGCCCATAACTGGATACAGTGCTCAAGGTGCGGCTTCACCAGCACTGAGTACGGGGGAAGAAGCCCAAACCATGATGCTGTTCACGATTCATGATTTTTCTGTATCAAATACACACGAGTGTTTTAGGAGAAAAGGAAGGCGAATTTCCAGAAGAGGAAAACATGGAGACCAGTTGTTTCTGGGCTCAAAACCCCAAATGGTCAACAATTCTCCTAAAAACTTATTTTCAGAAGCTGTGAATCAGTTTTCCAGTTGAAACATACAAAATAGTACAAAACAATCTCTCCACCTCCCCTGAATTTCCTCTAATGTGGGTTGCTTAAATTCACATTCACCTAGTGAGACTTTCCTACTTAAAAAATCCTGGAGAATAAATACCAGAGGGAGTCATGTCACTTGTTCTCTAATATTTCTGTGAGTAGTCAAAAGAAGAAAAAAATCTGAAAATGGTTATAAAAAGTTTTATTTCAGTTCTGTGCAGTCCTTTTTCATCCAGACCTTCTGATACTAACACCCATTTCACTTCTCTCTGACCTGTTCTGCTGCTTGCAATCTCCAGAGTCATACTTAAAGAAATTATTCATGTTGCAGCTATGTCACGTGTGTGAACTAGGACAGTGCAAAGGTTTGTTTGACTATTTGCCCTGACATTTAGGGATGCAAGTTCTCTCTGGATGACAGGGTAAATGTCCATGGGAAATAATCCTTAGCAATGGAGAATCCTTGATCTTGCTCAGATGCAATAAGACAGTCTTACTTTCTGTTTCGTTTGAAGAAATAAATTACTGCTTTTTACTCATAGTCAGTAATAGGCAATAATGGCTTACTTGGGCTTAATGGTTCAGACCTGAAAGATACAGGTGCTTGGGTCTGATGCACTATAACAACACTCTCCTTAAAAAGTCCCTGGTTGTCTCCTCACTTTGTGGGATAGGACAGGAGAGCCTGTTCTCATGGATGAAGTACTATATTTTATACAACTAACAAAAAATCAACTTTTTGGGTAAAGACTGCCTTGCTCTACATGTTAAGGCAGGAGCCCCACTCCAGCATCTTGCAGTAGCTCTGTTGTGTGTTACCCTATTTTGATTGAAAACTGATGTTGTCACCTAAAAGCTTGGCTGATGGTACACCGCTTCTCTTTTGCAGAGTTGTGATGTTTGCTGACAGATTTTGTGTGTCTTGAGAAACCTCTAATGACTGAGACCTTGTAGACTCTCCCAGCAGTCTGTTCTCATTGCCACTATCTGGTTTGATATCTTGATGATAGTTTAAGCCCATAACTTGCATATAATGAAGTAATATTCCCTTTCTCTTACAGCTTCTTTTTTATGTATGTATTTGAAGATGGTTGCCCTTTTTTCTCTCCTCCCTGATCTTTTTGCCCCCCTCAGATCACGCAGCTGTTCTTGGCTGATTCGTGTTTTCAGTGTCTCTGACCATTCTTATTCTTGCACTTTCCAGAGTTGTTCCACATTTTTCTTTAATTGTAACATCCCAAACTCAACATATTACTCCTGGCAAACACTTACTATGTCTTTTATGCTACAGTTCTCTTTGGGTATCACAAAGTGGTACATGGACTTTGTTGTGATAGGTGTTCCAAGTTTGTTAGGTGGCCAGGGTAATTCTTTTAAACATATAGCATTTATTTCCTAGCATGGGCTTTACTAAATACCTTGCATCCAGTTTCACTTCTGGTAACCATAAGCTGACAGAACATGCTTGCTAAGTCTTTGATTCTAAACCTAGAGAAAGCAGGAGTGATTAAGGGCCACTGCTCTGGAGATTTTAGTATTTGTTGAGTTAAACATTGCTGAGCAGTCGAGCATCCCCACCCTTCTCATGAATGAATCTGGAAGGAATGAGTTTGAAGTCTTGCTGTGGTTGACTATAAACCTTTATTATACGTGGGATGTTCCTTGTGGAGGGTGGGAGGCGGTTGCCTCCCAGTTGAAATAAGCAGAATTCATCAACTTACTCACTGCCCTGCTGAGCAGGGCGTGATGGGAGTAATTCAGGGTGCCTGGCACCTGCTGGAGCAGGGAGGCTGGCTGGCAACCATAAACCCACAATAAACCTTGATGCCTGCCCTCAGTGCAGACTGTAAATAACAAAGGCATTTATTTTATTTTTTTCTGTGGGGATGGGAACAGTGGTGAGAGTAAACAGAAGGAATTAAAACCACGATGTTGCTGAAAACATGTGGTGGCACGCTCTCAGCTGCCACCACTGCCAATCTGTTTCAGAGCTTTTGGTATACAATTTGTACTCAAGGAAAGTTGGCTTACATCTTTTCCCCTTACCTCATCCTCACTGCAAGAAGCAATGGGTAAATGAGCAAATCTTTACATAAAAAAAAAGGAAGCAGAAAATTGTGAAGACTGAGGGTAACCACTTAAATGATGTTAACTGCCAAAGGCTACCTCTTGCCCCCCTTCTTTCCATTCTTACCTCCCTTTCACAGCTGTATCAAGGGATACAACCACAGATGTGTTCACAAGGTCACTGAAATTTTTCTCCTCTTTTTTTATGACAAGTTCCTCCAACTGATTTGCTCCCAGTTAAATCCATTAGCCAGGGTACATAGTGCCTTTTTTTTTATCCTTAAGGGGTGTGTATTTGAGCTATGGGCTATAATCCTCAGTCAGGTTGTTACTAACTACAAAGGCTATCATAAAATGCTCACCAAAGTCACCCATCCAACGTCATCATTGCAGTTGGAAATTCCTGGTCCTTACGGAAATTGCTAGAGTCTCTCAGCTGCAAGAGAGAGGGCAAGAGGGGCTGTGACTGTGTTGCTGCACCCCAGTGCCTAGTATTGTGAGAGATTTGGTCACCTGGACATTCTGGGCTGAATCTCCTCATCTTTTCTAAACTTGGAAAGTAAATTGAGTGGTCCTTTTTAATCCTTGCATGGAAAATGATTAGAAATCCCAGCTGCTGTGGATGCAGCTAAGGAGCCAAGGTCACTGATCCTAGAAGTGCTGGAAACTCAGGGGCTCCAGGCTCAGATTCTAGTGGCTCTACAGACCAACTGAAGATTTCAAACTGGTTTTGAACTTTATTTTCCAGAGTACTGGAATATTTCCAACACTGATTTTAGTTCAAAGCTATTGGACAGATAACAAAGAAAAGCCTTTACCTATGTGGCTGTTAATTTTTCATTTTTGTGTGTATTGTATTATATATATTATATAATTTATATATTTTGGAGATTGTTTCTCAGTGGACAGACATAGAACTGTAAATCATCACATACAACTGTCTAGGTCCCAACAGGTACAGGACACATGAGATCGGGAGAAGAGTACCCGAGGGCAGAAAATTAAGCCTTCAATTAACTCGAGTTACCTTCCAGTGATTAGATTTTGAAAAGCTGTGATTTGCATCCTACTGCTTACTTGCCTGGGTGTGCCCTGCGCTGCAAACTCAGCTCTTCAGCTGAAATGTTTTTGCTCCTACAGTGTTTGGAGTTTGTACTATTGAATGCAGTAAAAGGCATGATTCATGTTACAATTAAAAAAAACCCAAACCCAAACATCAAGGAAATGTATATAAAACGTGCATATTCATAATGGTAGAGTTCACTTTTACAAGTACTTTTATAAGAAGTGTTTATCCTGCCATAAAAGGGACGTTCTCAATTATTCACAGGCCGTTTATCCAGGTTGTGGATTAACTGTGCTGCAAAGGCCCTGACACTTTGCTGGCACTGTGCAAGGGGGTCCATCTGTACTCCTGTGCTCAAGCACAGTGTTCCAGGATCCAGTCCAAAGCTTTATAGTGAACTCTGTGTGGCAACACCTCAGAATGCCCCGGCTCCAGAAAAATTTATCCTTGTGGTTGCAGTGTTGCAAACATACCTTGGGTTGCACGTTAGCTAATACACCCTCTTGGAGCAGAGTGCAGAAATACCTAAGAGATTGTGAAAAGAGCAGGTTGTATCTGGCAAAGCCAGGGCCGAATTAGAGCTAATAAGTCTGGCTAAACTTATGTTGACTCTGTCTGGTGTCAATCACAAAGTTGACCAGTATTCACTTTCAATATGGTCAGCATGCTAAAAGATACACAGGCTGTGTCTAAACCATGTTCTTGGGAGTGACTCTGTGCTTCCAGACTGGATGCCTCCCAGAGTTTGTCCCAAGCCCCTGCTGAGTTGAAACCTGGAAATGTAGCAGTCCTCTTCTCCCTCTCTTTCTCTGTGCAGGAGAATGTCCCTGCTCCCCAGCTGAGGTCCAGTAACAACTCAAAATGCTAGTGTTGCCCTGGCTGTGACACCACAGCAATTCAAACTATGCTATATACACAGCTGATGACACGGTGCATTTGAAGTGTGCTTGTGACAGATACACAGTTCTCAGGAAATGACCATCTAGAGCAAGCATCATCCATTCTAGCAGCACAGTCCAGCATATACCACCATGAAGTTCATGACTTTGGGGAAGTCCCTGAGTGTGGGAGGATTTGACCCAGGAGTTTGCAAAAGCTAAAAACATTTATGTTTGTTTAACTGCCTTAACTTACTTTTTCACCTTTTCTGCTTAAATTCCCCCTCTTTATATGGTAATGAAGGAAATTAATACATCATAAAAACCTCAGAGGGGAAAAAGTCATAGATGAGTCACCGAAAATATTAATAAAATCACTGAATGAAGCTGATCCATAGCTTCCAACCTTCCTGTTTTTCTATACCCACTCCCCTTGCAAGCTTCACAGACCCAGCTTTGCCCCTCCTTGGTGTTCAGAGGGGAACCAGAAGGATTTCTTCACCTCCCTGTAGCGAGGACATATGCCAGAGTCACAGAGTCCCACCCTCACCATGCCAGGATGTCACAAAGTCTTTAGCACCTACAACAACCCCTGAAAATTCTCAGAGCTACTTATAGCAGCAACCAAAATGTCTTATCACACCCCTGTCTTGGTGACAAATTAAAACTGCAATTTGATTATTAACATCTTTCCAAATAAAGGGCTGGATCTCACTTCCCCTGCTGCTGATTGCAAAACTGGACTTAACTTTAGTGGAAGTAGATCTGGCCTCAGGATATGTTTAGAGAAAGCAAGTAGCAGCTATTTTCCTAGTGTTTATTTTACATTTCAGGTTGAGGCATTTGCAAGTGTGGTTTCTGCTGGACTTTGTATAGCTGGGGTTGTGACTAACAGTAATAACAGGCAAGGCTGTGACTTTGCCCCAGCCCCGGAACAAGAGGCCATCCTGTCCCCAGAGTCATGCAGAAGGCATATGGTGACTCACGCCCTCGTAATCCCTCTGCTGGATTTCCCCTTGCTCCACAGGAAAGGAACTTTTTCCCCCTTTTATACTTAGCGCTGCACATGATCCCAGCCATGCTGGTCCCATAACCATGAAGTGTGTTGAGAGTGTGACACAGGTCAGGGTTTTAGCACCTAAGGGATGGTAAGCACTGGTATTTAGTGGGAAACTACGCTCCATTTTATTCTGCCTTGAGCATAAACCAAACATGGTGAAGGCAGCACTTCTGGGTAAGGGCTCCATAAAGAAACATCCTTTGGCACAGCCCCCTACAAAACCCACAGCCTGAGCAGAGATTTCAAGGTGCACTATGATTTCCATCTACTCCCTCAGCGTCCATGTGACTGCAGGTTTTGTTCATTAGTCGACTGGCTACACAACTTGTCTCTGGGCCTTTTTTCCATGGCAGTGTCATGCATCAGTTTAATTAATTATTAATTAATCTATCTCCTTCCTTGATGATGGGATCATCCTCAGGTGATGCTGTCCAGCAGATCCTAGCACATGCATGTGTTGGCTTCCTGTGAGATTATAGCTCCAGAGCATTCATGCAGGGGCAATCTGGAAAGCATCTGTGTGACTAGTGATGATCGTGAGAGGCTTGGAAAACTAGATATTTTGAAAGCTTCTGTCAAGAGAGACTGGCTGTGTCATTCCTCTGTGTCATGTTCAGAGAATCTGAACTTAGTTATGGTTGTTTGAACAACAGATAAAATAGAGTTTCTTGGACACTGTTTTCTTCCAAGCAAGTGCTTCCCCTTCTTTCATACCTTCCACTACTTATCAGCTCCACTTTTGTCTCTGATGGATTCATATTTAGGGAACGGCCTTTGCAGTTGAATTGGATTGCTTCCAAAGCTCCAGGAAAAATGTGCTAATGGATAACTGGATTTGGGGGACATATGTATTTTGCTCACGTTGAAGTTCCTTGTTTTCTCACCAACAAGTTCTTGAGCTCATTGAGTGACACAGCCTCAAAGACCATGTGCAGGTCTTCCACCAGACAAACCTGTGCTTCAAGATGGCGCAGCACTTCGAGGAGATCAGCTTCTCTCAAGACTGAAGCCTAATCGAGATGGGAGCTAAATCTAATCAAAGAAGACAATTTTTTTTTTTTTAGAAAATGTTCAGCTGTTGTCCCCTGAGATAAAGATTTTGACTGTTTAGAAGATTTAGGTTTAGATTCTTAGAGTTCTTACTTATGTTAAGCTCTCACCATTGCATCATTCAGAAGTTATGAGTCTACTGCTGCCAGTCAGCTCGAAGACCTAACCTGTGGGACAGAGTATATCTCTACCCTGCAATCACATCACTGACTGCTGTGGCATCTGCATACCAGAGATAGCTGCATAGCCCAGAAGCTGCAGTCTGTTTGGCAAATGCACCTGCATGCAAATGGCAAAAATAGCCCTTATGTGTCTAGTAAATCCCTCACTGCCTGCTTTTGAAATTCCCCTGCCTCAAGCAAGCAAAATGACCTCGGGCAGCCCTTTTCTCTACCTCACTGACTAGGTATCTGCACAGTTCCTGTGCTGTCAGTCTATGCTACAACTCAGCAGTGGGTACCTGGTGAACATGGTTTCAGCACAAAAGGTTCACCTGCTAGCACAGGACACGGTCATCTTCTCTCAGCCGTGTGACAAGGCCACACCTCTTTCATTTTCTCTCCAGAAAAGGTAGCAATACACATATTTGGGAAAACACCTATAATCTAAACCTCTAAGGCTAACTAATTCAGTGTAGTGGATCATACAGACACACTTTGAAAGTCCTTAAACACCACTTACGTGGGAGTTGACTGGGGGATTTCTTCTTGTTTTGGCACCCTGAATAGGTGCAGGCTTTTTTTTTCCATCCAAAAGATTTGACTGTGTGACCTGTCAGAAGTGGGATTAGGTTGCAAGTAAGAAAATTCCCCCTCAGAGGAAGCCAATGGTGCCACGTACTTAAGTAATTTTTGAGGGAAAAAACCCCAAACCAACCAAATAAATGCCCCCAAACTCCACAAATTCAAAGTGACTTTTTGTGAAACCGGTTCTCCCTTCAGGCATCCTCGGCAGCCTGTTTTGTGCTCAGTCACCTCTTCCCCGATGCACAAGCAGTCCTCTCTGCCCGACAGGAGCTGGAGGGGGCTGGCTGCGGTGGGGGGCAGCTGGTGAAGGGGCTGCAGCTCGACAACAGCGCCGGCACTGTGAGAGCCGCCCCAGCTCTGCTGCTGAGGGCAGTGTAGGCTCACGGCATGCGTTATCTTCCCGCGGAGCTCCTTCTCCCAGCACATAAACAATTTTGTTTTTGTTTAAAGACTTTCCCACACGAGTGTCTGCCAAGTTCAGAGGACTGCTCTTTGAGATTGATCTTGAATTTTTTGGAAAGGGAGAGGAGATTATATAATAAATTCAGTTAGCCTCAGTGAGACAGTTGGGAGATGCTGTTTTAGACTACAGCACAACAGCCAATGGAATTAAGAAAAAGAAAAAAAATCCACAGAGAGTAAGTGGGGAAGGAACTCAATTTTCAATTTAGTAAGTCTAGTTTGGAAGCAGATTCACAAAGGAATCATCTACACACCAGATGATAGTTGAAACATTCTCAAAACAGTAAACCTGAATAAATTTATTTATCATAGAACAACCAGCATGTCTTTTTTTAATACACAGCTTGTTGTACACCTTGTCGTGTATCTATGGACTTGATGATCTCAGAGATCTAACCTAAAGAGTTTTATGATTCTATGATACAGTGGTTTTCACATAACAGTCAGCTGGTGATTTAAAGAATTATCCCTAGTCTTACTGTTGTGACAATGTTGAAATTCCAGTTGTTTGCCAAGTGGCTTAGGCCTCTTGATACTTGTTGTCCAGTCCAGGTCTTGCTATTCTAAATAACTAAACACCCCAATTGCAATTTTTAGAAATAAAAATGCAACAGAAACATTCCTTTGTCCTGCTGAAAATTTTGTGTCTCCACATTGTGGAAGACCTTCTGAATTTTAGTTCAGTAATGTAACATTTCTACAGAAATTGAAATTTAAAAGCACTGTGAAGCCAAGGAGCTGGCCTGACACTGGGACTGCATGGAGGCAGGCAGGCTGCACACCATGAGAGCTGGACATCTACTGTGGGTTGTCTTGGCGTTTTTGGTGGAATTGAAGCAGCTGGCCAAACTAGCATTTTCTCATGGAAATGCTGCTGGCAGTGAGACTGAAATGGGAGGGAGAGCTGTCAGAGCAGCATCCCTGAGAGAGAGGGAACATCTGACATACTCGTCATCTCTAGCTCTCCTGAGTGATGTCTCATGGCCAGTGAGGGCAGGTATTGCTCTGCAGTGGGAGAAACTGTGACAAAATGTACAGACAGTACCAAACCTACAACACTGCCTGGGTATCCTCCTGTCTCCTTTGAGCTGCCTTAGTGTTTCTGCCATAACCAGTTCACCATCTGTAGAGAACACAGAGAATTAGTGAAGCAGCAGTAGTGGCGTGAAGGAGTTTCAGTCTTAGGAACTAGTCCTCTATAAATAAATACAATTAAAAAATGTAGTGATCATTATGGTACCATCTAAGATGTCCACAGTAAAATAAATTCATATATATTGAGATATATAAATAAATTCTTATATATTGAGAATTGAATAAACTCTATTTGTAAACTGAACAGGGAACTACATCAGTTTTACAGTTGTCTCATAGTTAATTATTTCTTAAAATAGGACTTTATTCTAACTACAGAAACTGCAGGGATTCTTGGGAGCTAAAAGATCTTAAAAAAAACCAAGTCATGGATGGTATAACAAGGGGTCTTTGTCGAATGTGTAGTTCAAGATTCTAGAGAGATTATTTCAACTTTTCTCCTCTTTCTATACTACTGAGCTTGTTTTCTTTTATGTGAGGTCTTTAATTCATACTGCTGGTACAGGCTACAAACAGTTCAGAGCACGTTTCTTTAGTTATTTAACGTTTTTTTCCATTACATTACAGTTTTTCCATGTAAACTTAAAAGAAAGCTGCTGTATTCTGAAGATAAAAGTGAAGACCTGTTTGTTAACATAGAATATGCTGAGCTGGAAGGGACCTACAAGGATCATCGAGTCCAACTCCTCGCTCTGTGCAGGACACCCCAAAATCACACTGTGTGCCTGAGAGCGTTGTCCAAATGCTTGGTGAATTCAGACAGGCTTGGTGCTGTGACCTGACTGACTTCCTGACTGTCCTCCTGACTTCCCTGGGGAGCCTGTTCCAGCACTAAACCACAGTCTAGCTGAAAAACCTTTTCCTGATATCTGACCTAAACTTCCCCTGACTCAACTTCATGCTGTTTCCTTGAGTCCTGTCACTTGTCACGAGGGTGAAGGGATCAGTACCTGCCCCTCTGCTTCCATTCGTGAGGATGTTGAAGACCACAATGAAGTCTCCCCTCAGTATGTGAAACTTCCATTTACTATTGTTTCCCTTAGTGGAATAATTGGTTTGGCATGAATTTGACAATGATACCGACCCTTTTTATCTACAAAAAAAAAAAAAAAAAAAAAAA
>VXAY01004091.1:1106242-1123453 GCA_013399855.1 Oxyruncus cristatus
AAAGAAAAAAAAAGAAAAAAAAAGATATTTATTGTGCAAGGTAGATGGAAAGGTGTTTGGTGTTTCCTGGCCACCAGGTACCTCAATAGCAATGAGGTGACTGGAGAGGCAGGAAGCAAGGAAGCAGGACAAGGAAGGAAATCCAAATAAGAAGAATGTGCCAAAAGATCTGCCATCCATGTTTCAAATTGTCTCTCCTCTGACCTCTTTCCCCCAGGATCGTGCCGGGTCTCACCTCTCTCACAGATAAATATCCAAACTTCAGAGCATGCCAGCTCTGACACCTCAGGACTAACTAAAGCATAAAGAAACTTTACAATTCTTCTTCAAGCATCTGCAGTCGCGTCTGTAGGCCAGGAGTTTTCAGCTGCTCCATCTGCCTCTCCTGACTCACCACTGGGCTCCCACCGAGGCAATGGGGTTTGCTGCCCAGGCTGGGGCCATGGCAAAGCCTGTCACATCCTGTGGATGCAGCTACAGGATGGGTCCAAGTCTTTGTACTCTTTCATTGCCTTGTCTGCAGGCCACCTCCAGGCTCAGACATGCCATTCCTCGGGTAGGGACACCTTCTTACCTCTGAAAAGCGAGAAAAAAAGACTCATAGGAAACCTCAGAGGATTTATACACCTACATCCTTCAGGATATGTGGTTTCTTACTCAGAAGATGATTTTTTTTTTTCTGAGTCAGTACTGAAAAAGTAACTGGTCTGCCATATCATTCAGAGGGACTGCGGTACTCCGGTGCTGCCTTTTGCATGAGCCTTAAATCAGAACTGCATTTTCTCAGGCAAAACCAATCTGGTCCCAAGAAATGAACTGAGCAGCAAATGCAGCCAGCCATGCTTGTCTTCCACACCTTCACCTGGTTATGCTAGCCATATCCTCTTTTCTTCAGGTGCTCTGTGGTGTCACCGAGCATTTTAAACAGGGGTGACAAAGTTAGTTCAGGACAACAGTGTCCCTGTGATATATATCCCAAAGCTACCTTTTATGGATGGTCCTGTTCTATTGAAAACTGAGGCACAACTTCTGCTCTGTCATTACACAAGGGAGGAGAAAAATACTTTCTCTGCTTATTAGATACAGTTTATACCAAGGCAGGTAGCCCTGTGACTATGTCTTTTTCTAATTAGGTGCTTCTGTATCCTCAGGATGCATTAGTTTATCTGAAGACTTCTAGCAAATGTATAGAAAATCTGCAAAGCAAGACAGGCAATGAACTCCTTTCCTTTTTTGCCCTTTTTTTTTTTTGTGGTTAGAGAAAAATATTTTAGAGCATCTGTTTCCCAAATTCCAAGCCAATCTAATCCAGTTGTAAAAATTTACACTGTAATGCATCATCTCCTGGAATCAGAGCTAATGAAACTTCCCACAATAATATGATCAAGCACAGTCCCAATGAAGAAAGCAGTTCCTTTTTTCAGAACGGTTACTCCAAGAAAATAAATACTTAATGTTCATGCCTGAGTTTTCTTCCAGACTCTATACAACAGGAATGTTCAGAAGAGGCTTTAAAAGACTGTTCTTGCCTCCTGACCAGCACTCCTACTGCAGACACCCATAGACAGGACCAGACGATACTGCAGTGTTATGAAAAGGCATCTCCGGAGGAATTTAAATCCTTATGGTTTCAGCTGCCCCCCAGAATTTATTAGCTAACAGATCACCACTTCCTGCCATCATTTCTGGAAGTCTTGGTCTTCTGATCATGCCATCATGTTCCTGAAATGTGCAAAAAAATGGAGGCTCTGCATGCCTGTTCTGTTTGATGAGCACAACATCCTGAAGCAATACAAACTCTCCATCATTTTTGGCCAGTTCACAGTGAAACAGGCTTCTGGATCAACTCTTACTTGTACTAGATATCAGGACACCAGGTCTACCTCTGAGAGCCCAGCAATTTATCTCAGAAGTGATATGGCAGAAACTGATGAGGCTGATCCTCCTGTTATGCTGACACCCTGCTCCCCAGGGTCCACTGAATAATTTGTAGTTACTTGTCATAAGTATGAATGAAAAACAAGGGATGCACCTTTTTTTTGACTTGGGGCTATTAGTTAAGCAAAACTGGAACTACACTTAGGCTAGTAATGGTGCCACAGCTGGGTATCTTATACAAAAACAGTTCTGAGAAACAAAGATTTAGGTAGCAGCAAGTATCCAATGATTAAAATATTGTTTGTTTGTTTGACTGATTGATTCATTGATTAGAAAATCGATTTGAGAGAAGCCCTGCAGGGAAAGACTTGGGGATACTGGTTGATGAAAAACTGGACATGAGCCAACAATATGCACTCGCAACCCAGAAGGCCAACCATGTCCTCAGCTACATCAAAAGCAGCATGGACAGCAGGTCAAGGCAGGTGACTCTGCCCTGGGCAGGGGAGTTGGACGAGACAGTGTCTGAATGTTCCTCCCAAACCAAGCCATTTTGTGATTCCATGATTGTAAGTATTCTGCTTCCTCAGATGTGCCTTGCTTAGTTGTTAGAGATGCAGCTCATGGCCATATGGGACAGAAAAGTAGGTGTTATAGATATGGTTGCTGAAGAGCTCCCCAGATGATTCTGAGTCCTTGAACTATTGAGAAGAATCAAGATTGAAAAGAAAAACTTGCTTCTCTTGAAGAGTTCTAAAGTTCTTGTGAATTGCCAAAAAAAAAGAGAGAAAAGTTGCCAGTGCAATAGATGTCTTTCTAATATGTTGTGATCTAGTCAGTGCTCTTGCATCACAACCCCCGTCTGAGTGTATAAATCTGCAGCCCCTCCTAAAAACCTACCACTGCCACAGTGTTGTCAACCAGATTTCTCCTCAGCACCAGGTTTAATATAAAAAAAATTGCTGGGGGAGCCTGAAGATGGAGTGAAAGGCAGAGAAATTTCTTTCTTTTGTTTGAATTAGCATTATTGTATTTTGATAGTTGGAGCTTTTCGTATTAGGAACACAAAATACAATTTGTATGTAAAAATGTATTCCTGGTTTCTACAGTGATACCCAGATATTTTCAGTATTGTTTCCTAGACTTTTTCATATGCACTATAACTTTTTATTTGCTTTTCTATCCAATTCTCACTGAATGGAACATTTTCACCTACTGTTGCCCCTCCTCCACTGCACTCCTCCAGTTCATGAGCAAGTTTACTGAACTCCCCAGCAGCTCATGTTTATTTTCTTATCTTAAGTTAGAGTGTGAAATTAAAACACTTGATTTGTCCTTGGCAAGTTAAAATGCATATTATTTATTCAGCACTGTAGGGGTCTTCAGCTCTTTGTGAACAAAAGACCCTGAAATGCCGTGGCATGGGGCAGCACGCTGCCAAGGGTCAGATCTTGCAGATGCTCAGACTGGGCACGATGGAGCACACAGAGCCATAGCTTGCTTAGCTAACTTCCCGGGATGCTTTGTGGATGTATGCTCTACTCCTCACACCTGGTGTGCCTCACCAGGACGTTTCACTGAAAAGACATTAGTACCATTGTTCTACTTGGGCACAACCCTTGGGGAGACTATTGCGGAGCACCTTGGTGCCAGGTTTACTTCTGGCACCAGGTCATGCAAATGCCATCAGCCATGTTTTACAACACCTCATTTGGGCATTGCTAGCAGTCAGCTTACAATGTCATTGACCTCCAGGTGGAAAAATTGCCTTTATTCACCTTTGAAGGTTGGTTTTTACAGTCTCCATGGAACTCCAGGTGGCTCTACCCATATTTGTAGCTGAGGCAAATAGCACCAGGGTAGTGTTCTCCACCAATGATTCATAGTGACTATCATAAACCTGCTGTTATATATTTTTTAAAATTTCCATATAGCTTAGTTATTAGTTAAGATCTAAATCAATTAGAAAAATTGCTTACCTGTACAACTGTAATTAGTTTTAACCTTAAGTTCAGGCTAAAAGCACACATTCAACAGGCTTCTGCAGCTTCTCCTAGTCTGTTAACAGAGACAAAAATTTCTAGTCACTGCTGAATTTAAGGTGAGAATGGTATAAAAAGTTGGTTAAGTTTTAGAAACTGAAAGTAGTAGTGAGTAAAAATAGAACATTTCACCACATCTTTATGCTCAATTCTTTGGAGTATGTACACACATACTTGTGAATGTCTCAACATAAAGTATTTCTCATAAAAATAATCAGTACCCAGCCCCTTGTCAAGTGTTACCCTTTTATCAATGCCTGTAATTTTCTCAAAAATCAGCAGTGTTTCCAAAGAATCAAGTTTAAATCAAGATAGAGCAATTTCATGAAGGTGGAGAGTAAAGTCAGGCATTTTAGAGCTGAAGTATTATCGTGGATGAAATTCTTTTCCATTTTTTCTCCTTTGCTATGATATCAGATGAGGATTATATTTATGAATAAGTAATTTACCATCAAGTGTTGCAGTTTCTTCTGTAGCTGAATGCCATAAAGTTTAGGACATCCAAAATCAGGTTGTTCCAGTTTTAAGCCCATCATAAAAGCGTTAAGCCTATTTTGTATGAGACATGGAAGAAGTATTCAGTCACTTAAATGTCTCTCCATTCGTTTCAAACATAAAAAAGTGCAAGTGGAAAATGCTCACCTAATAGCTGGAAAAGGTCTGAGGATCCTTTCAACTGCAGGTTATAGAGATGGTTATCTGTGGGAGGACATTCCTCATTTTTTCCATATGTTCAAAATAAACTGTCTTCTGTGATTCTGAAGCTCTCTTGGCAGGAGAGAAAAAGTGTTGAAATACTGTGTTTCACAATTTTCCAGACCAAATGGTAACTTATCTAAACGATACATTACTGTATTATGCAGTACGTAAGCTCACCAGTGCTCTGCAAGTCGATAATCCTTTTCATTTTTCATTACTTTATAGTTAGAGAGTATCTTGCAGAGTTATCATAAGCATTATCAGTGCAAACAGTGATATGCAGCCAAGGACCTTCATGATTATACCATGTTTTTTGCTTGTATGGGATATTTTAGTGCAGTCGCAGTACCTCACTGAAAGCAGTCCAGCAGATGACAGATAATTTCCCCTCTCTGTGTTTAGTGAGCAACAGTTATTTGAAACATTTTGATATTACAATGGTGGAGGAGTCAATGGCCATAAACTAAAATCTATTCCTTTTATCAAAGCTTTAATTTTTATGTTGTTTATATTTATATGATATGGTTGGCAGTATTTGGTGTTGGCAACACACAGAAGCTTTTGTCCTATAAAGATATGTATGTGATTTTAGCTCTGAGTGAATCTTGGGAAATCACATCATGTCATTTGCACCATTTCTTTGTGCAAAAGTCTCACAGTATGTACACAAATGCTCATGAATTACTCAGTACAAAATATTCCTCAACAGAATAAACTGTCCATGATCAATTCACCTCCCGACGTGAGCACGGGTAGCATTTTGGTATAAATTTGTTGTTTCCTTAGCAGCCAACCTGTTGTTTTCTGTGGTTTCATGTGTTTTAACAATGAAAAACATTTCAAGAGCTTTTTTCTTACAAGCTGTAAGAAAAAGATCTTTTTAGTGATTCACACTCTTTGCATGCTGTCTTATCACGAGCAATTCAGAAACTTCTGCATAAGCGACCATGAGCTGTCTGACACTTATTGCCTTCTTTCTTTCTGCTCCACACCAGATCATTTCTACACTTATTTGTGAAATCTGACAACCTCTTTTTTTTTTTTTTTTTTTTCGCTTGAGGGAGGGCTTTTCTTGACATTTTAATGGAACAGTATCAGTTTAGTTGTTGTCACAGTCCTGATCCATGGAGGGGTGTAACTTGAGCAAATACAAGTATGTAAGTAAAACTTATACTAGCCTTTAAATCACAATGATTTTGTCGGCTTTGAAAACATTGTATGCTAGGCTGACTGATCCCACAGTCTCCATACAGTACAGGCAGTATTTGATCCATGACATATATTCAAGATAAAATCACAATACATACCAAAAGTTTTTCCTTTGCAGATTCACTGTAGCAGCAGATCTTTTGGTAGGTAGATGACTTTGGAAATTATTTTTTCTTCCCTTCTTGCTTTTCAGTCACAATGTAATTTATTGTTTTGCAAATTTTTAAACAAAATTTAGAACCCTTTGTTGTTGAAACTGTTGCACAAGTGTAGTGTGTTATTTAAGATCAGGAATGCAAGACTTCATCTGAAAATGAAGGTGTGGAAAGATCTGGGGAGATTCCTACAATGGGATCTTAATTTATGAGGGACTCATCAGAGGACCTGTCTCTACGAGAAGTGCCGGTGGAAGAGGTTATGGGCTCCATATGTATAATGAACAATGCCCAGTCATCAGGACCAGATGGTATTTACCCAAGGGCTGTAGAGGAATCAAAGGATGAAATAACTGAACTGTAGCATTTAAACTCACTCTGAAAACTAGTGTGGTAGATGAAGGCTGCTAGCTGGCAAACTAATACCAAATTTTTATTGTGTTAGCTATAAAAGAACTTTGTTCAAGGGAATTTCAGGGGAACTACAGGCCAGTAATCCTGACGTCTGTGCTTGGGCAAAGCAGTAGAAACCACAATGAGTACCATAATTAATAAATATGGATAAATATGCTGGACTGTACAAACGCCAATATGATGTTTGCAAAGGGAGGTCTATTATTGAAATTCCATTAAAATCTTACTTATTAAATACTACTTCTCTGAAAGAGTCAGCAAATATGTAGGGATATTCCATTGATTCAATCTATTGAATTCTTAAAAATATTCCTGCAAGACCACAAAAGTCACTCTTGGAGAAACTGAAGAACTATGGGATAGAAGTTCCTTGTATGCATAAATAATTGCTTACAAGATGGGAAGGAGAGAGTAGAAAACATGGTCTGTTTTCATCAAGGGTTGTTATCAGAGGAGTTCCAGAAGATCTGTGCTAAAACCCTTGATCAAAATATTTATGTGGGATCTGGAAAGGGGCTTAATAGTGAGATAACATTGGGGACATCATTAGATTATTCAGGATAGCAAGATGATGGCTGGCTGTGAACAATTGCAGGGGGTTTTACAAGACTGTGTGACCAGATGGTAAAATGGTAGATGAAGTTCCATGTAAATAAAGATAAGGTGATGCACACTGGAGAAAATTATCTGGAAATTAAATGTAAAATGTTAAAGACCAGGTTGCTATCACTTGTGAACAAGATCTTGGGGCTATAATAGTTCCATGAAAAAGTCAGTCCTGTGCTCAGTAGCAATCAGAAAAGCAAATTAGATATTACGGAGTGTTAGGAAAAACATATAGAACAAAACAGTGACCATGATGGTGCCACACTGTATAAACCCATGATTTCTGTGAGTCTTGAGTAACAGGCAGACCTGAATCCTTTTCCATCTCTGCTGTAGAAGAGAAGCAGGTCCCAACAAGTGCAGGGAAGGTGGCTAAAGGAGTGGAAGGGGTTTCCACGTATTCCATGATTGTGTGAGCAAGGCTTTTCAACTTGTGAAGGAAAACCATCAAGGGAGAGCTGGAGCCAGAGCCTAAAGAGGCCTTGGTAACAGAGCAAAGAGAAAGAAATGGACTGATTATTGCCCCTCCCAGCATGAGACCTCACGTCCAACCAGTCTATCAAGTACTAGCTCCAAACAAAACAGCATGTTTTTTAGTACACTGTCTTCAAATCATTTCCCTTCTTTGTCCTAGTCATTGGTCTGAAACCCAGTTACTCTGAAACCCAGCATAGCACCTCAGAGGACAGCACTGGCATGGTACAGGGATGCCACTCAGGTCCCAGCTCCTCTTCCAACAACAGGCTGTTGAGCCTGGATAAAAATTCCCAGCATGATATTTCCACTTTAAAACTACTAAGCTTTGCCAGAAAAATATGGCTTGATACAAAGCTTCAAAACAGTATCACTCATAAAGCACCTACTGAACCTTTTCCAAAACCATGTTATGGCCTGTATGTAGGAAGCCTTTTCTGTTTACACAACTGCTAGTTAACATTTTCTGATCATGCCATATTTATTTACCAGGGTTACAAATGCAAGAAACAAAGGCCTGAGGTAATTTCATGTTTAATATATAAAGTCTCAAGAAAAAAGACATTATCATGTCCTTTTTTTTTTTTAATTTCAAATCTGTGAATCCTTTTCTTCCTGACATGGGTTTTAGTATTTACTTAATATAAGGAGGAATCTCATGAGAAAGAAAGGTGATTACCTGATTAACAACCTATTCACTCATTCACTGAATCTTCCATTTCCTCATGTAACCAGTGAATGAACTAAGTGTAGCTGGGGCACCCCAAGCCAACAAGCAAAGAAAAGGTAGCTGAGGATACAGAGAGGACAAAGAGGAGATAGTTCTCCTGGATAAAAATACAGGAAGTAGTTCATGGGAAGAAAAACCTCTAATAGAACTAGAGCAGGAAAGCATGGCAACAGTTCTATTTCTACACAATATGCTCATCTGGGTCTCAGGTATGATTCATACCAGCACACTGGATTCTGATGTTGCACTAATTGTAGTTTCTCTCTTTTTTTTCCTTTTTTTTTTTTTCTTTCCCTTTTATTCCCCTTCCCAAAACAGACATTGTGAACCTTCTGGTGTAAAGACTTTATTCTCTCCTGTTTAAACAGTTCCTAGTACAGAGTGTCCCTGACCCCATCACCAGGATGTGCTTTGGCAAATACAAATCAATAGGAGAGGGTAGCTGGAAATGAAATGCTGAAATCGGGCCTTGATACTCAGAAAAGATGTTTCTTTGGTATTTGTTTCTGTTATTATTACTATTCCTTTAAGTAAACAAACACATTAGTTCACCTCATTAAAATCAAAGAAAAAAATCTGAGAAATGTAGTTCAGCAGCCAAAGTCTCAAAATCCACCTTGAAATCTTATTGGCTGTCTTCTCGAGGGAAGTGTAAATCTTCCTTTCCTTGGCTTTTATTTCTGAATTTGGCTCTGCTCCTGGAAATCTTTCCTGAGAGGCCTCCACTTGCTATAAATGTTGCAAAAGAAGCCTCGCTATTTGCAATGCCGTTCTAATTATTTTTCTGATGGGCCAAGAGTTGCCTTATGGCCATCTTGGTTCTGTACTTCTAATGCATCATTTGGAATCATTCTGGATATCAAGCTCTCACTACCAGCCAAAACAACTGTGTATCTCAGGGTCGGGCCTTTAGTCTGTCCGTGTCCCTGCAAACTCAACTGAAGATTTCCATCTGATGGTTGTGATGCAATGCAGCAGATTCCTTGCTGGGAAGACAACAGGAAAAGGAGATTAAAAAAACAAATAGAAATGGAGATGAAAGGAGGCTTGGCCATGGGGACCCAGGAAGAGTGCCCGTATCTGATCTTTTCCTTGTACTCTTCTTCTGGGATCCTGCTCTAAGAGGGGTCTATACCCCCATTTTGGAAGAAAACCCAGATGTCCACTGCACTTTTTTTAAAACAACAAGAGAAGGGTTCTGGAAGAAATACACTGACTTTTTAATGGGTATCTAACTTTGCTTGGATAATTGGATGGCCTGGGGTGCTTTTAAGAAGAAATGCTGTCAGGAAAACACATCGGGGGCTCGGTGTCTCACAGTGGATCAGATCATTTTGCAGTAACAAGGCAGGAAGTTCAAGCTAGACAGCTAGAAGAAGTCATCCAGAGGAAAAAAAAAAAAAAGAAAGAAAAGAAAGAAAAAGAAGCACTGTGGAGCTCAAATACAACTGTTTGTTTCGCTTTTGGGTTTGTGCTGAGCACAATCCAGCTTGCAGGCTCCACAGAGGTGCTCAGAGAAAGGATGTTGATAAATGAATGAATTTCAGGGGACAGGAAACACTGATGCTAACTTTACTGGGTGCAGCCATAAGACTGCACTGTAACCTTTGAGCTTTGGCTGCAAAGAAATGTTGTGCAGCCCCGTGCGACACTATCACAAAGCTTACGAGCCGGGGGCAAAGAGGAGGGAAGGGGAGAGAAAGGGGGCAAATAACATCATTACTTACTTTGGTTTTAGTTCAACATTTATCTTTAAACATTTTTTTTCCCTCTGAATTAGTTTCAATAAAACGTGCATCGCTCGTGGAGCTCCTTCAATAAAAAAGTCACTGTTTGTTATACGATAACACTGAACAGACTCCAGGCACTCCATTTTCTTATCTTAGATATACAGTGGAGCATAACTCAAGCAAAGGGGAGAAGTTAATGCATCTGTAACACTAGGTAACAGAAGCAACAGTAGCATGTTAGTGTAGTAATAACTCTCACATGTGAAATATCTGAAGATGGGTTTTATTGAATTCAGTTTATTTAACCAGGATAAACCCTTGAGATACGGATCTCATTTACAAGATGGTGTTGGCAAGAAGGCAGATTATTACAAGCACATGTGGAAGATAAGTATAAAACAAAAAGTGAAAGACCTGTTTATATTTTTAATTAGAATCCTTTTATCACCAAAAATGTTAAGTGAAAAGGAAGGCATTAGATATAACTATTACTTGTTGATACTAACTGCAATGATCCTTCCTATTTCCTTACTTCCCACTTTTTTTTCCCTGGATCTTAACAGTATATAAAAAAAAGGGCGAAATATCCTCCCTTGTTGTACATCAGGCCTGGATAAGCCTGTTTTGTTCAGGAACCTTTCACATATCCTGGTGAAATGGTCCACAAGGACCCAGTGACTGTGTCAGAACAGGGAAAAGCAGCAGCGCAGAGCTGCGCAGCGGCGAGAGGGCTGGGGTGGAGAGCCCCACGACTGGGCATGCTACTGAAATGCAGTCAAATCTAGGTAATGCTGACACGCTGGGGTAAAAGCCAAGGAGAACACAATGTACAGTGGAAATTTCAGAATTAAAGTAGCCGAGTAAGTATTCAAAGTGGAATTTGACCAGGATTAACCCCTTTAATCTTGCTAAAAATACTACATGATCTTTCACGAGCGCAGGCATTCAAGACTCAGCATCTGCATTTCACACAAAAGGCATTAAAACTTACATCTATATGAATGCATTTTTTGGAACAGTTACCTTTTAAGTGACCTCTGAACAGGTACGGACCACATTAAAGTTAAATGTGGTATGCTGGCACTCAAGGCTGCGAGGTGATGGAGTGCTTTTCTTTTCGTAAGGCAATTTTGCTTGATAATCAAATGTCTCTGGTAGGTAAATAAGAAAACCTCTCTCCTCTGTTAGAGGAGTTATTATGTTGTGTTTACAATGTATTCTTTTGGTCTGTAGTTAACATACTTTAAATACTCTTAAAGGTAAATGGCTGCCTTCCAGCCAATGACATTTTCGGGCTATCGAATTGCATATTTTGCTCAGAAGTGTGATACTGACTCTGCTGCTCTACTTTCCCTCTGTGCTGCAGGTTCCTCCCTCCTTGTGCAGAGAGCTCCAAGCAGCACAGTCCAGTGTCTTTTTCATCTTTGGGACAGAAAGAAGACCAGGCTTGTCCAGCCATGCTGGGGTATGGCAACTGCTGGGATAAATGTAACAGGACATGACAGTATCATGAAAGAATGTGGACCAGTGAAAAACAAACAAACAAACAAACCCTTATCTGAATGGGAGCCTCCAAGATTTGTTGATGAATATTCACCTAAGCAGCAGGATGCTCCGCTGGGGCCTCCATAGCAAAACTGGGCCTTTTTATTTTGTGGGATGATCACAATGGAAACTACCTCTTGGGTCACCACTGCAAAAGCCTTTACAGGATACAAGGGTTTCATGGGTTATACTTTGATAATTAATTTTATGCAGCAGCAGCAGTAGAAACTCAGAGCCCTGACTTGTCTGTTGGGATTCTCCCTGTTTTTCTCCTGTTTGTGGGAGAGATTTAATTGTGGGTGTCAAATGTATAAGGTGTGCTGGTTGCCTCCACAGGCGTCCTCTATAGTCTCCCTTTTATTTGAGTTTTTCTGTGTGCTTGAATCCTGGAGAGGTCAAGTTTCATGTCTTGCCAGTAGTGGAGTGGTTGTGAAGAGCTCCCCCAGTGTTCCCAGCTCCTCAATATTTAGAAATTTTCTTGACACTAATTTGCACACCAGGCTCCCTTCCAGTCACTGCCTCCATTTGATGGCAGAGCAAAATGTTACCCAGGGATATACACTTGACTTAATTTGCTTGGGCTGCATTCACACCTTTGTGTATTTGTTCACCATTTGAGCAGTGACATTTATTGGCATAAATGTGCTACGGAATGCCAGTTTGGGGAGAAATGTCAATATTTGCACTGAAGAACAACCAGACCCAGCTCAAAAACATACTTACTAACTTTAAGTACATGGATGTGTCTCATTGACTCTGTTGAATGAAACCTGGAAACAGAAGCAATGCCATGAGCTTTCACTCACCAATTAAGACAAATTGGTCATTGTCCAGCCTGAGTTAAGATTGTTCAGGATCTATCCTCACTGTGCTGAATTTGAAGAGATAAAACACATGCCAGGGACTTGCACACATTTGGGAAAAACAGCTCTATCACATCTGCACAGAAGAAGAAGGAGGCAATGTGGTTGGTATGAGTAGTTGTTGCAGTGTTAAGTCTCTACAAAGGCTGCAGTAAAAAGAGAATCTGAAAAGAACATGACTGTTAGGACTGCACTAAAAATAATGCTGAAAACTCATGCTTGAGGAGTCATATAACATACTGGGTCTTCACAGGTGTATTGGTAAAACAGACCAGAACTGCCAGGACAAACCCATGGCTTTTTTATAATCTGTAGTTTTCTAGACATATCCACTTCAGTGAATTTTGGCTGCAGAAGTCATGGGGACCTTGCAGTCCTTGCTATAAGTACATTGTGGGTTTTTTTCTGATACTTACTATGATACTTTTTTTTGATACATTTTTTTGATACTTACTATGTGAATTATAACATCTGAGGGGAAATATGCTTGATTGAGGCTTCTGTCCTGTAAGAACAGGTCTAAGGAAATAATATGAGGCTCAAGGTTGAGACCATTATGTCAAATTAAGCCACAACAATAGAGTTAGTACAGGAGCACCACAAGCTCCTACATCAATGTTGCCTAACTTTTCCCATTAAAAGAAACTCCAGGAGGTTTTCTTTTACAGAGATTTGGCAAGGGTCAGATCTGCAGTTAGGAAGGAGCTGCTTGCTGTCTCTGAAAAAAAAATAAAATTATTCAGAATTGCCTGGGCCTTGTAATGTAAAAAACCAAACCCATTATTTGTATTTTGTTATAACCTATGAGGTTTGTCTGAATGTAATACTGAGCATGCAATACTGACTGAGCACACCCCAGCCCCTTCAAGGACTCTGCCAAGGGAATGGGCTGGCCAGGCCTCTTTACTGAGGACAAATTCTGAAGAAACTGGGTAGGGAGACTGATATATCTGCCCCCAGAAACACCAGTGTAATTTCCTAAGTGTGATGAACTGGGACTCAGGTAGTACTTTAAATTATTCATGGAGACTGAGAAGATCCTGATCCAACCCACTGACATCCATTGCTGAACTCACCCTCAAATAGGACCATCCCTAAACTCTGCCTCTGGCAAGGTTTTACAGCCATGTTGCTGGAATCAGGCACTGCATCTCAAAAGGGCTCATTAAGTGGCTGCAGTGACTCCAAACCATGGTTTGATTACATGGAGTCCCACTCCTGTAGAGGCTCCTCTAAGGAGGACAACCTGCCCAAACTCAGTTTGCCTCTTGTTTTGGACATGGCTGAATCATATTGTCCATCTTGATTTTCAGCTGAAAAGTACCTTGCTTGCTGCTTCGTGAAATACGATATCGCCCTTCTCTTCTCCCCCTGCAGATGAGCATGTAGTATTGTAATATAATGTAGTCCAAATTCACCCTTATGGCCAAGTTCAACAAATTAGTGGCCAGAAATTTTAATCAGATATTTAATCTTTCAACCATATAAGTGAGATTTTGTGTTTACAGTGGCAGTAGGCCAGACTAACCTCAAAGAAAAAAGACTCTTAGTAGTGTCCTTGAAGATGGGGGACCAGAGAGCAGCGACTCCACTAAGCAGGTCTGTCTGACCTGTGACTGAAAGGCAGCTGTAATCACCACATCAGTACCTACAGCGCTGTGTGCTTTTTAAGCACAGGAGAGCCAAGGAAGTTTTTACCATCTTTGGAATATTGCTAGTAACTGCTATGTATGTTCAAAATTTTTCTAGTTAGTATAGTAAAGAAAAGAAGCAAGCCTTGGTGACAGGAGGGCACAGCAGATGAAATTCTGACACTCAGCTCCTGAATTCGCCAAATCCTGGAGCAATGGGCAGCATCTTCACAGATCAAATGCTAGTAGTGAAGTTAATAACTCTTCCTATTTCAATAGTGACTTGTACAGATGCCTTGCACAGATGCATGCCTAAGTGTAGCCAAATGCACATGATTCATTCCCCTATTTGTAAGGATTTCGCCTGTTGCACAAGGGAGTGAACACTATGAGAACCAACATGAACAAGTTGGTTCTCACAGTGTTATCCCCGGAAAGCATGTTGCAAAGTAGAATATGTGAAGCACTTTTCAGTCATACTTGGTGATCCCCTTTATGACTGGAAGCTAGAGGGAAAATTTTGTGACAATGATATTGCTGTGTATAGTCACTGAAGGTTTATTTTCAAAATATTCTTATTTTATGGACAAGGACTGAATGCTTTAGAAGTCTGGGAGCATTTGGTTGTCACCAGGATCTAGGAGGGGGGGCATAGTACCATTTTCTGATTTGCCCTAAGTACAAACCTGAGCTCTCTGGAGCTCCTAAGAAATCCCGTATTAGGATAGGAACCTTGACTTCACCATTCAGACTTCTTATATAGAAATTCAAAACCCTTTTGGGGGGGGGAAAAAAAGCCTCATTCCTCAGTGCAGATGTGTTTACAATCAGTGATTCGTGTGAGCCCATCAGTCTTCCCACTGGTGAAATAGCAGTTTGGAGGCATTATAGTTCTATACAAAGAGTCTAAAAATTATTTACCTTGGCTATTTGCTGAGCATTTTTCTGGTAGCCCTATGAGAATTGGATGCTAGGAGATACGTCTGGATTGTTTATACTTCATTAGAGTCTGAAGTGGCTATACCACTGGGTACCAGGGTCAAGTTTTCAGTTCCTTGTTGAACGCTCTGACCCTTCATTGGAAATGCAGACAAATTCTGCCTGAGATAGGGATAGTTTTCAGGAAGGGTGTGTATATAGTTCCTGTCTTACAGATTGACACAGCCTTCATGATTTCTAAATAAAACATGCCACTTTATGGCCTTCCAAAATGTAAATGCTTCCTATGACTTTGATTGCTACAGTTTAATTGCAATTGTTGTTCACATGACTTGTTTAATATGATTAATGTCATAACAAGTCTGTGGACATTCCTCAGTTCTTTACCTTGACAGTGGAACAACACTGGTGACAAAGTGCAGGTTAGGGCATAATGGATCTACCTTTTTTTTTACAAAATCACCTAAGAGTGCTTACTAAGATTTCAGCCTTGGCATTCACATATTGGATGGTCTGCTGATAGTCTTATTGGATAACTCTATTCATCTTTATTTCCAATGGGATATCTCAATTTCATTCTAGAACAGTGAGAAATGTTGCTTCTGAAATAAGCTGTGTTATCACATCTGATGTATAAAAAAATAGACATCCAAAGGGGAGAAAGAAGTATAAAACATATAATGACTGTAGGCACACTGTAGATCAGAATGTATGTCCTTTTGCTCAGGCCAGTATCTGAAGGGAAGATGTAACACAGCCTGCACATTTATATGTAACAGGGATATTAATTAGCATGAGAGATGGCACAATTTGGGTTGAGGCCAAGACACTGAAGTGAAGCCACTTTAGTGGCATTGATGGACAATCTCTCCTTGTCAATAGGCGGAAAACATCCATCCATTTTTATCCTCCTGGATCTTTCTTCAATATTTTACACTACTGACCTGAAGATACTCCTATTTCACTTGAGAGCGTTAACAGGGGACCAGCGTAATGTACTAAATGGCCAGGTCCCTCTTGAAGGGATGCCAGTGACTACTAGAGGTAGAAAGCAATGTTTCTGCTGTTGGAAGACAACAGTACTTATCAAGTCCCCTAAGGATCAGTTCTCTCTTTTCTGCTGTTCAATATCCCCTGCCAGTCTGATAATGTGCACCCCGGGCACACTCAGATGGTTCTGATCCACCTTCTTGTTGTACAGTCCGGCTGTTCGGCTAATGTGACCAAAGTGACTTTATCTGGATGAGAGCAACACATTAAAGCTATTTGCTGAAAGTTAAAGCCAGTCATGACCCAGAATATGCTGACAGAAGAAAGTTTTTTTGCGGGGTTGGCATGAGATGTGCTCCTCTTGCTGGGAGGCATCAACCAGAGTTGGTCAGCCACTCCCAAAGACTAAGGGTGCTCTTGTGTTCCTCACTCGTTCAGAACCATCGGGACCACTAAACTGAAAGATACCAACTTGATTTGACTGCAAGAGAGAAGCACACAACATTCTTGACCATCAGAGTAGTTTTAGCTATCTCTGCCAGCATTTAACTGCCCTTGCTGTTTGAAAATTTTAATCTTATCTTTGAAAAATATCACATACTGCAGTTTCAGCTCACATTTTCTCATTTTATCTTCAATGGACAAAAAGGAGTTTGATTTTTACTCTTTTCTTTGCAGCTGCATTTTATGTATTTGAAAAGTATTATCAATCTTCCCTCTGGACAAACATGCCCATCTTTTTGTCATTCTTTCCCTATAAATCATGTTGTCTAAACCTCTGGTTATTCATGACTTTTCTCAGTTTGTTCAAGTTTTTATGAAACGTCTGTTCAATATGGGCACAGTTCCTTAGCAGATGCTTTCTAGGTGCTGAATAGAGTGGAAGGACTTCTTTGAGTCTTAAATAAAACATTCCCTTTTAAAAATCCCCATAATTTGGATGATTTTTTGCATTAGTATCATAAAATTGACTCACCCTTAATGTGCGGTCCCCATATTCTCTAGTTCATTTCTGGAAGAACTGTTGCCTATTCAGTTCTTCCCCACACTTGCATTTTGACAGCTGAGAATGTCTTTCTAGCTGTAGAACTTTACTCTAGTCCTTACTGATAATATTATTTTAAATACTGTTTCTTCAATGTGTAAAGACCTTTTGAATTCTAATCTAGCCTCCCAAAAGTTTGCAGCCTCTTTCAAGCAGTGAGAAATCCTCTCTGATATTTTCCAAGAAAGAGAGAGAGAAAGAGAGAAAGAGAGAGAGAAAGAGAGAGAGAAAGAGAGAGAGAAAGAGAGAGAGAAAGAAAGA
>VXAY01004091.1:1123704-1188312 GCA_013399855.1 Oxyruncus cristatus
AGAAAGAAAGAAAGAAAGAAGAGAAAGAAAAAACTGTATTTGCTCTTTGCTTGTACTATAAAACTTCTTCCATCTATCTGGAGTTTTCAGGTCACTGAGACTGACTCTAAATTTTTTTGAGTGAATCTCATCAGATGAAACCAATTTGACAATATCTAATTCCATAACAGGTAACAATCTGGCATTTTCCTCTTTACCCCTGACTAATGGTGTACTAAAAACCTCTGACCAATGAGTTTTATACTGATGTTGTTAACTGCATGCAGCATTTGTTCACAGTTCTTTGAAGTAAAGACTGAAATGAAAAAAAAATCAAAACAAACCAAAACAAATTGGACCAATGTACTTGCAGAATAATGTCTCATTGCCATTTTACATTCCTTGGAAGTCATGCTTTGCCTTAACATTTTTGACTTTCTCTCTGTGGCAGTGATGCTCCTTATAAATATCCTCAGTAATGTGCCATGTAATTTACTTTCTTTTTTCTTCTTGTATATAGGGTTATTGAAGAGGTTTAGCAAGAGTAATGACCAGTTTTGTCTGGAGCTGGTCAAGATATTTTCTCCCACTCTGACAATCGTTGGTCTGGCTCCAGTAATTCATGCCTGTGCCATTTCCTGGCCAGGCTACAGCAATGTAGAAAGCCTTCAGTGAATCAGAAACTGGTCCTGCGTGTGCAGAAACTGGTCCTGCATTTTCTCAACAGCTGAGGCTATTCCAGATCTGTCATATTTGTCCTCTACTCCTTTGAATGGCATCCTATCAGGTTTTGAATCAAGTTTATGATCCTGTTAACTATCTCCATCTCCTCTTGGCCTGAATGAAGAATCTAAGAAGCTTGCATTTAAGCTCTGGGACAAGATCTGTGGTCAAATGTTCTTCACTCTAACAGAACCCTTGATAAGAAAGGCAAAACTGTCTGTACAGAGAGTAGGGACTTTTCAGGCCTTGAGCAGTAGCAGGGAATTAAATGACCTCTTCAACATCTGATCTTACTGCTCTACACTGTTGGTACCAGTGACACTTCCTGTATTGCTTCTGTGTTTGTGTCTTTTTCTCTGTTACCTTCCCCTGAATATTTCCTGTTGCTGGAAGAGGAAGATGTTTCTTAAGGCATCCCTGCAAGAAGCTCAGATACTCTCATGACAAATGTAACCTTGGACCATGTACAAGATCAAACAGGATAAATAAACTTTAGTCCCAGCATTTTAGTATGACTTTGTTTTGTTACTTACAGCAAACATCACATTGTCCACAATTTCGGGAAAGTGTGAAAATTCTCAGATTATTAGTTTGATCTTGGTACTTTGCCACAAGACTGATGGGAATTCGGGGGGCCTGTTCTGGGAATGAGAATGGTGGGCAGGCGTAGGAGGACATTATGAGGAATCAGGGCCTTATTGGGTGAAAAGACAGAGATTAAGATTAGAGGTTTAAGACACAGAATGAATCTCAGACATGTTTCAAATTCTCTATTTTTCCTCTTGTCACTATCAAAATAACAAGAGCACCTAGAGCTTCATGATGTGACTGTCAAAATCTTCAGACTTTTGCAACAGGCCTTGTGCAGAGGGCTGCTGCAGACCCTTACTGGTTTCTGTGCCTGCCAGGATCCAGCTGCCTGAGATGCTGAGGGAAAGCAGATAGCATCACTGTCATTCTCAAATGTGCGTTAGCAGCTACAAAGCCCAGCCAGAAGCCTGTCCAGCCAGCTCCCTGTGGGTGACAGCTCTGAGGACCACTGGCACCTCAGGGAGTGCACTGAACTCACAGTGTCAGATCAAGACAAACTGCACACCATGTTGTCGAGATCTTGTATAGTGTCCTCCAAGCTGGCACTTCTATTTGAAGACCTCCCCAGAAAAAAGGGAGAACTACTTGTAGGGAAGGCAAGCAAACATCATAGGGAACTTTTCCCTAGCACAATGCTTGTCATTTGATTCAGTTGCTCTGTGACTAGTAACATCTTCCTTGTTTTCATTGCTGACAGACAAAAGACCAGCAGCTCCAAAGATTTTTCAGGGCATTTTTTTTTTTGAGACTAACCCGGACACAGGACCCAAGTAATCATCCTTAGAGGTTTACGTCATCCTCTGGTGTTCTGCCCATCAAAATAGAGCCTGCTTCAAAGAAATTACATAGCCCCCTTGATGGCAAAGTGCACGCACTGGGAGAGAGCTCTTGGATTTCTGACTGCTTCACAGCACAAGTCCTTGTCTCAAAGAAATTTAAGTTTACCAGAAGCCCTTCAATTATTTTTTGTTTCGTTTTCCCAGTGCCCACCAGATTAGAACACAGCTTGGCAATGTCACTAGAAGAAAGAGAGAGAGAAAAGAAAACAACAAAAAAACAGCTGCCAGCGTTTCAAGTGCAAACGCTATTGGAAGGGTTTGTGAAACTTGCCATAAAAGTACTTCAGACAGAAATGTTCTTTTCTTTGTATGATTTTTGGAAAGTTTCAAATTTCAACTGGTACTGCACACAAAATCAACAGGTCTATGCAAATACATCTGGATGAAGACTGACAGGTGGGGAAAGCTTACAAGACCTCATCAGAGGCAAGAGATCTCTGCTGCTCATGTGCAAGTGGAAGAACTCCCACTCTTGCTTGACAAAGATAAGAGTCTTTTACAGTAAAATGAAAACAAGGAATCAGTCTTCTAGTATCTCATCCTGTGTGTGGGACTTGATCAAGGCATAGTCATGACTCCCAGCTTCATTGACAGGATGAGAAGGGAATGTGTGGGTTGCTCAGTTTATTCCCTTGCTGCTGGCTGTAGGCATGAGATGAACTTTCATGGACACTCACAATTTAACAGAAAATTGTGCTAGGCATCATGATATTTCATGACATTTCATTTCAAATTGTGACATTGTCTTAAACATCAGGAGATTTTAAAGCACTGTTAGAATGGGCATGTGCCCATGCATCCTGAAGCAGTAGCCCACAGGCACATATTTTCAAGATTTCCATTGCAAACTTGAAGATGGAAAAGTTGAGACTGTCATACAATCACATGTTTCTGTGAGGCACGGCTGTAAGAACTAAAACCAGGATCTAACTGGAGTTTTGATTTAACAAGGAGAATAGACAGCATTGGCACTTCATGTTTGCAGTAATATTTATATTTGCCCTATCTTGAACACAAAGATATCCAGACCTATATATTTCTATATATTTCTTACTGATTGCTCTTCTTCTAAAGCTCATTGTAAAACTTAAATGCATGGAAACATCTATGTCAAACAGGCAAGGTTGTTAGCTCTTTTCTGTTTATCTTTCTTAACAATAACTATTTGCATCAAGTGACTGTAAAATTATGTCCTAGGCATAACATGTGCCTACAGCTTGGCAGTGACTTTTGGCTTAAGAAAGACTGGCAGAAGGACTGTGTGAGGCTGTTTTGAAATCTCTTCTGGGGCTTCAGGAGAGGAGCATCCAAGTGACACTTGTTCAAACTCAGTTGTATGTGATTAAATCTGTTCTTCAATGTGTTCCAGTAGTTTCCAGAGAGAAACACGTATCCATGTCTGCTTGGGCTCCAAGCTGATAATTTCCTTCTATTTCTATTCTGGCTCTGGGTCTCCATCATCCCCCACCCCATTCCTGCCCATCTGTAAAACTCATAAAGCCAGATTTAAACACAGCGATGTACGTAGGCAATGATGATTTGGAACTGCTTGAAGGAAGGGATGTGCTTCATGACTCAAGTGTTTTTGTTGTCCTCAGCAGAAAACACTGACAAAGAGAGTCCTACACATGGAAAAAAGCTGTCAGCTTTTCCACAGAAAATCCCCATCTCTTGTGTTATCAACTTTAGAACAAAATGTAGAAAACCCTAGGGAGGTTTCACCTCAGTGTGTTGACTGAGACATATTTAAAAATGAAAGTCTATAAGCAAAGCCTGAATTTGTAAGAGATTAGTGAGCTTTCAGTCAAAATAGGGCACACGGCGCAGTCTGCAGTACAGTGAACTTCACAAATATCACATCAAGCCTTAGGATCTTCACTAAACACTAAGTAGTTCTGCTGAACAGAACCTGCTACAGTCCAGTCTTTCTTGTTCTTTTTTCCCATGGAAATTCCATGAAGTTACAGAAAAAGAATCACAAAGAATATCCCTGGTCAGTGCTTGTTCTCCTGTGCAGATTCCTATTTCAAAGTTGGGTGCCTCGGACAGGTGCTACCCTACCTGCAAATGAAAATACAGAACCTGAAGGAAGACCCTTGTGAGGAACTACAGTCAACTAGGGATGCAGGGCTATGCAAGTCACTTAGCTTTCCAATTCAAATTTCTTCACGCTTATACCTGGGAAGATAGAGGTGGATGAATTCCATTCTGATTCATTCATCTATACTTACAGTATTTATTACCAATGTGAAATCTGAGGGGTAATGCAGCTTTTCTGGGAATATCCAAAGGAATTCTTCCCTATCTATGCAAATGACTGAGTTTCTTGTTCACTCCAGCAAGACTGAGACCAAATCATCATGGGAGGTGGAAGAAAATTACTGTCGGGAGAAAAAGGCTGTAGCTGGAGAAATGGAAAAATTATAAAATTTCATTTCATATTTAATGAAATATCTATTGGTGAATATTTCAATAATCTTTTATTTGTATAACCAGTGAGAGACCTCAATTAGAAGGAACATTTAGTTACTTTCACAGTATAGAGGTGAGGAGAAAAAAGGGATACTTGATCAGTGGTTATGGTGTTGGCCCGAGGAAGCAAAATCAGTGCTTGATACAAGAAATACTCAACATAAAAATGTTTAAATATCCAGAGTGATAGCTCAAAAAATGGTTCTACTGCTATTGCCACTGCCATCACAGTTTCTAAAACAGGACTAATCTTTCAGATTTAACCCTTTTAAACCATGGTTTCAGGTCTCTAAATGTGTAGAGTTTAAATCTAAGTCATTTTCCGAGTATTTTTCCTGACTAGCTGAGGTAGCTCCAGAACTGAGGTGCTTAACTCTCTACACGCCTTATACAGATGCTGTAGGTGCTTAACTTTGGGCAATAGATCTTCCCAGGATATATCTATGCAGCAGGATGCCTAAAAAGTCAGTGGATTCTTAGTCACAAGCCAAGCCATCAGCCACCTAGTTGGTGTGTCTCAACAGGGGTCTTAAACCCATGGCATTTGACTATTCATAAGCAATAAATACGGGTCTTGAGTTTCACAGTTACTGCTGTGAGTCCTGTCCCTTGATTAGATGCTGTTCGTGTTGTCACAGCTTCAAGCTGGTAAAGGGTGATCTGCAGATTCTGGGGCAAACAAGAGCAGGAATATATGGCCTATAACCACAATCATGTTTGGTTTTGTTTAATTATTCTGTTTTGAGTAGCTTAATCCTCACCAAGAGCTTTGGAAACATAACACAATTACCCATCACCTTCCTCACAGTCCGTGTTGCACCTGACAGCTACACCAGGCATCACTAGGCTGCGATGTACGTGTAAAGCATATGGTAGGAGGATCAAGCCAATAGCTACTAAGATGCAGTTTTAAATCCTTGTGAAGAAGAAATGTAAGTTGGTTGTGACTATTTGAGAGCTTGTAGGTAGCTTTCTGATACAACCTGATACAACAGCAGCTCTTTGCAGATAATAAAGCAAGCTATCTGGTGGGAGTCATTCAGGAGATCTTGAAAGACTGTGCAAGGGGCTCATTTGCTGATATTGTTACAAATATCAACTCTTTTCCCTCCTCCTTCCTACGAGCGATTAGGTTGGCAGATCAATTCTTTCTCGGTGAACTGGTGTGGGTTCAGGCTGCAGGATCATGTAGTTTTTGTCACTGCTGATTTTGGCTCTCAATATTTTTGTGAACTTCATAATGGAGATGGACAACCTTGCCTAACCTAGTCAGGTAGAGCTTGCTTCATCTTTTGTGGGTTCCAATAAGACCTCAGTGATTCACAAGGGAATAACCACACAAAAAAATGAGTTTGAAGGCAATGGTATCCCATAATTTCCAAATCAGGGAAACCTCCTTAGAGTTAGTGGATGATGAACCATGTTCAGTTGTGCACGTTGGGATGACAGAGAAAATAATTATGTGGATGTGCGGGAATACCCTGCTGTATGGGAAAAAGTGCCTCCCAGAGGAAAGCTCAGATGGTGTCCTCATGCCTGCCACCGGTGGCTACTCGTATCCTCAGGCAAAGAGTGAACTTGCTGTTGCCAACAGCGTACCTGGATGTTAACATCCGTCCTGGCCAAATCCTAAGCATATAGTCACCCCAGGCAGGACACCAAAATTCGCAGCCCAGTGGGAAGTGTCTGCCTCCTGCATAAGAAGGCTGCTTACTTCCACAGGGGGCAGGGGAGGAGGGATGGGAAAAGAGCCTCGGGGGAGCTGAAAATAATAAATAACCATTTGAGCTGTTGCAGCAACAGCAGAATAGAACCGGGGAGGGGAGTCGGGGCGGGGGAGCATACAACCAAGCGCCTGGTTTCCAGCGGCCGCCTGTCTCCCCTGTCCCCAGGGCGCAGGGGGAACACGGTGTCCGTGGGGGCGCGGGCGATGCCGGGGGGTCTGGGCGAGCGGCCGCCGGCTCCGCGCCGCTCCTTGTTGTTGTTGTTGGTCCGGGGCAGGAACTTGGCAGGGGAGCGCAGCCGGTCCCCGCTCCGGGTCCCACAGGCAGGAAAAGTCTCCCAGCCTGCGAAGGAGACAGCCTGGCTGAAAGAGCCCCGCCAGCTCTGCTGCAGATAAGTTAATGTACACAGAAGGGACGTAAATTACCACGACCCTCCGCAGCAGGACATTGGCCAGGGCCTGTCAGGAGGAGGACAAGCGCCGGCAAGCTCCGCGCCTCGCTGACATTTACCTCCAGATAGAGCCGCCGCTGCCCGGCGAGGAAGGACCTGGTGGAGCCAGGGCTTCCTTGAAAACAGCTGCCTGTCCCTGACACCTACAAACTAATGCGGTTTTAATCAGGGGAATTAACGGAGGGCGGTGCACTGTTTAACCAAACGATTTGCATGGGGACGGCAGCCTTTTCCCCCTCTCCCCTCCGCCGCCTCCTCTGTGGCTCCACTGCCATTTCCCGTATGTTTCTTTATCTAAGCTGATTTTTTTTCCTGCTCCCCCCTCCGGGGAGCCAGACGTGCCTTGATCTCCACCCCCTGAGCCCTGACGACACTCACCTCCCTGTTTACACACTGACATCACACTGCAGCCTCCCTCCAGCCCAGAAATAACCCCTGGGAATAAAGAAAACAGGAAAAGGCCACTGGTGTTGCCTCCTTTGCAACTATGATCACATCACCTCCTTCAGGGACTGTACCCATACGAAGCATTGCATGGGGCAGTGGGATCCTGGAGGATCCTTTCTCCCGCCCCATGTCACTGTTAGGACGTGAAGTCACACAAGATGCCCGACTGACAGGCTCCGTTTGGCAGATGCGTGGAGCTGAGATAGGATGACTGCATCCAGATACCTGAAGCAGTCAGTGGAAGGGCCACAGCTGGACACCAAGTCTTCCAGGCTTCTACTTCAGCTATTACACCATGCTTCTCCATATAAATGTTTCCCTCTCTCTCCCTCCTTGTGTTTCATGTCCTTCATTAAGAGACGCAGTTAAACTTAAAGCCAGGTGTACAATGGGAACAGCAATGGGAAAATGTCTGCGAGGTCACCCTCAGTTATTCCAAATAGCATCTTTTAATCCACACACAGCCCATTAATTTCAGCAAGACTCCTTGTGTGGTAAGCTCCTACTCAAGACGTGTGTGGGAGGCTCATTTGGGCCCATGGAGATTTCATTATTATTGTAAGCAACAGCATTAGAAGGCTCCAGGGGACAGCGCTTTGCTTTCCTCTTAGGGAAAAGCCAGGCCTCATCAGGCTAACTTCTGTGTCTTAACACACTCCTTGCCCTTGCTTCCATGAGCTCTGCTCTCTTATGTTTGCTGTTTACTCTGTCTGGACACCTGGCAGCAGCCCATTACCACGGCTGAGCTCACTAGAACTATGCTGGATTGTTTATGTTGCATAAGTGTCCCAAAACACATAAGTTACTTTCCCTAGCTTTGGAAAGGCAATTGCATTTCAGCAAGGAATGGGTAACTTTATGGAGGGCCAGAGAGCAGGTGCGGTGCCCAGAAGGACCTTTTTGCTCTTTAGTTTTCCCCCAAAAATGCTGGGTACAGTGTGATGCTCTGGGACCAGATCTGTCTTACTCTGTTATGATTTTATGTAGTAGGTTTCACCAGAATGTCTGGATATGGAGTAGAAGAGAGAGAGCACAGAGTGCTCTTGCCCAAAGCCTGTATAACCTTATAGACAACAAAGTATGTACAAAGGTCACACAAAATCATTGTTATTCAGATAATTAGATTTTTTTAAAAAAATATCTTTACTATGGATAGGATTTCAAGTGGCTTCCCATAAGTACTATCATTCCTATCCACCTTTTTAAAAGCAGTTTTTCAGTGGTCATCGCTGTGTCCTGAGGGTTGACCTGGAAACATTGTTGGGCATCCATTTCCCCAGAGCATGAGAAGGTGCAGTCTCTCCCACTCTGCCACCACAGTCCTGCTAACATGGCACAACCTCTCAATGACAGCGTGGAACACAAACTCTCCAAGCTGAAGCAATACCCTTTGTTGTAGCCCTCTGTCATTGCCTTTTCCCTTATGGCACAGGGTGACAGGAGAGCTGCAGCCCTCCAAAAGAACTGTGCTTCTGCTTGCCTCCCAAAAAAACTATGAAGAAAAACAAAAATTGTCTGAGGAAGGCTAATGGCAAATAATACATGGACAGTGGAACTCAGGTTGCTAGCACTATATGACTAGCTTTGGGATACTGTGGGAGGAAAGAATCTGTGTAAGTAACATTGATAGTAAAAGATGCAGGTGATGTGCCTACCATTCTGAATCAAAATACTCTCTAAACTGGTTACTACCTGCTGAGTGTATCCTCATGTATTGATAAAAGTTACAGTTTTTAAGTAAGGAACCAGTCAGAGGACTGATTCCTTTTCCTACAAGTGTGGTGCCCCATGAACCACAAGATGATATCTCTTGGAAGAGTGCTCCAGTAACAAAGCGGACATGCACTTCCTTTTTTTGTTTGTGTTTTTTATTTGTTTGTTTTGTTTTGTTTTGATCTATGGGATTTTGTTTGGTTTGGTTTGTTGGTTGTTTTTTTTTCTGCATTGTAAATAGAAGGAAAACTATCAATAAGACCAAGTAGGTTGATAACTAAGTATACATTTACCAGAGAGCAATGACTTCTCTTCCCTTCCAACCTACACATTCTGGGCAAGATACAGAATTTCATCCTTGGCCTCGATGAAATTATTCCAGCATCACATGTTATAATGGCTTGCCTGTGGTTGTTATAGGGTCAAAGTGTGACCAGTGTGTGAGGGTTTGGTTATGGCAACACCCTTTCTGCTCAGGAGAAGATGAAGGTAGGTCCTCATGGCAGTCCAGGAGTGGTCCAGGCAGGCCAAATCCTCTCCTGCCTCCAGGAACTGTTCAACATCCATCCCTGCTAAAGAGAAGGGGCTAGGGTCTGTCTTCTGATGCATTCATTCATCTCCTAGAGGACAGAGGAGTATCAATTGCCCTGCTGCAAGACAAAGAAACAAATAATAGCAGCAGCCATTCTGTGTGTGCGTGTGCACCAAGGACAGGACTCTCCAGTGCCTCCTTCTCTCCATCTGAAGATGTGGCTTCCCCAGAGCACTGGTGTGTGTCGGCTGCGGCCCTGGCAGGCTCTGCAGGCTGATGCATGTTTTCATCTCTTCCTGCACAGAATGCCCCCCGTGTTTTCTTGGTATATCTTGGTATATAAAATACATCCATGTTCCTGGCACTGGGAATGTTTTATCTTTATGTGTTGTTTTTGAGCACACCCACAGCTTCCTGACTAAAAGCAGTTATAGCATAGACAGAGATTTACTGACATCAGATAGTGGTTTTCTTAAAGCTGCTTTAAGCCAGAGTGTTCTTTTGGTGGACATGACACAACTGGGCTTCATTTGGATGGAAAATAGAGATCAGTTTTGCCAAAGCGAACATGTTTGGAGCAGGAAACTAAACTATGAATTAATGCATCTTGGATGCTGAGAGGCTAATGGGAAGGACTGGAGTAGTTGTGGTTCTAGCAAATTCTGGTTTTGATTCCAGAGGGGCTAAAATCTGATTCTAATTTGTGTGAAAATGCCTAGCTTTATGGCAGGTGCCAGCGACTTCAAACCAGGACCGTAGCCACACAAAACACATGCAGAAATAGCTCCAAGTGGCACTTTCTCAGTCCATCTGGAACATCAGAAGCAAGAGGAGAACAGATAGTACAGAATAGGTCCCTTTTTGGGCCCAGTTCCTACAACTGCTTCAACCTTTCTCCCGTGCTCAGTCGGTGGCTGGCTGCAGGAGAGGACCATCCCCCTCTATGCTGCAGCCCAGCAGGACTCCTGCAGACTGGAGAATCCAGCCTCACATTTTTTTGTGATCTGTTGCTGTGTTCATACCTTTTTGGTGCACTTCATTTCAAAACTCTGATCTTTCTTGGTTTCAAATGAGACTTCTGTAGTGAGTCACCCCTAAAATACCCAGTGGTATGTAAACATGCCCAAGCTCTTCTGAAAGAAGGAATCCTAGTTTTAAATGCTGCAACAGACACCCTGATGAGATGCTGGCCCATCTGTATGTCTAAATGCCCAGGCATGCAGCTTCAGGATGTGCAGGCCAGGGTTTGTTTTTTCACTAATGTAAATGCAGATCTTGACACACAGGTGCTGAGGGATTTGGGGAGGCATCTCTAATTCAGAAAAAAAAAAAGTTGCTTGACTGCGCATCGATGACCTCTGGCTTCCTTCAGAGATGCTCCCCTTTCCCCCAGCCTTGCACTTTGAATAAGCATCCAGAGGCTTGGAAGCTTATCCAGACTTATCCAAATCTCTTTGAAGCGATGGATTAAGGCAGGAACACTGGGACCCAGGCCAAGAAACCTCAACAGCAAAAGTCAGTGAGAAACCAAGAGTCTGTCCAGGGGAGCTGGCTAAGGCAAAATGAAGAAGTCCATCCCAGGGAGATGACAGGAAGGGATCATCTGTCTGGGGAAGAAGGGCTCCATGGGGAGCTGAGTGAGGGGGATGAACGAGGGGGAAGGGTGCAAGGCAGACTGGGAGGGCTGGAGAGTGCACACTGTGGTAGGCTCAGACCCCAGTTGCCTTATGCCAAGCCTGCCTTATGGCTCTGTGGCCCTGGCTGCAAATCTTCTGCAAAGGAATTATGATGGGAGACTTCTGGTACTCTCTGGCAATGGCTGCATCAGGAACATTGGTGGAGCAGTCTGTTATTACAGCACGGATTACCTTGTGGGAGATGTAAGTAAGGGGTACAAATCTTATGAATGGCATGACAAAATCTTACAAAATAATAAATGGTCCCAAGAAAGAAAACCAGAAAGTTTCTATTCACCTTGTTCCATGGCAAAGTACAAGAGGACATTTAGTAAAATACTGAAATATGGCAATGTAAGAACCGATGAAAGGAAATTCTTATTCATAGAACATAGTCTAACCTGGTGTCATTCTTCGGTGCAAGCCATCACTTTGTCTACAAGTCTTGAGGGACTGAACAGAGAGCGAGATATATGGACAAGTAGCAAGGTTTTATCAAGGTTTTATCAGTTGTATTAAATGTCAGTAAAGGGGATGGGATTGTCTGAGGGTTTGTTGTAGTCTTTGCTGCTTTATTTTTGTTCTGCTTAGATCAAAATATTGTCAGTAGAGCAATGTTTGCACTGAGAAAGGAAGATGGAACAACCCCAAGACATGTTGGTAGGCATCAGTAGTTCAGGAAGGGAAGAGAAGGCAGCAGGAAAAGGGGATGGTGGTTGCCTCCACTGCAGTCCAGCAGCCCCATGCCCTGGAACTTCTGTCCTGCTGTGGGCTGAGACAGAGCCTCAACCACCCAGAATAACTCCTGGAGCAGTAGTTTCCCTTTTCCAGACACCTAGTTTGTTGTTGTCGACGTTGGTTTTATCTTAGCTGTTTCATTCATCTTTACTTTCAGTGGTTTGGTTTTGCTACCCCAAATAACCAAACAACATGCAATTAGACTGTTTTACTGAGTAAAATATATGCATGTCCCATGTTCTGGGCTTCCAAAAATGGGTGGGAGCAGAAGTAACATTGTTGATTTATAGATTTTTTTTTTTTAACAATTGATGTTGTGACAGAGGTTGGTGACTGCCTTGAAGCAGAAAAGCTGAAGTAACTTCGGAGCAGAATTGCGGCTCAGGAGTGTGTCTCCACATAAAAAAGATAAATAGATACACAGGTAAAATAGGCACTCAGCTTTGAAGGCAAAGACTATTTTTCATTTTTCAGTCCTTTCTTAACTGAACCAAAGACCCATGTGATTTATTATAGGTGAAGAGAAGTCCATCACGTGGTGATACAGCGCTTACTGCATCTACCAAGTATCAGGAACAGCAGCACAACAGCAATATGTGGGAGGGAGGGTGGTATAAGGGGAAGTGACAAGTAACTTCCAAATATGAAGGAAAAAACATTCGAAATGTTTGTCTTAGAACTATTTTTCTGGTTAATGTTTAACCTTTCACTTTTCCAAAGTAATGTTCTTGTTATCAGTTCCATTGCTGAAGGTCACATATAGAATAAAAGTCATATCTTAGACGTGAATAAATAACACAAGCAGAAATTAATTGAGTGCAAGTGACTCATGCGACATTTAAAGTTTTCTTTACCTACCAATGTAAGCAAATGGTGTAAGCATGTCCCTTTTTGTCCCATGAGCTGAAAAGAAAGCAAGTGAGCCAGAAATGACCTATTGTGCCACAAATGCACTCGAGCTCCATTAGGAAGGCTCTCGTCTCAAACGTAGCCATTCTAGGAAGCAAACAACTGCAGGACGAGGGGGATATCAGTGCCCTGGCAGGGAATGTGCTTGGAGGGTAGGGAAAGGCTCTCTGCTAGTAGGGAGCACTGGGAAGGCCTTTGAGTGGCACTGTGTGGTAGTGAATGACAGCCATGATTTTGACTGATGTTCAGAGCTCTCTGATAAGAATCCAGGGGATAAAAACAAATGTTTTTGAGGAATCTGTGACCAATAAATCAATCATTTCATTAAAGCAAACAAACACAATGCATGTGGTTTACCTCCTGTGTTTGGGAGTTTCAAGAGCTTTTGGTGCATGGGGGTTCATCCACTAAGGGGATTTGTTCACATGAAAGGGAAGTTAACTGGAATCAGCAAAGAGTGTCTTTCAGATTTCTTTTATGGTAAATCCCTAAAAATGTCTATTTATGGTTTAAAGTAGCCATACTGTTTCATAAGGGGGAAACAGAGATAGAAAAGAAGCAAATGCTGCTATATAAGGATTTACAATAAAGTCACCTGGTTCACTGATGTGGTTCATAAATATGTTTGTATTGCACAGTTCAAAAGCATCGAATATTGAGAAACATTTCTTTTGTTGAAAAGAAAATAATTTCTCTTCCAAGATCAATGCAGTAGGAAGAAAAGACCTTGCTTTATAATGCCTATGGTGTAGTTCTCCTGATTTTATTAATTATTTGTAAATTCCAGAGCAAAAAATGGAGCAAGTCCTCTGTTGACGAGCAGTCATTTCCTGTAGAAGGCATAGAAGCAGCAACCACTTGTCTTGTAGATTTCAGTGGATTCAAACCATTTCTAAGATTACTGCTGAGACAATTCTGGAGATAACTGTAAATATTTAGGCAGGATTAATTTATCCAGGTGCTTTGATACTATTTATTGTGCTCTACTCTGTTGATAAAACCAGACAGTTTTAAGGAAAAAAGGAATGCAGAAAGCAGTATTATCAACCAATCTGCTTTCTAGATAATTTATAAACTACTGTCTTCATAGTGCAATAGAATCATAGAATCATTAAGGTTGGAAAAGACCTCTAAGATCAACAAGTCCAACCATTAACCCAGCACTGCCAAGCCCACCATTAAACCATGTTCCCAAGCACCACATCTACATGACTTTTAAATATCTCCAGGGATGGTGACTCCACCATTTCTCTGGGCAGCCTGTTCCAATGCTAAGTTTTGATGGTATCACTCTGTCTTAGGCTGGCTTGCAGGGATCTGTGGCTGATACAGCTTTTGCCTGAATCAGATGAAAATCCTGGTGTGTTGTGTGTTGGGGGTTCTGGCTCACGGACATTCAGCAGAGCAAAATGTCAGTGGGTAGAAGAGAGATCATTCGGGGCACATCTCTAATTTTGGGGTCCATGGGTGTTTTTCCCACACCTGGAAAACAGGAGCATAACTTGTTTGCTGCTGGGGTGAAGACTGCTCCCACCGCCTCATTGCAGTTATGGCCCAGTCTGCACATCTCCCAAAGGATACAACTGCCTGAGCCTTAAGAGTTTCTAAAAGCCTTTCTTGAGGGGCTGGGAATTAAAGTGTCAGAGCATTCAAATGACCAATATGCTTCTTAAGAGCAATTATCATTTTTCTAAAGGAGCCTCATTTTACTTGACCTTTTGCTCTCTGCACTGCAAAGTTAAGGCAATAAATTAAGATCCAGCTTCAATGTTGAAGAATTGTGGTATACTCCTGGAAAGGAAAGCAGCTGTCACAAACAGAATTTTTTTTTTTTTTTTTTTAGTAAATAAACACTGGCAAAGAGACAAATGAGTTGCTCTTTTTCTCCTAATCTGAGTCAAGTTTAATTTCTAATCTGATAATAGCAGTAGTGATGCAAAGTCTCAGACACAAACTCCAAAGAAACAAGAGCACTTTCTTCAAACATTTAGATCCCTGTAATAAACTTGTAAGTTGGAGAAGTGGAGGTATGGGCTTCTTTGCATTTCTGAGACCACTACCAAGCCCGTGCTAATGCACACCACAGACAATCCCCCTCACCAGCATAGCAGTATTGGTCTTTCTGAACAGGAAATTCAGTATTATTTTTGCCTACCCCAGCTCTCAGACAAGTTTTATTTCCCCCCTCTGCCAAGAAGTATGTCTCTGTTTTCTAGACCAGTATCTAGAAACACAACTTCTTTTGGCATAGTCTCTGATTTCTGAAGAGAAAAAGAGGCTGTTCAGAGTTGATGTTGTGGTCCAAGTCACTGTCTATCACACTTCCCTGCTCTATTTTCACTTTTCTCATGTAACATCACATCATCTCACTTAATACATTTGTTTCTGATTACAGGCTGTGTATAATGGCCCAGCACAATGCCTTACAGTATGCTATGGCTTCATGCCATGGGAAAACATATTCGTAATTTTTATGACCCCAGTGCAGCAATGATGCATTTTTTAAAAAACAGAAGAACATATAAAGGAATTATTTTGCAGCGGGATTAAGCATCATTACTCACAGCAGACATACACATTGGAACTCATTAAGCCTGTGCTTTGTTATTCTTGGTATTTCAGAACATTTGCTCTAAGTGTCTCTCGGTTCTTTCCAATTCTGCTGTATAAAATCCCTTAAAATTAGGCAGGACTAGGCCATAAAGCTCTTGATCTCAGATGTTGGGGCCAGATTTCCCCCCTCTCCCCCCAGTCAATTTAGAGTGAATCTGCAGGCAAGGGATTTATTTTTTTTTTCAACTTCAGACAGTCAAAAAAAAAAAAAATGCTGAAGGAATGCTAAGAAAGGTGGCAAGAAGCAGCAGAATGGGTGGGTTATAGCAAGTAAGTACACACAGTTTGCAGTTCCCATTCACCATTCCATACTATTAAAAAAAAGTAAAAAATAAAACTGAGAAGGCCTGGGTGGACAGAGGGATGGGGTGGGGAAGAAAATGTCAGAGCAAGCCCCTGGCTATTTCTCATTTCATTTCACTCAGTGGCAATATGTCAAAAACAGGGAGAAGAAAAGGGAACATTGAAATTTGAGGGAGAGAGAGGATGTGTGTGAAAAATTCCATAAAATATGGTTTCATTTTAAACTCTTATGTGCAGAAAAAACTGCAACATTTTCATGTGTTCTTTGCCTTATTTTTCAATCCTGTTCTGTGCTCTCAGAGGAAAGAAACTGAGACCAAAACAGTGCAGAGCTGTGCTACCCAATGTCTAACTCCAGAAAACCTGCTGGCAATGATTCACGGGGATCAACATCAACCTTGATGTAACTCCACTGACATCACCGGGACTGCGCTACGGCAGAAGTTATTCCTCCAAGAGGAAGTTCTGTATTTTAACATGAAAAAGATACAGAACAAAAACGGGAAGCAGAATCCATTGAATGGCTCCATTCATGAGGATGGGAAGTTTTGGTAGGGTGGACTGAACCCTAAATGTCATTGCTGCTTTTTCTCCTTGGCCACTGTTGTTGGAGAGGTTTTGGAAGAAGAGGTCATTCCACACACACAACTAATTCCCTACTCTACATACCAGTGGCATTACCCGCCTCTGGCCTCCCACACACTGTCATATCCCTATCAGGACACTCACACGCATGCTAGTGCCAGGAGCCTTTGGTAGCTTCATAAAAACCCAAAGCCAGTCTTATGAGTCAGGATCTGGTAACATTAAGTGATGCAGAAAATGTGCACAGACAGATAAGCACGAGGCTAAAGGATAGTGCCTGCCTTCTGGGACTGTCTCTGCTTTAATGTCATCCAGAAGACAAGCTGAGAACATGAAGATCTCTGTGGGCTCCTATTACCGGTCTGGAAGTCTCTAGGGCTTTATAGGATGATTGGGGTGGAAGCTTTGAACCCAATCTGTCCAGGAGATCTCCCCCATATGTCTTAAAACACCTCCATATTAAGAGCGTCAAAGCTTTTTTACGTATGAGTTGACTTTTGGTTGCTTGAAAACCCATTCAATGAAAGCCATGTTTCCCATGTGGTGAGGGGAAATCAGATGTGCTCAACCACATTTCTGTTCCATCAGCCTTCTCCTGATCCTCACCTTACCATGTTAACTGCTTTCATACATAACTCAGCTGTTCCAGCACTCAGTTTTTTCACATATCCCACATCCTAACTGCTCTGTGGGTAGGGGTTTTCAGTTAAAAACTAGAAGTGCAAATTTAAAAGTTAACTTTGGAAATTTAGGCTAGGAAAAGAGATGCTGTCCTAACTGAGCTGGCTTAACCAGAATGAGGAGTGTTTCTTCTACACTCTTGTCTGACAGAGCAGCTTTTCCTGAGAATGGAAGTCCTCTGCAGAGGTTCACACAGTGAATGTGATTTGGGAAGAGAAATAATATTTTGATACAATCATTGCCTCTTGTGGCCTAAAAAATGAAAATACTGGATAAAATCCCACCTCCTGGCTTTGCACTTGTCAAGAATAGGATCTATTAGTCTTTAAAAGAAATAATAATAATACATAGTAGCCAAGAAGAACTCTCTGAACTGGCATCTGATCAGTGTTTCATGGAGGGTTTTGGGGTTTTTTCCACTTCATTTTTTTTTAAATTCTCAGAACTGTCATTAGCAAACAAGATTTTACTGTTCCAAGCTTTCCTCGCCTTCTCATGCAGGGACACTCCAATGTTCTGGATGGATTTTCTTTCTTACTTTTAGCATAACAGTCTGTATCATACTGAAAACAGACTCCCAGAGCAGCAGTGTGCAAGAATTTCTTGCCACCCCTAGAGAGCTGGGACAGTCAAAATTCCTCTGATTTTTTGTCTTTAAAATCAGCTCTCTGCATTCTCCAGTTGCTCTTACAAACACGTGACCAGCCCCATGTCCTTCAGCACCACCAGGTACTACCCCTCAGTTGTCTCACAGCTTGTGCAGTCATTTTAAAATAGTGTCAGATGTTTTACATCTGTTTTACCCTATTTGCAGCAGTGTAAAGTTCTACATGAGGTGATGAGCAAGTTCTGATTTCTATGATTTTCAGTGATGGCTTGAACAGCTTTAGACTATTCCTGAGCTTTATAGCTTGAGTCTCAGTAAATCATGTTCCCTAGGTTCATTTATTGTCAGCCCAAATTTGGGTTAAAAGGCACTCGTGCATGGCACACCTGTACCATTATTTAAATGATTTCATTTAACTAGTGTAACATGGCAGCAAAGAGGCTGCTAGAGTGTCTCAGGGAAGCACCAGCTACATGCATAGTGTTGTTGTCATGGACTGGTCCTAACAGCCTGGTCAACTCTATCGTGCTGTGGGAGCAGATACAGCTGATACATCATCCGGTTCTCTGGGTCCTCTGGCATTTCCCACATGGGGACAGGAAGTTTGCTATGAGTGCGGCCTCTTGCACCAGGCCTGATATCCTTCCAGCCCAACATACCTGCGGCCAAATCCTGAAGACCTGCTGTAGTTTGGAAAGCCACTTAGTGTTATCGCGCGTGAACTGACAGTGTCACTGTCAGTGCATAACTCCTAAAAGAAGCAGAAATCAGTTGTCTCCTGGGTGAGAGCCAGGTTTCTGACTGTTTTTATTTGTACGCGCCAAATTTTCTTGCTGTTGCTGATAATTTTTAGTTTTTGATAGATAATACTTTACCTGAACTCCACGAAAAAGTATGTTCCTTCAACAGCCTGGAATGCCACCTATAGCACAACATGTATTCCAAGGAAAACATTACATTATAGCCACAAAAGACTTTTTTGTTTGTCCAGAAGCAGCTGATGCAGCAATTTACCCTCATCATGATCTAGAGGCATCTGCTGGATTATTGGAAATGAAAGCACAAAAGACTACAGCAGAGAAACAGACTGCCCCTTCAAGTCTTCACACACATTGGCTCTAGAAAAGAGCATGAGGTATCGTATCTGTGTACTGTGAGTGTTCTATATATATGGGTGTGTTGCATCTATGCATAACAGATATGTAGGCATGTTAATACGTATATGTATGTGCGAGAGGGAAGAGGAAAGAACAGAGGAGCTCCAGTGTTTGTCTTCTATTAACCAGATCATCTTTCAGACAAGAAAAAATGCTATGACCAAGCCAAGGCTCCTGCTCAATGAATTAATGCAAAGCCAGAAAATTATGGCAGTAACTGCTGTCTGAGCATGACCAGAATTTGAACTGCTTAATATGTGTGCACTGCTGTACACTCTATTTCAAAATAAGTTGCATTTATAGTTGTGGATGTTGCTGTGGGGAAGGGGGTTGCTTGAAGTCCTGAGATGTCAAGTTCTTTTTTTTCTTCTTCCCCTTAACCAGTGATAAGTACCTGCAAGATAAAAACAGCAACCCAAAAATACCTTCATATTTTTTCAGTGCAGAAAAATACCATATGACATCAGAATGTAGTTTACATGGTGAAGAAAGAAAGAAACAAGTAAGAAAATGGTAAAATGCAACCAATGATTTTAAAAGGTTAGAATACAAATTATTAAAAATACTATGAAGAGAGTCCTTTAATTGGTTCCTTGGAGGCAGCAGTTGTATCTGGAAACAGCAGACTGAGATGATTCCAAATCCTTGCATATCCAGTGGCTGAACCCATATCGGGTCTCCATGCAAGAAGACCCCTTTGCAGGGGTCATCCTGCAATAGTAATTATAGGCATAACAATAATCATCATCATCATCATCGTCAAGTTGTCCACACCGGGCAGCTGAAGTCTTGTACATCTGACTCTCCCAGCACATTTCCCTAAAGCCTGTATCTCCTTCAGCAGCAGCAGATGTGGCATCACCTTTTTCCTCCTCCATGATCCCTAAGCTAACCTTCTGCTGAGGTTATGCCTGATGTGTCCTCCCCAAAGTGCCATCCGAAAGGTCTTTCTCCGTACTCAGAGGAGGTTGGTTAGATGGCTCAGACCTGGATGCAGAATGCTCATATGGCCGAGCTGTGTTATTCCCCACTAGCACAACTTGTTTCGTGGGGTCTTCCACATTATGAAACCAGGGAATGAAAGCAATTCATGGTATGGAAGCAAAGGCTTTTTTCCCGTGACGTGCTGCCATACCTCCCTTGGAGTCTTCCTGAGCTGTTTTCCAGCTTCTTTGTTAACCATTAAACTTCCGTCTTCAACATTTGTTGATGAACTTAGCTACTTCCCTTTGATACATCATACCTAGCACCTACATCACCCCTAGCACCTACATCACCCCTCAGAACTGATCTTCAGTAGTCTTCAATCTTCAACACACATACCGAAAATACAGTTTGTAATTCTTTTGATATCCTTTGCCCAGTCCTTCATCTCATTGCCTGGCTGTTTATCACCTCTATCAGCTGGTTAGTACTGGTGGTATTGTTTGTTAGTTAGCTGCCCAAGTTAACCACTGTTACTTTTATATATTTAAGGGCTTAAGAAATTTGCAAGTAGGCTGGTCAGAAAATAACCACTCAGTTCCACATTGATTATTAAATGTTCAAATATATTGTCCCAAACAAGGAAGAATGAGATGTAAACTCCATCAGAGAACTTCTGAGGGAGTTGTCATGTTATGCCATGTCAGACTCCTTGCTCAGATCCTGTGGTAGTAAATTGTCAGAAAGTGCTTTTGAAAGATGATTGTGAGGTTACAGCATCAAAGATATGACTTAAGCATTAAACAGACTCCTAGAAGGAAACAGGAACATTGGACACAAAAATGACAACTGAAATACATAATTCTCAGGCATCAGTGTTCGACCAATGGAAAACAGAAACTGTTCCCTGGCATCCTTTATGAAGAACATCTTTTGTTAGCTAAAACCAACTTTACTTCAGAGCAGTTTCAGTGGAAAAATACTTACCAGTGCTACAAAAAGAGTGATGCTTCTCTCAAAAATGTTTTTAAGAAGGGAGATATGCGTAAACTCAAGTACCAAAGCAACAAATGGCTTGTAAGAGGTCCAGGACTTCTGCTTGACTTTGCAGACATGAGGTGTATACAGCAGGGTCTGGAAAGGATGCAGGGAAGACAGAAAAGAGAGGCACGGATTTGGAAGTGTTTTGGGGTTTTTTTTAATTTCTGGGTCAAACCAAGAGTGTGGAGATCTCAAGGCCAAATTCGTGATAGATATAAAAGCAGCGTAAGCCTCATGTCAGGCTCAAGTAGATCAGAGAGTTGGCCTGACTTCACTTTCCTTGCACTGATATGAAGCAGGACTAACTACCCTGTAGCCAGTGAATAGGTTTTAGAAGAGTGTCAGAGCAGCGCCTGCAGATTTGAGAGTGTTTAAGGGATAATGAGCCTTGGAGCAATTTTGGCTCTGGTAGCTATGCAGCATGATGGTAGCCTGCGTGTCAAAAGGACAGAAGCAACAGTGTACTGAGAAAGCAATTAACAGCAGGGAATAAAATAAAGTAATGGGAGGATCAGCTTAATTCTGTACTCTCCTTTTGTCCATGTTCTGGACAAATTACGCTTGCTTTTCCTTTCCAGTGACTGCTGTGTTAATGTACGCAACATCAGCAGCGGTACGTGAACTTGTAACATCAGTAGTGGCGTAAGCACTGTTTGCTTTGGCCCAAATTGCAGGACATCGAAAAGCAAAGTGAAAAGGAAGGACCATTCTTTTTTTCTAATGCAGTATTAATTGTTCCCCCTCCCCTAGTATGTTCTAGAGAGTCCCTCTTGCAAAGCCCAGGATTGAATTTCATGTTCACAGTTGTCCTAAACCAAGATACTACCCTTTGACTTTTTTATTTTTTATTCTTGCTGGACATATCAAAGCATTTTGATCAGTCCAAGTCACTGAACTGAGGAGTGCCAAAGTAAATAGAAAAGTTTAAATTACTGCAGCAAAGGGACCAAAGTTTCAGCCAGGACCCGACTTACGGGGATTTCCAAGCTATTCTATAGGGCTCCAGTATATAAATTTTCTAGATTTGACTTACCCATCAATTTTGATTATCCTGCTGATTTATTGCTGATTACCAAGGTCATCTCCACATTCAAAATGCAATTCATCTTGTCAGAAATGTTACTGATGGGGTTTTTCAGAGGCTCAGGCCAGCCTCCAGCTCTCAACATTTTGAAGCTGCTGGCAAGGAGCCCACTGGCCCCTGCCACACAGACAAATACCCAGGGGTCCGCTGGGACCTGTGGATGCTGGTGAAAACTTTGCCCTCTCAAGCCATCTCTCAGGCTGGTGGCTGAGAGAAATTGGCGGCTGCAGCCCCTGCTATGTACCCTGTAACTCCCTGAAATGAACCTGGGGATGAAAGCAAAGCTGAATCCATCCTGAGGGATGGCAACGCCTTTCCCATCACACCCCCAGGATCCAAAGCTGTGTGACAAAGATTTGCACATTATTCCCTCCTGACTGGTCAAGAGGTTCTGGTTTTGCACCAAAACCCTCATTCAATGATGTAAAATAGTCAAGGTTTAGCTTATTTGTTGCCTCACACTTCAGGCAACAGGCTCTTTATCTAAATGTGTTCATTTCTCGAACTAATAAATATTTTTAACATAAAGTATTACCTCCTTCAGATTTTTGGAAACCAACCAGAAAATAAACACATCCGTTTCCTATTGTTGATTTGGAGATATTTTAGGGCCCCATCTTTATTTTTAACCCTGACTTTTTTTTCCCCTTATCCAGTGGTGGAAAAAAATTAGGAGTCAACAAGAAAGCACAGGCAACAGCATACTTCACTTTTCTCTAGGTGGAAAATTGTAAACAAACAAATAAAAATAAAACCTAGGCCAAAGCTGGAAAAACAAAGTATTTAGTTGTTAAAGAAAAAAATAAATCTCAAACAGCAAAGGAAAAAGATCACATGAACATTTCAAAATCAAAGTGTTTTCTAAAAAATGTCAAAAATAAAGACCGAAAAACTTGGGGGCAGAAAGGTTTAGGAAAATAAGATGCCCCAAGAATCAGGAAAAAAAATCTGGGTTTTTGGGTGTTTGCTGCCTGCATATGAGCAACTAGAGTTTTGCCAGCACATGGAAGTCACGGAGACACTTCATCCAGCACATCTTCAGTTCATAACTGCGCCTGCAGGTACGGTTGTAAAGATGGAATTGTGCTCTCCCCAAAGCCCAGTCACTCTCTGAAGAGTCGAGGTCATTCCCATGGGATAGTAAGAGGGATGTCAGAACTGGGCAAAACAGGATATTGCCAATTGCTGTGACAGGGAAAACTCCCATGTGCGAAATCAGCCCAAGCCTTATGAGGCATGTTAACAACAAGCTGAACTGCAGGTGGGCATGAAGAGCAAGCGCTTGTGAGCAAGTGGTAATTACTGGCCAGGCACTGAGGAACAGTTGTCCTGGAAGAAGAAGAGAACAGGAGCCATAGCCACTGATGTCATCTTCAACTCTTGCAGTGCGAGTGCAGCAGAGCCAGCAAACCCTGATCCAAACACTACCCTCTGCAGTTAAATGAGGGGAGAACTTGGTATCCCTTTCTTGCTTCTCAGGAGCAACATTCAGAGAAAAGTAAAACACCTACTTGGCTTCGGAGATGGCTCACAACAAGCTTGAAAACACCCTTAGGAAATGCATGGTAAGGAATGGACAGCATAAGGGTTATTTGTTCTGATAATTAGCTGTGTCCCTATTTGCCCAGTTGCAGCCCAATTTGTGGGTTTGGCAAGATTGCTGTAGGGCTGGCTGTTTGCTCTGCCTGACTAAAAGGGATTTTCCCTGCTTTTAGGAAGAAGATTGGACTTCAAAACTATTTGAATAGATAATGATATAAAACTGCTAATTTTTTTCTAATGTGGCGTGTGTTTCTTCCTTTCTGTTCTTTAAATGCCTGTGGAATAAGACGGAGGAGGTTAGTGGCAAACACTCCCAGTAAAGGGTTAAGGGCAATGGCCCTGCAGTTTGCACAAATTCCCACTTTGTCTTTGGAGAGGAGGGACGGATCTCTGAGCCCAGCTTCCTCTCCAGGATTTCCAATAGCCTCTCAGGACTTTCACCCCCACAAGTGCTAAGGGTTTTGAGACCTTTCCCTATTGCACAAGCCCCATTTTCCTTTCCTGAAGGAAGGTCCTATTTTGTAGCCCCTGAATGCTTTTGGTTGTGGTGTGGTAACATGAAATAGCGCATTTTAGGATCACAAGGTACAAAGAACATGAAGGCTGATAGGGAACTGAGATGATAAACTCAGTTTTGTTTCATTGAGAAATTAGGATGCAATGCCCCTATCAGTACAAGGCAATACCTCTTCATGCCTCTGTTTAGAGTGTCAAAGAGCAAGAGAGATCAAATGAGTAAGCAAGTGAGAGGGAGATTAACGAAAACAATATACAGGAGCCTAAATTGAAACATCATTTTTCACAGGAAGAAGGCTTTGGCAGGGCTTATGCTGTTTCTGATGTAGTGTCTCCAGTCGGCCCCAGGAAAAGTTGGCTGCAGTTTCTCAGAACCTGCCTTTTGGGACTCAGCGACTGCTTTTCTTCCCACAGATCTGATTAAGCTAATTGCACATTTACTTTAATTAGAAGAATGGAGGTCATTTATCTGCAAATGGCCTGAAAAAAAATGGATGTTGTTTTAATGTGGCTTCCCCCCCCAGTCCTTGCTTTTACTAAGGTGTTTGGCTTCTTTTCACTCTGCTGTTTTCAGCTACCCCATTTTGTGAGGGCTAGGTTTGCCAGACCTGGCATCCCGACAAATTCTTAGGGAGCTTATGAGACTGTTTTATGGGATCCAGTCACAGGGATTTATACTGTGAGGAAAACCTAGAGCTGAAGAGATCCTCCTCCAGCCGCAGTCTGACCTGAAGTGTAAGTGAACTGAGACTGTATTTGCTCTTTTTTTTAAATTGTCTGCTAAGCCTGTCCTGCTTAACAAAGCACACAAGTGCCGTGTCAGAGAGGGCCTGTAGGATAAAAATGGGGTGGTGGGGACCCAGATTAGGGGTACCCTCCAGTCTGCAGGGACTTTGAGGTGCAATGAGAACAACAGGGGGAATCTTACATGTTTGACATGGTAAAGATGATAGCACCTTCAAACTTTTTCGAAGGCCTCGTGCCAAAGGTGTATGCTCTCAAATCTGCCTTAAAGACAAGCCTCTATACCCAGATGTTTTGCAGAGCTGGATGTGGCAATCACAGAGCTATGTATGAGCTAGAAGCAGGAGTTTGGAAAAAAAAGAAAGTACATTTCAGTGATTCCTCAACTTCTGCACTGCCAAAATATCAATCTAAGAAGGCTTTCAAGAGCAGATCTTCCATCACACTGTCCCTATTTGTTCTGTAAACCAAATAAAGAGGATGCACTGGACACTGAGGGCAAAGAGTCCCTCTCATCAAGCAGTGAAAACCACTCAAAAAAGGCAAGGAATTAATATGTGGGGGGTGAGATGGGTGAGGAGAATGGAAACTGCTAGAAATGTGGTTTAGAGAATTTCCTTGAGCAGTGGACTACTCATCTGGATCTCTGCAATGTCTGGTATGTGCTCCATCTCCTGAAAACTGCAGTGACTTTGAAGACCTGAACAAGGGGGAGCAATCAGTAGCACCGTGTGCTAGTACCAGCACGGTACTATAGCTGCTGCTGCTGAACACCCTAGAATACCTATATAGGGTACAATAGAGTTCAAACCACCACATTATCCTCAGTTCTCTGGCTCTCCATCCCGTTGAGTTGTCAATGTGGCAGGGAACAAGCACAATGAAGACTTTTCATTTTGTCTTGGAAGGCAGCAATGAATATTTTGTTAGTTGTTCCTCTCTCCCTGCCTGGAGGTGGTTATTACTGACTTGTTGCCCAGCAAATGATCAGGGTGAAGACCCCACTAGGTTTGGGGATATTAAAAAGGAGGGATGAGGAAGCTGATCCATATGGTCACAGCAGTGGCAGCACACCCAACTGCCCTCGCCTCTGTACTCACTGCCAGGGACCCTTGGGCCTCTGTACAACTGTCCCCCTTTTCTGTTTTCAAAGAAGGTGTTGGGATTTTAATACACCAATGTGGTACCAAACAGCTAAAGAAATGGTCTCTATCCTACAGGGTTTGCCGCAAAGTCAAGTGGTGACATCTGTCAGCAGTCTCTGACCACTGCTGCATCTGGTGCCTCCCAGTGCAACAGGAGCAGCTGTCCCACAGCAAGATGCTGTGCTCAGCGGGACCTGGAAAGTCCTGACCTTGGCCACTGAGATTAGCCCACACAGGTTCGTTCACCCCTTGGTGGGGTCTTGCCTGGTGCTGTGCGTATGTGCTGTGAGGGGTTATGGCACAGACACAGCCACAGCCTGTGGCTGCCCTGTGTAATGTCAGAGGATGTTTCCACACAGCTGGAGCATCACCCATCCTCTTTGTACCATCCACAGACTATCCATAATCTCTGTGCCCCTCGTGCCTCATGTCAGCTGTTAGTTTGGCTGAGATATAGCATGAGCTTGTCTCCATTGTTGCATTTTCATACTTATCTGGCCTGGACACCAGAGGCAGGATACGCGCACACATCTGCACCCATCCCTGTTCATAGCGTCCTCTCTCTCCTCTTTCCCTCTCTGTGACCTCCCACAGAGACATGCCATATGTTTTTCTGACCAACCATTGCAAAGGTGCTCAGCAAAGTTAAATGAAACCCCCCCTTCTCAATGGAAAGGCAGGGTCAGCATCCTGCAGCAGCCAAATTTTCCAGGCAAGGCAAGTTTTTGCAAGCAGGCAGGGAGGTGAATCTGTGCCGGCATTAGCTCTTCGTGCCTGCTGTGTGCAGTGGCCACCAAGTCTCTCTGGATGCATCCTGTTGGGAAGGTAGATGAGGCAGAGTGGGCTGGCAGGGGAATCTGTGATTGACCTCTTCTCTAGGGGCTGGGAAGAGGTTAATAACAGAGCAGGGCAGAAGAGGCCATTGGGCAAAAGATGTTGCTGGCTCACGTCTGGATGTTTTAGTGTAGAGCTGTCGTGAAGCCTCGCAGAGCTGAAGGGTCCCTCAGTGGTTCCTATGGCTTTAAAGTGCCCGGGATGATTTAGTGGAGGGGAGGGATTCCTGATCAGAGAAGTGCCTTTTACTTTTTTTTTTCCTTTTTTTTTTTTTTTTTTAAATTTGTANGGGGGGGGGATTCTGTTCAAGGGAAGTGCTTTTTTTTTTTTTTTTTCTTTTTTTTTTTTTTTTTTTTAAACATGTCGCTGATCAAAGCGGTGCCAGGGAGGCTAGGAAGAGCAGGATCCTAATGGATCAGCTGTGTAAAACATGTCAGCAGACAAGCCCCAGTTCTCAGTGTGTCTCTCAGGGAACAGCTCACAGATTAGAAAGAAAACACACACGCACGCACACACACACGCACACACGCACAAACCCTCCTGCTGACCTCGTGTCAAGGAGTTAAGTGTTACTTGGGAGTGATTGCAGTCAGCTTTTTTTTTTTCGTTATAAAACGCAAAAAGCTGTTTTCCCAAATATCCAACAATAATTCAAGAAATGATGGAAAGATTTATACAAGTTAGACAATTACTTATTTGAGGCAAACTAAAAACATTTGGTAGAAAAGGGCATTGGACTCTATTGTTATCCAAATGAATCATACCCCCCACTTACAGACTGCCTTCTCTCCCCACTACCCTTACAGCCATGACATATCTGGATTTATATGACCCTGTCACTGCTTCATTTTGGACAACTTTTGGCAAGGTGTGGAAAAAATTTTTTTTTTTTCAGTAGGCAACCTGTTAAAAAGGCAAACTATTGTTTTAGCTTGTTGTTATTAGAGGGGAAATAAAAAAAGGAAAAATTATGTTAAAACCAGAGACAGAAAGAAGTACTTTTGAATGAGTGGGGCAGTAAGCAGCGATTAGAGATGTATACACATAAAAGATGGTTTTATATAAATGTTGATAAAAATGGTGTAAGATCGCCCTGATAGTGCTTGCTAATCCCTTGTTTAAAATGGGCTGCAGAGTTTTGCAGGAACTGTACTTGTTGCATAGAAAAATTAGGCTCTAATTCTGTAAGACTTTCCTTTGTAACCTGAATGGAAAGGACGTGTGTTGTTAGCTAGGTGGGCAGCGTGAACCAGAAATGCTCACTGCACTCAGAACACCTCTTCTGTTGGTTTGGCCCTTGGCACTCGTCCCATCTTTAATTATGGGTCCACATTGGCCTGAATCCAGTAGAGCTGTGAACAGAGCATGACAGGACAACCCGCGTAGGGAGTAAGCTTGGGAGGATGGACAGCATCCAGACCATCTTCTGCAACACTGGTGTTCTGCTTGTACTCACAGGTCCTCTTTTCTAGTGCATAAGTGACGTGGTGACAATGGAAAGCAAAGTCTCCTCCTCAGCCACTGCAAAAGTATGAAAATAAAAACTCTTTTCCTGCTTCAGGAGGTCACGTTGTGCTACACCACAAGGTAGAGATAAGATGGTAAATAGAATGGAATAGTTCTGCTGGAAGGGGCATGCAACCTTTATCTAGTCCAACTGCCTGACCACTTCAGGGCTGACTAAAAATTAAAGCATATTATTAAGAGAATTATCTTTTCAGAGAGGAAAGCATTGTACAACTGAGAGTCTTTAACTACCACCTTCCCCCTTCCTCCTTTGTGGGAGATTTATCCCACAGACCACACCACAGTTTGCTGCTTTTAGAGATAGGAACCCTCACAGAGTATTTTAGCTGCTTTAATATCCCCTTAACCATGAGCTTTTTGTATCATCCTGACCTTAACTAGAGCTGTGCAACAAAGCTGAGGGTTTCTGCATGCCAGAAAATATGAAGAGGTAGTTATTTGATAAAGTAGCTGAAAACCTGGGGTTACATAAATAAAGGAGTTCACACAAGTATCAGCATTTCCACTAGAATAAATCTGTTATGATAGTTTTAATCTTAGGCTGAGAGAAAAAAACACCCAAACCAAAACAGACTGTAGAAATATACAATGGCATATAATTATTTGCTTCATATTTTGTACACATTAAGTATAGCAAGATTTCTTATGAGGTGTATATTGATTTATGATTACATCTTTCAGTGTATCTTGTATCTGCATACAGTTTCTAGGTTTCTTTTTTACAGCTTTCCTGCAATTTAGTGTATTTTGATGAGTTATGAGCCCAGTTTTATCTGAGGAATGTTCTCAGAGGAGCACAAGAGGCAAATATCCTCCTCTGCCCGGATGGGGAGCAGCAGCTGGGACACCATTCCAGGCGAGCATGCAGCACACACCGGGACAGAGAGCATGGCCACAGGGACTGCTTGGATGCTGGACTGTCCCATACTGAGCTTTCTCTCCAGAGCATGGTATTTCATGGTGGATGTAGATTCAGAGCTGATGTCTCACACCTCATTAGTGTCTGGCAGTGAAACAACCTGTCTGTCCTGCTCTCAGGCGTGCAGGGACAGGGGGGGTGAGCGGCCACCTCACTGTGGTCACTCCTCCCTGCAACTGTGCTCCAGGCACCTGCCGCAAAGGTGAAGTGGTGTCACACAGTTTTCCACCTTGAGATGGGACGATGATGACTTGAGAAAGGCCTGGGGCAGGGAGGGAGGGAAAGGGAGGGCAGAGTTCTGTCGAGCAGAAAAGGCTCCTCTGGAGCTTCAGTTTTCAGCAGCAAGGTCTTGGCTGTAGTGTAAGGGTCTGCATCCCTGAGCAAATGCCAGCAGCAGGGATGGCTGATGAATCCCTGTGTGCTGGTGCCTCTCTGTGAGGCAGCTTGGGCCATGCTACAGGGAGGGATGATGGGGTGATAGCGAGCCAGTCACCAGGTACATGGGCCACCCTCCAAGAGGAGCTTAAGAGGACAAGTTGGCAAAATCTTGGGAAGCTTGAGCAGCAGCACGGGGGAAAGAAACCAGCTTGGCCAACAGGCTCGTGCTTTAGTCTTTTGGATCTTTTGGAAAGTTTGAGCTGAGCAGTGGGGACCACCTGTGGTTCAAGGCAGTGATTGATCAAATTTCTTCTGCCTCTGCCTCTCTCCTCCACTGTTGGCTATTTGGGCCTCCTGCTAAAGAGGAGATTAAATCCTATAAAAGTGTTTGATTTTTTTTTTTTCCCATCAGAAGAGATTTTCCTTTCATTTTGATAATCTACTTTTGGTGTGATAACTAACACTGTGTGCTGTGAGTGAACATCAGTGTATTCTTAACAATAACTGGAGATGGATCAAACACAAATCTCTATTTAAAATGCAGCTTTATCATCATAGCAAAAATATTGACTATAAGTGAGCACCATGAAAAAATAGGGAGAAGACAGACGCTCTGTGCTTCATCTCTTTCCAGTCCTGATTAAACTTTAACCAGTTTTCCACTTGATCTTCAACCTTGGAATAACCATGCTAACCTCAGTATTTCTACTTAGCTAAAAATAAAGCACCTTCTAGTGCACATATATTAATATTAATGATCACTTTCTGCCTTCAGATAAAGCATTTGCTTGCTCAAAGCATGTTTGCCAAAACCTCTTCCATTTATCAAAAGGCTGTCAAAATCCCTTGCTCCCCTGAAAGGTGACGTGGTTGCCCTTCTTCCAAGCAGGAGTTAGCAAAGGGCAAGTCCATGAAGTTCTGCGAGTTTGGCTTTTGAGATCATAGAATCTTCTAGGTTGAAAAAGAGCTCTAATATCATCAAATCTGACTTAACCCAGCACTGCCAACTTCACCACTAAACCATGCCCCCAAGAGCCACATCTATTAAATTCCATGAGGGATGCAACTCAACCACTCGTCTGGGCAGCCTGTTCCAATGCTTGACAAGATGATGAGAGGAAAGTTCAAATGAGGAGTTGGCTCTGACTTTAGCCTTTGGAGATGGCACAATTAGCTTGGAGGTTCAGATCATGGTGGTAAAGACTGCTTCTGCAGCAGTTCCCCTGCCTCTGGGAACTGGCCTTTCCTTTCTGAAGTGACTGCAGTGATTGCAGCAGAGGCAGTGGTGATTTACAGCAGCCTGTGTGAGAAGAGAACAAGGATATGCATCTGCAAATAAACGCTAATGAGATGTTAAGGTTATGAAAAGCCAGGAAATTCCAGAAGTTGGGGCTGCTACAGCATCATTAGTTGTCCTGCAGTGCTGTCCTTATCCGGCAGGGAGGGAGCCTGGGAGTCCACCCAGCCAGGCTAGTGCCACTGAGCTAAAGGCAGGCTGCCTCCCTGATCGATTGCTTCCCTGAGACTGAAGGAATTACCAATATGCTGGGCAAAAGGACACCTCTCACAGGATGAAGCTGTGCTGGGAAAGTGGAGGGTGTGGATCACCCCAGAGGAAGCCAGGACGCCAGGAAGCCATGTGACTGGTGGCAACTGGGGGATGGGGTAAACAGCAGCCTTTGCCTCATCTTCAAACGGTTGTAATCAAAGTCCCACTGGTTGTGATCCCTATAATTGCAGAACTGCATCAGCAACCAAACTATCATTGCCTTCAGCATGTGATCCCTTGGGATGGAGAGTATGTTGGAGGAGGAAGGTCTATCAGCTGTAACAGTGATCAGAGCAAAGAAAGGACGTACTGGCTGAGTGCCACAGTGGGCAGGGGCAGACAGGGCACATGCAACAATCAGTGGCATGGTTTTTCAGCAGGATGGTGGCGAAACTGTGCTTGGGGCTGGAAAAATTGTCCGGTGGGGATGAGAGATGGAGATGTGGTGACCAGCTGGGTCAAGAGCTCCTTTAATTCCTGGCCCCATGTAATGAAACAGCCCTGGATGTGCCTTGGTGTTGGGTTTTACAGCCTGGCACTTTCTGTGACCTGTGCAAACCTGGCAAGCAAGTCTTTGATTTCAGAATCCACCCAATGTTGCATAGCAGGATCTTTGGTGAGGGATCTAATGTTCAGCCCCAGCCAATGGTCCCGCCAGCAGACGGCATGGCCTGTGCAAAGACGCAGCCTCAGGACATAACCTCTTTCTCCTTTGGTTCCACACAGTCTCTTAGAGAAGAATTATTGCATCCTACAAGACCTTCTCCTGACTTTCTGTTAACCTGTTACCCAGCCTTGGTTGAAGACCAACTTCATGTCCAAGAAGAGAAATGGCTCAGCAGCCAGAGGGGTGTCTGTTCTCTGCAAAACACTGAATGGAAATATTTGACTTAACCCGACCCACAAATTGAAAGAGCATCCTGAAAACAAAAGCTGGAACTAAAAATACGCAATCCCATTGATGCACTATTTTTCTCCCTGTACAGGAGAAATTGTTTGCATCCTGAGCTGTTGCTTTTGGGTTGGGATAATTTGTTCATAGAGGTAGGGGCAGAAGCATGTGCATGTAGTAAATTTCCCACCCCTATCCCTGCTCCCCCTTTTCTTTTTTTTATGGGTAAACATAAAGGAAGCTGAAGGACTGAAGGACATGTGTAAGAATATTTCTATTGGCAGAGATTACTGACACATTGCGGAGCTGGATATTTTACAATGTTTGTTCAAACCAGTGTGAACCCTGGTGTGAACTGACTTCTCTCCACAGACGAGGACAGGACTGCACCCCGACTGGGGAAGCACTACCTCCACTCAGGTTCAGAGTACTAGGGATAGCTCTCAAAAAGACCTTAGAAATACCTGTTGTAAACTGCCAAAGACAATCCCCTGGGATACGTAAGAATTGTTCCTTCATAAGCACTTGACCTGCAGCACACAAGGCAGTAAAGTGCCCATGAAAACATCATGGACATGGGGTGCAGGGGAGCACGTGGCATTCTGAAGGGTATGTATGGCTCCTGTATAGCTAAAATGATACTGATACCTTTTTATTGACATGGGAGTAAGCACAGGACTTGGTTTTAGGATGACCTGGTCTCCTAGTCCTCCTAAATGTTGCAGCAGCATAGGAGAAGGTATAGAGACAGTAAGAGCCTGAAAGTGCATTAAAATAGCATTCAGACATGTAACGGGATCACGAGAGCTGTTAAGGTTGCACAAAGAAAAATGATCCAAACAGGGGCTAATGCAATATTGCAGCAGAAACCTGACAAAGTGTTTCTCTTAATATATTAACAACTAAATATTAATTAAGAAGAAATATCTTGACAGGACAGTTAAAGGATACTTAAGCCAGTACAAATTATTTAAGCATTCACGATGAATGCTGTTAGGAATGGGAAAGTTAAATATGCAGAAGCTGCAGTGAGGAGCTGTAGGAGAGACAAGACTTACAGACCCCTTTTCCGTTGGGTTTTGTACTGGGAAGGGGCTTCCACTGCATACGTGAGTGACTGGGGAGTGGTGAGTGCTTTCAAATTAAATGCTAAGCTAAGTCCCCTGCAAGGTGGGGGTCTCGGGTAGCACAGGAGGTCTATCAGGACCAGCCTGAGAAGAGGAGAAAGGAAATTTTTGTGCCTAGAAATGCTGAGGAACAAACCTTCAGACAAACCTTCACCCCTCCATAACCTACCCCCCACCTCCCCCAACCCAGCCCCCATCTGTCCCTGAGTTATTCACGTCCAACAAGGCGAAAAGGTTCTGTTTGGCTGTGGCTCAGCAGATTACCACTACATTTAATAGCTGTCTTTGGTATGATGCTGTTCACCTTATCTCCTTTCTCCTTTGACTCGGCCTTTGAACACTAATCCACCTTCTAGTGCAGCCTGCACCCTGCTTGATCTTTGTTTGCCATGAATGCGTACGGCTCCAAGGACTTTAGGAGTGGTGTCTTTGCTGCTTGGGCCCACGCTGTTGCAGCACTGAAGGCACATGTGGATCTGCTAGCTCACATTGCTTACTCCTGGGTTTACCCATGAAATGAGTCAGTTTTCCTTCCAAGAACCAAGTTCTGGTCTCAAGCTTTGATTCAGACCCTTTTCCTTTTTCTTTTTCTTTTTTTTCTTTTTCTTTTTCTTTTTCTTTTTCTTTTTCTTTTTCTTTTTCTTTTTCTTTTTCTTTTTCTTTTTCTTTTTCTTTTTCTTTTTCTTTTTCTTTTTCTTTTTCTTTTTCTTTTTCTTTTTCTTTTTCTTTTTTTTCTTTTTCTTTTTTTTTTTCTTTTTCTTTTTCTTTTTCTTTTTCTTTTTCTTTTTCTTTTTCTTTTTCTTTTTCTTTTTCTTTTTCTTTTTCTTTTTCTTTTCTTTTTCTTTTCCTTTTTCTTTTCCTTTTCCTTTTTCTTTTTCTTTTTCTTTTTCTTTTTTTTTTTTCTTTTTCTTTTTCTTTTTCTTTTTCTTTTTCTTTTTCCATTTTTTTTCCCTTTTCTTTTTCTTTTTACTTTTCATTTTTCTTTTCTTTCTCTTTTTCTTCATATATATTTATTCGCAAGGCGGTGCAGTACCTGGAAGGACTAGACAATATGAAAGTCTTTCCATGGATACCCTCAACACATACATATTTACTTGCCTCTTGCACATGCACACACACACAGAGGAGCAGAGTTCAACACCCCTGTTCTACCAGTGTTTAGAGCTATTTGGCCTCTTTTAAGCCTTTAAATAAAATCTGTTGTGTGCGTGTGTGGTTGGGTTTTTTTCCTTTACCCCACTTCTTAGGAAGGAAAGCAAATGTTTCTGGCACTCTGCTGCTGGATTGCTTGCATATTTGCTTGAGGAAAAAAAATTATAAAAGATGTTTGGCATAGTTTTCATTCAAAAAGGAATCCAGTGCCAGATCCAAGCATTGAAAACAAATGTGTGGCTTAACTGTCATTTACTCCAGGATCATGGGAACGGCTGCCTGGTTTTCCAAATGAGCAGCCGCTAGCTCTCCCGCGGTATATGAAGCACACTGACCTGACCAGCTTGGTGCAGCTTGGCCATCACTGCTGCGCCTCTGTGTGACAGCCCGGGCGCTGATGTCAGCACAGCCACGTCTCCACCGCCATCCCTGCTGACGAGCTGTCACACACAGTCTCTCTCGTGCTGGTGAGAAATCCTCCCCTCGCCTTTTGATGTGTTGTGACCAGACAATGTGTATTTGTCCTAATAATGTGAAGTTTCAATGTGAAGAGCTCCCCTGGCTGATGGCACTGATGGAGCTTCAGGCATTTGGCTGGCAAATTGTTTTCTGGGTGACATAAGTGAAGAGGAACACTTGATGTCACCCAAATCCCCACCTCCCTGTAAGCACAGAAGCTCTCACAGCGGGTCAGGCCTCTGCTGCCATCACTGCTGGTCCCAAGATGCTCTATGGTGACAGAGAAGGACCCTGACCCTGCCAGTACCCTCCTCCCTGATATCCTGCTCAGTCCCTTGGAATAACACACATTTCGTGGTGGAGGGGGAAGCTCAACCCAGCCCATACCAGAGGAGCGACAAAAGACAATCCTAGGGCATCTGAAACTGGCATGAAATGTCACCTTTCCTATCTTTAATTATAAAATGAGTCCAGGATTAGCTCAAAGCTCTGATCTTCAGGGTTAACCACATGGGTCCTGGCCCCACATTCCTAATGCAGCATCACTCCCAGAGGTACAGTCACCGAGGCACCTGGCCAGGTGCAACCTGCAGTTCAGTGTCTGTCTGCTGTACTCTAATCAAAGAAGGTTGCTTTGGATTTCATCAGCATTTTTGTGAAAGAAATATTTGGTCTGCAAGACGTGCATGTAGTCCTCTGGCAGCCGTCAGCTCTGCTGTAATGCCCGGCTTTTACTGACCTAAGTGCAGAACTCGGCAAGGACCTGAGCTCTTATCCAAGGGCAGCAAAGCAGGAGCTAGCTTTAGAGACATGGTGATAAAATAGAAAATTATGTACAAAGTAAAAGGGTCAAACCCCTAATCTGAAGTGTTCTAGTCAGCTTGCCATGTTGGGTGTTCCTCCCGGATCAGAGATAACCCCATTTCCAAAGAGTTTCGGAGAAGCTGTTCATCAGGGAGGAAAAAAAAACCCTAAAAAAATGCCCCCCAAAAACCCCAAACCACAAAAAAAAAAAACAAACCCAGCCCATAAAAACAAAAACAGAGTAAGTGACTCAAGAAAACAGCTCTTAGTCTGTCTGTTCCAGTCTGAAATAAAGTCATCCCTCTTAATTCCCAGCGCATATTGTTCCTACCAAAGAGCAAAACCTTAGGAGGAAATCACATCAGTGAAGGGAACGCCAGCTCCTTTGTACTATTTTTCAACCCTGCCTTGGGAGCCAATAATCTGTCATCCCTTGAATAAACAAGCACCTTATCATATCACAAACATTTATTTAACCCTTTTCTCCTGAGCTTTTACCAGCCAAGCAAAGTGGCTGGGGAGGGGTGTGGGTAGCCCTATCCCTAGACTGCTCTGGCAGAAAGGACAAATTTCCTGTGTATTACACCCAATCTGTAAAGTGTCAGGCTGCCCTTCTTCAGCCTCCATGAAAAGCAGCAGCTTGAATCCCTGCATTTCACATAGCACAATCAAATTTTCCTGTCCCTCCACTGTTCCATCCCTCCCCCGGTACATTAACGCCTCCCTCCCTGGAGACATACTCTTGATTCCATCTGAGGGTCCATCCAAATGGAGACAGATTTAATTTCTTGGAGGCTGGGGGGAGGAAGGGGGTGGCAAAAAGAGTGTTTACATTTCTTCTTTTAACAAGAGACTGTGATGAACAGAGCTTTTGATTCCAAGTTGCAGAGGGCTTTTTTTTAAGAGATATTCTTTGACTCTGACATCATCAGAAAATGGAATCAGCAAAGTATGTGCATTTCCTCAGCTCCCACAATATCCATTTTCTCTCAGTGGATGTTTCTTGTTTTTCTTTTCCAGTGTTGCTCCCACACAATGGGGCCAATTTTTGTTCAGGACAAAGAAAATATAAACAGAGCATGGATTTGGAACATGAGCAAGGCCTCCAAGCTTACAGAAATCTTCGGCCACGGGGAAGAGCCATGCTATGTTAACCGTCTGCCAATAAAGCCTGGCTAACCAAATGCTGGCCAGTGTCCCCAGTCACTTTGCTGGTGCCTCCAGAAGGCTGCAAAAGCTGATGGGCAAGACTGGTGCTACCAATGAAATTCTTGATGTGGGCTCTGTGGAGTCCCTGAGCATTTGAAGAGCATACCTTGCAGGTGAGGTTGGCTGACCAAAGCATGTGGGCAGGGAAAGCCTTTTTTCCTCTCTGCTGTAGGGTATCATAAATATCGAGTTCACCAGGCAAAGTCCAGTCATCAGAGGAGAATAGCCCCACATGGAAGCGAGTCTTTTACTCCCCTTCCCTTGGGGCTTGGCACATTTGCCCTCCTAGAAGTTTGTGAACTGGTACATGACATGAAAAAAAATACACATTACTCTTCTTAGTCATCTTCTAGCTTAAAACAAAGATTAATATCTAATGTTCAGTCATGGAATAAAACCTCCTCTTCCAAACGACTTGGGAAACACGTGCCTTGAAAGGTAGATAGTATTTTAGGCACATTAGCCATGTTTGCTGCTTATGGGTAAGCCACAGCTTGTGAAAGTGTCCCCTCATGCAGCTCCCCAGCTGACCTACTCACAATGGCCAGGACATCAGACAGTCCCTAGAAGAGAGGGGCAGCTCACTGGGGGCTGCCAGAGCCAAGCTCTGTGTTGTGCACCCTTGGGACAGGGACAGGAGCAGGTCCCCAAATAGCCAGGGCATCTGCATTCTCATGGGTGAGTCCCTGTGACAGTAAGTCACCCAGGTCTGCGTAAGTGACAGCACTAAGCTGTGACAAACTGATTTACACTAGAAGAGTTGAACTGTGATGGGTGATATAAACCAACTGCAATGAGGGCCTCGTGTCTCTGGGCTCAATGACTGCAGCTCAGAAGCTGGTGGGAAATGCCCTGTGAAACATTTATCTAGACAAAATAATGTTCAGCCCTCAGCAGATGAACTTCATTGACATCCTCTGAATCCACAGCCTGACACACCTTGTACCGAGTAGCAGACACACAAGTTGGCTTGTTAAGAGACTGAAGTTTATAGACTGACCCTGCCCCTACCAAATTACTAGGACTATGGTTCAGCTGGTCTACTCTGGATCTTCTCTGATATTACCAACTTGTCTGCTGAGATCAATAGGCCGGCATGAGAACCAACCCAGGAAAAAAGGAATAAACATAAGCAATCAACAATTCAACTTTCAAAGGCTGCTTTTATTAACAATATTGAGAGGGTTTCTTTAAGCTCTTCCCACTGCCTAACAACCAGCCTGTCCTCATGAACTGTTTGAAAGTTTTAGTTTCGCCTGGAAATTTTTGATTCAGATGCCTCCACTCAGCAGCAAAATGAATACCCTTGCAGTCAAGCAAGACCCAGAGGAACCCTCAGCAAAGAGGGCATACAAAAGCTTCACTTGGATGAAGCTGGGTGATGCCTATAGAGTGGATCCAGAGGTTCCAAGACTGTTTTCCATGATTTTAACACCATGGCAGCATTTACATTCATCATTGCTTTCAAGTCAGCTGGCCCAAATATCTGATTGGCAAATGCAAACATGGAGAGGAATTCTTAAAAAATATCCTGTGAGGTCACCAGATGACACCAAAAATCAATTCTAAAGAAAAGAAATAAAGCCTAGGATGAACTGAGGGTTTGGGCCTGGAGAAGAAATGGCAGACAGAAGCTGCAGAAAGGTTGGGTGGAGTCATTGAAAGCTGGGTTCTGCTCCTGAAATGCTGACAATTTAAAGAAATGTACTTCTTTTTCCATTGGAAGCTGCTCAGCCTCGAAACTCCAGAGTGGTTCATGATCACTAAACACTGCAACAGAATCAGGTACAGAGCCAAATTCATGCTTAGCAAAATGCAAATTGACTTAACCTTATACTCTTAGGAATAAAATCAGCATTTATCAGAAGCTGAAGACATGCATTGGCTTGTCAAAGTCCTTCCCCCACCTGCAGCAGGGAGAAGCCAAAAAAGTTTTGATGCTAAAAGGAAAGCAGAGGGGAGTGCCTGGCTGGCGGACTGTGGTTTTGCTTCAATTCTCACAGCCGTGCCTGCAGAGCCGCAGGATACACAGCACGGCTTCTTGCAACCTTGGGGAGAAAGGATAAATGGATTATTTTGGAGTCACATGCATGTAGAATTCATGCCTCTGGAGAATGCAGCCAGGCTATTTTTAATGTACTGCTTCATTTTGCACCTGCTACCATTACAGAGTTGGTTTTGTTTCCATTAGAGCCACTTGTCTTGGGGAGTTTATAACTCCTATGAAATGTGTAGTTCTGGGCTGGATGCTCATCCTTAGTTAAGGAACAAAGATTGTTATCATTAAAAACCGAAAGGTTAGCATGACGGCATTAAGAGTGTCTGGAGGGCAATTTTGATTACTTTTACAGGGTTTTCATAACTGTAATTCCTGAAGGTCAGTTTAATATAGCCTCCTTTATTCATACTGGAATGGAGAACACAGGCTACAAGGACCTGCCCCTTAGGAGCTTGCAAAACCAAAATTGCATGAAGAGTCATTCTCAAGTACTTAATCAGCCACAATATTTCAATAAAATTAGGAAATAAGAGATAAGAAACCTCGTCCCTTTTTCCCATTCCCACTGTGCAGAGGGCCAAGTGGAGCTCAGCATCTCTTTGAGAGGTAGGAGGCCGGTGCCTGGCGCGGAGCTGCATTGCCTTAGATCACACACTCCCAAATACCATCCCGGTGCAGTGCCGGGGAGGAAACTCGCATCAGCAGCTTGCCAGGGCCTGCAAGGAAGGCAGATGTAGAAACACCATATTGTTTGTTGCTTGCCTTCTGCCACCATCTCCGACAAACACCAAAAGTGTTGTGGTTTAATTGGGCACATAGTGCAGCATGATCCCACTGAGAACACCTGCGGGCACACCAAAGCCCCTAAGACCTGGGTGTCTGCAGCCTTTCGTGGTGTCTCCCCAGCTAATGCCAAGGCAAAGGCTCTGCAAATGCTCTCTGTGGCCCAGTCCTGTGCCACAAGTGTTCCTATGTTCAAAAAACAGCCATTTGAGCAGAGCCGTGCTCTCTCCACAAAGCATAGGCAGCAGTAAGATGATTATTTGCAAGTGTTTTCTTCCTGTTACAGAAAGCTGGCAATCTGCTAAATGGCTTTGAGACGCGGGATACTTTACATTGCTATACCAGCAATGATCGGTCTGGGGGTAATGGCCAGCACTTGCAAGTCACCTGAAGCACTGCAAAGCAGCCACCAAACCTGTTGTGTATCTGGGCTTTTCAGACTGGGCTCCCCAGAGACCCTTCTCAGCCTGAACTCTGGCAACCTCAACACCATTTGCCTGCTTTCCTTTCCACGTTCAGTCCCTTGACGAGGTTGTTTTGCAGCCAGGATAATAATGATGAAAATCTTACATATCACCTCCATTATTAATAGTCCTTGTGAAGTCTCCCCATCCCACACATTGTTGTGTAAAACCAGGAACCAGGGAAGGCATGAAGCAGGATAACAGTTTGGAGAGGCTGCTCAGCCCTGCACCAATGTCAACCAACTTCAGGGGTGAATCACACCCTAGTTTCCCACGAAAACAAAGTCTGGCAGTGTTTTTTGCTCTGTGAGGCACATGAGAAGCCAGAAATAATGATGTAAAACTTCAGTGTTAAATATATTCAAGATGATTGGCCCAATGTCTTCATAAATCAAGCCAAATCCATAAATTCAAAGCTTTCTGAATTCAAGTTAATGGGTTTCTGTCCTTTTTCTATATTCACTTGGTCAATAAAAGTGCATCATTTCCCCCCTGAATATTAATTCAATTAATTCAGACTCCTAGACCAAATTTATTTTGACAGCCTTTGCACGCTTTCTCCTTGGCTTTCTGCAAATTCCTGACCAGCAGCTTTGCCAGCAGTCATCTTGCCTGGACCAGACGCACAAGTGCTTAACCAACTAATTGTAACTGTTTCTGTCAGGAAATCACAATTAATTACACGGGCAATTGCAAGTTTGCACACATTTGAAGTTCGCAAACATTTCATCCAAAAAGCGTTAACCTAACGAGATGCCATGGACGCCTGCCAAAGGGGGCTGCAGGCTGCACTCCCACTGTATCCTAGTAAGGGAATCCTCACACTGCAGCGGTCCCACTGGGAGGATCAGACACAGGCCACTGAGTCCTTCTTATCACGGCTGCCTGCCAAATTCTTCTTAGGAATAAGTGTCACTTTGTGGTACCTCTATTTTCCTTCCCAATAAAATAATAATTTGGCAGTGCCTGAGATGATGATAGTAAATCAGTGTTAGACAGCAGAGGTTACCGATAAAATTCAACCTATTTATCAAGCCACGTCATTTAGCCATGTTAGCTGCAAGCAGGCGTAGGCTACTGTGCTCTTAAAGTAGTTTGTTTCAGAAAATGAAGTAGGTAATGTTCACATAAAAAGAGGGAAACATGACCTCTTTTCATCTCAGAAGGGAATTACTGAGGGCTGATCTGCCTCTGTTGTGTTAGCATTGCATGCCGGGGCAGGACCACAGCTACCCTGCCTTGTGTATCAGTGTGACCGTCACCTGGACCAGCTACAGCCCACAGCAGATAAAGCAGGCATCCATTTCGCTTTCTATTATAGCAACACACTTTGCACCCCCCTGACATGATCTGCTGGCCAGCACCCTGGGGCATTTTGAGCCTTTCAGAATTCCAGGGAAAAATCAGTATGGAGATGAGACAGTCCTGCCCAGGATCACCCTGCACATTTGCACTCGCAGCAGGTTTCTCTGTTGTGCTACTGAAGCATGGCAAGGATGAGTGCCCCCAAAGGTCTTGATCTCCATCTCCTTTCATCCTGAAGTGACATCCACCTGGTTGCTGCTGATCAACCGTCTGCATTGTGGGATCACAACACCATGATGAAGATCCTTTTAAAATTAACACATCAAGTCTAATCATCCCCTCTGTGTGGATTTTAGGGTGTAGGAAAGCATGATTTTCCTTGAATTTGGGGTTACCATTTCGATATGTATTCCCCCTCTTCTGGTTATACCTTTATTTCACTTCTCCTTGCATTTTCCCACTGTGTTGCAGTGCTTTTCAAAGAGGGAACTTGCAGGTTATCTCAAGAACAGACCACAGATTTGAAATTTGCCCTCTGTTTTCATAAAAGAGAAAAGTTTTTAAGGAGGATAATCATATTCGGAAATGATGTGACTAAATGTTATCAGGTTGTCATGGTGATTGCAGTCTTTTAAAAAATGTCTGTATTGTGGTTCACTAATGAGCAATATATTAACTAAACCAAACACTATTTGTCTTTTCAAGTATTACTCATATGCACTACTGAATTAAGTCTCTTTTTTTTCTGCTTTTGGAATACTGTTCTATGTCTTATAAACACTGGAACTGAATTCAGGCAATAAACAAGTGCAGAGATAACTTTGTAACCTTTGCTGTATTTCATATCACCGTGTCAAGTTGAGCCTCACATTAACCAGTCTGCAGTTGCACATACTGAGCATCACATTTCCAGCAAAATTACTTGTGTAAGGTAGAACTTCAGACTTGTACTTTCTGACGCTTGAAATTTAGTCAGTCTCAATTACAGTGCAATTCCCATCACATATCTCACTGTTGCTGGGGTTTATGTTTGTGACTTGCAGAAGACAAGCCTGAACCCTGAAGCCATGCACAAGTCAGAATGGTTCTGAGTTCACCCAACCCCTACTAGCTCAAACCTCTAAAACTCACCTTTCAAGTCCCCTAGACTTCATAAGGCATCTGAAGAATCTTTCCTTCTTCTAAATGGACATGGAAATGGCAGAGGTTAAAGTACCTTTTCCACTCATGTACATGTCAAGGCATGGTTTGCATTTCAGAAAGTCTTTGGACTTTAGAGCTCTTCCCAGCAGCTCCATTAAAACCTCTCACAGAGTGAATCTACCACAATCCAGGAGGACATGCTGGTTTTAGAGGGTCAGTGAGGTCACACCAGAGGGGAGATGTATGAAGGAAGATACCCTAAGAGAGACAGTGAAAGCCTTTGAGAGTCTGGAGGTCTTCCAGTCCTGAAACTGTGCCATCCCAGGTTCAGGTTTGATCAAGACCTTCGCTACCCTCTGAGCACTCTCCAAACCCTGCACTGACACTGGAAGTAGCTCCAAATGATGCATAGGATTAGCCAGAGCTGAGTCCTGTCAAGATGAATATTAATCATAAATCACATATTTACAAAATTATTTCAGGTGGTACTCTGTTATTTTGCTGAAATGAAAATTATGTTCCTGATTCTTTTCATGCAAGCTAAGATGAAAATCCCAAGTCCTTCAGACTTCCCTGTAGCCTGTTCCTGCCCAAGATCTGCAGGAAATCTGTGATTTTGGCTTTGTCTCCTTGCAAAGCAAGTTTGGGAAGGGTATGAGAGAGGTGAAATCACATTGTTCAGATGTTCAGGGGGGGAAAATGATATTATCGTGCACACTTAGCCCTTACATTACGTGTTCTTCCTCTGCAGTTCACACTAAGGTCCCATTGGCGTCCCATTAGTTTTTCAAGCCTGCTAGAGGAAGACCACATGAGTGGAACATAATGCCTAGCAATTGAATTAGTTAAGACTTCCCAGGAATTTTGCAACTTTTGTTTATGGAGTTGTTTTATATGACTCATTTGCTTTATTTTTGTTCAATGACTAATATTTGGTACTTACACGTGGGTTTTATTTTTCGTAACATGCATGGCTTGGTAACACATCTTTTGAACACAGAATCTCCCTTGTTTCAGTTTTACTTAGACAGAAGCTAAACACATAAACTCTGCTATTAAAACTCATTATTAATTAATTATGCCTAACTACTCTCAACATGGGTTTTGTGTGTCAAGAGTATTCCTGGCTCTCCCCCTCTCTGCCATATTTCCCCTCCTTCTCCCCACCACTTCAAGCCTATATTTAGTTGGAGATTTCAGTTGATCTGCAATTCCCACCGCAAATTCCTTTCCATCATCAACTACAGCCAGAAGGTCCGAATAAGGGAAAGGTTTGTGCTTCAAGAGGCTTCCTGTTTCCCTGGATTTTCAGGTTTGCTACTGTTTGTAGAACGAGGCTGGTACTAGACTTTTCAGACTAAGTGGCTGCTAACTCATTCCTGTTCTGGCACTGGCATGAGACTCGGGTGCAAAGCATTGTCTGGTTGATGCACCTTCCAGAAATATAGGCAGCGAAAGCAAGGAAAGCATGTCTGATCCTGAAATATTTCCAAAGCAAAGTGTCAGAGAGGATAATGCTGACAGGACTGGCAATCTCCCCAAGAAAGAGAATGAAGTAGAGGAGAGCAGCTTGTAAATCACTGCAGAGGAAAGTACAGCGCGGGGAGGGCTCTGTGCGTAGAGCACTAAAACACTCAACCCTGCTTCAAATGCAGGCAGAGAAAACAGGAAGAAAAATATTGCATACACATCTAAGCTTTCAAATAGTTCTTTTTCCATAATGCTTGCCCTCCTGGCCTTGGTCGTGTCCTACCCTGCAAGCTCCTTTTCCCTTGGCTTTAACCTAAAGTAAAAAGAAGCCATGGGACACAGGCTTTGCTTTTTCCAGGATCTGTACTGCCCAGTCGAGTGTGAGAGCCTTGCCTGGGGGCTTTGTAGGCCAGGGTTCAACCACAAACATCCTGGGCAAAGCCTTTTACCAGCATGTCTTTTACTCACCTAGCTCCTAGGCATGTTGAGAGGACAAATAGTTTAAAGCTCACGAGATGCTGAAACATTATGGTACTGGGAAGCTTGTACTGGAGATTAGTTGGGTTTGCTACTGTATTCCTCTCCTAAGATTTTCATTTTGCTAACTAATTTCACTACAGTTCACATTCGTGTTTTTACCCGCTGTTGAAGTGTCAAAACATAACCAGTCTGGATACTTTCAGTTTCAGCTGTGTTTTAACACTCCGACATTTCTTAAAATGAAGCCAAACACTTGCCTACCTAGTTTGGATGATGTCAATGTATGTGTACAATGAACATGATAAGGAGTGTAATATGGTGTATGTCCAATAGCTGATTTTTTTTGTCAACCAAGAGAAACTAGATGATGGCATAGGAAAGTTATCCCTAGAAGAAGAATCAAAGCTGAGATGTAGCAAAAAGATTAGCTGCACTTGCTCGCCTGTAAAACATTGCTTTGTGGTATTACATTCTCGTCAGTAACTGTAATAATGTCTCTAAGCCTGAACAAAAGCCAGACGATGTTGATAAAGTCCTTCATGGAATTCAGTAGGCTCAGGAACACACTCTACGTTTATAATTTTTTTTTGCCTTTGCCTAATATTTGTAGGCTCGAGGCCAAACTTCTCAGGTGTTTATCACAAGAAGCCAAATTTTCTCTGAATGTCCCTGAAGGCTGGTCCCAAGGGCTGCCATTCCATAGGCCCAAGCAGGAAAGGCCCTTTGAAATGATGACTCCAACTGTCAGGCCTATCCTTTATTTTCACACTGTGTGCTTACTAAACAGGGCTGCCACTGGCTTCCATCTCTCTTCACATTTTCTACTTTCTGTCTCAATTCTGTTGTCTCTTGTGTCACCTGATGTTGCATAATCTATAGTTTATACCTCAATGATGTGGAGTGGTGTTGCCACATACATATATATACAGAATGTATATTTGCTGTCACATTTATTATACTAAACAAACAGTTTTGAGATAGACCTTATTTTTTAATTAAATACTTGCAAGTATCAAGCAGTATTTTGTCAAATGTCATAGTAACAAGTACAGCTAATTGCCTTTGCTCTTGTTTTGCCCCAAACTTCCTGCGTTAGCAGAATATATTTATAGTGGATATGTAATAAGTGCAATGTGCTGATTGAAATGTTGAATGTGTTTCAGTTGTTGCTAATGTTTTACTATTTATTCTTTCTTTATAAATTAGTGTCTCTAGACAATATTGGAGGTTCAGGCTGATGCAGCTACAGTGACTTCCTAAAGTTCATTTCTCTTTTTATTTTGTCTATGTCTGTTGTGAAGGTTAAAAGATCTAGTATCAGGGACAGGCCCTTTCCAAAATGATGGAGCCAAACGCTTTCAAATCATGGAGAAATTTGGTCCAGATTCAAACTTTACAGCTTGGACTTACCTCCACACGGAACTGAACCAACACCCGAGATACAAACAACCTTGAACTCAGATCCCAGATAAGGATGTTATGTGCAAATTCTTCCCTTAAAGCTCAGATTCATGATCTTTTCAAAAAAAGGCTTTCCTAAATTTAGGTATTATTGCCTATCTCCTGTCTGCAAGTGCCTTTGGGTGGGAGGTTGCCGTGTCCTCAGCTAAGCCGAGTGAACAGACCTGGTGCTAATCAGCTTCAGCACCAAGTCAGCAAAGTCACTTTGAGCTGCTGCAGAAGGTTAGTTGAGCCGAGCTGGTGGTTTTCCCGGATGTGCTTTCCATTTGCCTGACTGGATGCTGATGTGGAAAGGGTAACCCCCAGTGCAAGGGCAGAGAATAAGGGCTTGTTTCATTAACTGCTTCAGCTAGACCTGCGAGAATGCCTCTGCCTCCATGGTGCTCAAAACTATGCCACTGACTTACTCCAAAGCAGAGTTTTGTCCCGTCTGGAACTGACAGGGGACTGATTGACAAAGCCCAGTCTATTTGTATCCCTAAGTATATTTGCATGGTTCCTTTGTGGATACTTTTTACATGAGTCAGTTTCTGCAAAAGGAAAAACATTGTTTTCACCAAGAAAATACAAAAGTTTGTTTTTAATACCACAAAATGTCTCTCCACTTAATTATTTCTGAAAAGTGCAGACTTATTAATAAAGGGCCTAATGAGGAACTGCCGTAGATGGCATGTCCCTGGGACTGCTCTTTACTTGCAATTAAGTGAGTAGGATCAGGATGTGACCTGATGGCATGACTGCCAGCGTTGCTGTAAATTCCAGTTGCAATTTCTCTTTCACTTGTAACATTGCTTTTCCCAAAGAAGCCTGTCTGGTGTTTTATTTTTGTGTTTGGGCAGACTGGGCAGACTGGGGTGCTGTTTCTGGCTTCATGAGGAATGCTGAGGTGAAACAGACAGAACATCAGCTCCAGGGGAAAAAGAAATGGCCATTACTTTGGCGTAAGCCTCCTGCCTTTCGTCAGCTAATGTTCTACCTCTGGTAAAGGGGCATTATTTCCCACCCACTTTGGTCTTGATGGAAGCTAAAGGAAAACAAAATAGCTTGGTATATACCTGGTCTGTAGATCATCGTGTCCTTCCCCTACATAGTAAATGTTCCTTTAATTGGCTTAGTTAGCCCTTCTCACCTTTCAGCACTTCAGGAATTACTCTTTGAAGAGAGCCATGTACAGAGATTTAGCTGACGTTTAGTGACACTAGGCTCTCCAGTCTCCAAAATATGACTGATGTCACTCGCTATGTTCCCTTGGGTCTCTGGGGACAAAGTCACTCTTACCCTGAAGCATGCACTGACAATCTCAAGATAACACTTCTTTGACAGAGTCAGGGGCCCTGTTTCAGGGTCTAATGTAATCTCTAGAAAGTTTCCAATCTGGGTATTGTTTGTTATTTATATTCCGTATCTGGGGTTTGTGTTTGACTTTGTGTGATTTTAGTACAAAAGCTGCTAATAGAAACAAAAATTCATACCTTTTTCTGCTGGTCGGGTGTGCTGGCAGGTCTGTGTTCAGATGCAAGAAACCTTGCTCAAGGTGAACAAATTCAAACAAACCTAGAAAAAATAATCAGAGTCAGTATCTTATTCTGCAAACAAAGCCACTGGCACTAAGAAGACTGTGAATGAAATTGAGTTTTACTCTAACTAAATTAATTTATTAAGACCACCTTATTGTGTAGATAGCCTTCACAGGACCGGGAGAGGAGTTTGTAAGCAGACCAAGATGCTCTTTGGTTTTTTTCTTTCACCCTGAAGGGAGGACTGGTTTTATTGCCACTTTATTTTGCTTTTATCCTTTACTAACTTTATTTTCCCTGCCCGGACACAAACCAGCATTGCGAGCTGCTGGTGCCGCCTGTCGCAGAGAAAAGGGCTTTGATGCCAACCTCGCCCCGTCGGAAGACCTGTCCGGCGGCCCCTGACTCAGACTCGCCTCTCGGGAGGGCACCCGAGGGGCAGAGGCGGCGGGGCCGCGGCTCGCCCCGCGGGGCGAGGAGCGGCGGGGCGGCCGGCACACGGGGGCGCTCGGTCCCGGCATCCCCCGGCATCGCCAGGCATCGCCCGGCGTCGTCCCGGCCCCGGTTGCCCCGCCCGAGCCGCCGCGCTTCTCTGCCACCGACGACTTCGGCCTGATTTGTAAAGAGGAGTGAAATAATGGCCTGCCTTTTGAAGACCAAAGGCGCTCTAAAGCACCTGATAAAATTCGGCTGCTACCCGGGATAAACGAGGCTGGAACTGCCAAAACAAGCCTGACCTTCCTCCCTGCCCGAGCGCACCAAAGGGTTTGGCCGGGAAGTCCAGCGCTCGGGGCTGGTAGTGCGGGAAGGAGGGGATGTGCAATGAGGAAACCCGGGGGAAGGAGGGGATGCGCAATGAGGAAACTGTACTGCAACAACTAGCCCATCTTTACCACTTTAGTGCACTTTTTAAATATTAATTTAATCATCGAGGTTAATAATTTATTGGTGACAGTGAGAACTTGAAGAGGCAACGCAATACAAGTTTTTTATTCTTTTTTTTTTCTGTTCTACCTTTGATGAAACTACAGGTTTGTAACTGCCATGTCCTGTCACTATCTCCTCCGAGCTGTACCACAGCCTCACTGCTCCCCTGTGGAAGCATGGCACTGGGCTCCAGTTCATGACGAGCAATTAGTACTCTAAAACCACCAACCTCTCACCAAAACACCAGGAAGCAGCTGGAGGTCACTGTGAATCCACAGAACAGAAACCTAACTTTCTGTTTGAGAGCTTTTTCGAACAAATAAAGTATTGGAACAGCGTGGGATGAAACAAAGGGGTTACATGGAAAAATTGAACAAAGTGATTCCCTGGCTCTCTTGGAAGACAGGTTAAAATTGGTTCTGTGTTATAAAGTTTAAAATTACCCTATTTTTGTCTCTTGTGCAGAAGCCCAAGGTCTGCCTAAATCAGAATCTGAAGTAATCTAGGTAATCTAGGTAACCTGAGCTAGCACTTCAGCTAAGAGCAAATACTAAAAATGGTTTTTGTGCTTGCTGCCCAAGGGGCTCAGGTGGGATATTGTAAGGCAGGGCGCTAGGGTCATTGCTGCAAAGGGACCACAACAGCATCTGAACAGACGTCCTTCCAGATGAGTATCAGTTACACCTCGGTATGGTAATAAAAGCTTTCTGTGTGAACACAGACTGTTCACACACACTTGTTCCTCACTCAACCCACAGAAGATTTTGGGAAAGACATGAGCAATTTGTTCCTACCACCTCTGCTTGGGTGCTCCTCAGATCCAGTCAGCAACTCAGGCTGCAGGCAAGGAGATATCTATGCCATACCATATGCTCAGGGTAAGGTCAATGTTTCCAAGATATGCTGGGTCTCCAGCATATGGGCAGGCTATTGTACTGTTCATGGGATGGAGGTCTGGACAGGATCTCTGACCTCCCCTGCCACTGGATGTGGAAAAGTTGATCACCACTGATTTAAAGTCACATGTCAGGTGTGAAAAATGTCATGTGCATTGCATGACACAAAAACAAAGGAAACTGGTGCAGATTCAGAGGCACTACAACATCTATTTACACTTGAGTCATGAATCAGTGCTCAGTGTCCCTGTGTAAAAAAAAAGAGGTGCACATACATGCAATAAAGAGGGTTTGAAACAGAGGTGAGTGTGGACCTAAGCAAAAAGTAAAATTAAGTAAGAAGCAGGACCCGAGAGTGTGGTGTTGTTTACTTAGTCAGAGGTGGCATCTCCCCCATATTGAATTTCCAAGGCAAAAATCCTGCTGCAGTCTAAGTCTGGTCAGCTGCTTGTATAGGACATCCCTCTTTTCCACGCTTTGAAACAGAAATGGAAGGACTAGTGTGACTGGATAAAATGACTGAGAATACAGAAATTACCACCTATATCTGAGTTTTTGTAGGGTGGCTTTTGCATGAAGGTGCTTTTGTGTCACCTGAAATGGAGCAAGACAGAGGACATAAGGGTCATCAAGGCATTTAAGGGATCCAGGCACTTTCAGGATTTGACAACAGCTGGGATGTCTGTGGAGGTGCCAAGGTATTGCCCACGGGTATGGAAGAGGCAGGTGGGTGAGTCAGTACTTTTGCAGCTCCAGGTCTTAACTTCCCAAGTAAGTACTCCAGTAATAATTCTGTCACAGAAGCAGCTCATATCCACTTAGGACAAGTCTGTGTTCCTATCATGACTTACTTCTTGGGATTGCCATGGCTGTAAATTCCCTGTCAGTTCACAAGCACTAGGTTTGCATCTCCTTTCTTCCCAAAGAACACAAGCTCAACATCTGGAGTTGACATTGCCCATGCAGTGCATAACTGGCCGTGGGTAGGTGAAAGTCCCTCTGTTCTATATGAGTATTAGATCTTTGTGTCCATCAGATGGACAGAAAATCCAAGCAAAGAAAATTTAATAGTGTCTTGGAGAAAAAGGAATTCCCACTGCAAAAATAGAATTTTTTGACAAAGAATTCAGGATTGCCTCTCCCAGAGATAAACGAATAAACTGTGAACATTCTTTCACTTGCCTATTGCCACATCAAAGAAGCAGCAGGAATGAATTCACAGTTTAGTTCATATTAAATTAAAATACATTCCAGTAAGGTGTCTCTGCGTGTAGTTTTTAAGTTGCAGTAATTCCACTGTTACTGCAAAGACACTTCACTCATAAATAAAAAAATTCCCAGCCTTGCTCCATTGCTTTCTATGGACACAACTGCCAGGGGTTGCATTTCTGTCAGAAACACTCCTTATTGCACTCTGTGGTTGTTTCTGAAGAAATCTGTTACTTATAGGATGTTGATCTTAGAAGGATTCTTTGCATTTTCTGGTAAACATAGCACATCATTCTTGTATGATCCTGCAAGTAATGCTTGTAAATTGTTTGGGAGACAAACCAAGCTGTCATTTTTAGGTGTTGTCAGAATAACAATCTATAATGTCCAAACACCATCAGTCCCTCATCATGTACAAAGGGAAACTATGGAACAGTGTTAATGTTACACTGTTTGCTGAGCAGACCACCATCTACCTTGGTAGTTCATGAAGGGATGCTTCAAAGAAGCCTTTTAACATTGGATTTCACAACATGGGATATGCCAGAAGGATTTACATCTAGGGTTGAAGAAGCAGCATGACAGTTGTCCTCAGTGCCATATCTAGAACAAAACAGCAGGCTGCATTGGTTAGTCTGGAAGCCATATATTTGTTCAGGTTATAAAGGTTTAGTGAGGTCAGGACCAGTCACCATCACTCATGCTGAAGGGAAGAAATGGGATGCTGAAAGTCCAGAAGTCAGTAGCAGAGAACTGTTGACTGCTGCTTATGGGTTTTCTGTGTGTAAAGTCTACCATACAGAGAGATGGATGGGCAGGCAGAGAAGTGACGAGAAGCAGGACTCACTTCATACTGGTAGGTTCAGCTGAGACTCAAGCACTCAGCACATCTGGACTTAACAATGACTCTCAAGTTGACCCTATCATGTTGGTTTTAGTCTGAGGTACATCAGAAGTAGCATTACCACTTTTTCTAAATAGGTGTTCCTCTTTAATGGTACTTACCTCATGCGTTTATATGTAGATGTTCCTCTTCTCAGATGTGTAGGGAAGACTGAAAGAGCCTACTTAGGCAAGCAGGAGAACTCAGAAGAAGTGTACTCTATGTCCTGATTTCCCTCCTTGCCTTTCTTTACCTTCCTTACTTTGAGTTCATCTTTCTGGGCTAGGAGAGCAAAATACATAGAAAGGACTTTTCATTGAAGTCCTACAAATTACTTGTTCAATAATAGGCGAAAGTTAATTTCAGTTAATACTTTACTATCTTGACCTGAAATACATCCCCAGTTGCAATTTAGAGGGGCAGTTGATGTTTTCACGTCTCCACCACAGTCTCAATGCACAATCAGCCCAGAAAACCTACCATCTTTGTCACTAAAACAGTCCCTTAGATGCAGCATTTGAAAGGCAACCCTTACACACACTTTGTGGAAAATCATCAGTTCAGTTAGACATCTGGTGCTAAAGATGTAGAAGTCCTGTTTCCCCCTCTGTCCTCCTGAAGGTGGAGAGAAGGAACATGAGAGCATTGGATTAAGGAACAGAGGTGAGCAGAAGACCGGAAAAGCTTCAGTAAACTTCTGAAACTCCTGCAGGAAGCTCACTGCCCATGGTCAGAATGAAAACATCAGAAGCGTTGGTATCTCACCTGTCTGCTTTGTTCTCCATGTTGTGGAATTATACATGAAGCTGCAGCCATGGGTCCAGATAGCCGGTCTCTGGCAAGAGGGAAAGGTGATGAATACTTCTGGGTACTGTCCCCTGCAGCAAGCAAATCCTTTCAGGTGTTAACTCTGTATTGAATGGAGGACTGACCTGTATTTGTCCCACAGTCACTTTCTAAATATACAGTGCTGACAAGATTTTATTTTCAGTGTCTTATCTATGAGTAATTCATTTTCTGTGTCTTGGAAAAAGCATATTATTAATAGGCAACAATAGTGGGGGAGTGAATCATAGGGCACCAGACTAGGGCCAAGTTTGGACTATCAGCAGTCTAGTCTCTGTTCTTAGTTTCTGCTCTACCCCAACATAGTCATGTAGGCAGTAGGGGTATCACCGAAAGAGTGATGCTGACAGCTAGCTAAGGGACACTGAAAAGTGTCAGCTGTAGAAGTGGTGAGGGTGGACTTCAGCAGGAGCCAGAGCTTGTCATACCCACTTGCTTTTCATTCTTGTTGCTGTCTGTAGCCCGTGTCTGCTCCATGTCCCAGCATTTTTACCGGGCTTAGCAGCAGTTGAGGACTAGGCTGTAAAGCCTGGTGGAGCTAAGCTGTTTGAGAAAGGGTCCTTCCATCCCTTATACATCAAGCAGACTTGGGCTTTCTCTTCTGCAGATTTCAAAAGTTGGCAGTTTCTTAGCATAACCTTGAAGACTCACAATGCTAGGGGTTGTTGAATCTGATGTTGAGAATGAGCTAAGAAACACAGCAAGCTAACAAGATAGACCATTCTGGCAGTTTATTTTGCCAGGGACCAAAATTACAACTGGTGTGAATCCCTAAAATTATGTATCCTTCAGATGGGGAGGAGTTTCAAAATGATGCAAGGATATATAGTTCCCCTAATGTGTTTTCAATCATTAAACTTTAAAGTCTTGGCAAATGGAAGACTGTTTGCCTGACAAACTACCAGATCTGTGAGATCAGCAGGACTGAATATATTCAATGAACTGGTCTATCAAAACACATTTATGGAGTTATGAATAACATGCTATATATTACTTGGCAGATTGGGAAGCAGAGGACAAAACTATGAGGGAGTGTCAGCTCTTGAGGAAAAGCAACCAATGAGCAGGAGCCAGTAGAGACCTCCATATGTGAGATAAGATAAACTCAGTCTCAGGAGCAAGAAGCGGAGCCAATTGAGAATCCAAGCAAGACCTTAGGATCAGCAAGGAATTGTTCCTTTAGGAGCTATGCATACAAAGTTTTAGATCCAGAAAGCTTTGAAAGGCCCCCAGGAAAGCAGGGTGGAGCCATCGAATTTTGATGTAGTTTTAAGCTTGAAGAAGAATCCGCTGAATCAAGGAAGAATTTCAAATTTCCTGTTAACTGAATGGCTAACCAGATGCTAAGCTCCAGAAGTCCTGAGAATTTTTCAGAATCTCTGGTTTCTTTGGTTTGAGGTTTCTTTGGGTTTTTTTAAAGGTCCTGGAAGCATAGCTTTGGTTCATTTTAAGGCTCCAAAACACTAAATTAAAAGCTCATTATATTTTTCAAGTAAGCATCATGACTACAGAGTGTAACAGTGTTGGAAGCATGTGTCTCATGATATTTTTTTGTCATTTAGAGCTGACAGTCCTGACATAGAGACAGAAGCTGCAGGTGAATGAAAATGATCAAAGCTTTTTAAATGCATGCTAAAAAAAGGCTGGGTGCATTTGAGTCATCAGGGAGCTAAACTTTCAGGTCAGAAAAAAAGAAGAGCTTAAGCCATCTGGGAATTTCAGATTCGGGGTCAGAACTGCGTGAACCGTGGTGTGTTGTTGGGAATTTCTAGCTCAGCAAACTGTCTGGAGCCTGGAGGGAGTATCAGGGCCGGCAGCAGAGAGGGCGTGAGGAGAGTGTGAGTCATCTGGGACTGCAGACAGGAGAGGGCAGCTGCCAAGTGAGTGGGTGCCCCTGGGGAGGTTTGCATTTTGCAGGTCTCCCACAGCTGAACTCAGCGGTGCTTGGTACAAGCAAGAGCACTTTCCTCTGCCTGAATGTTAATATTCCCAGACACACAATGGGAACTGCACAGGAAAGTCCCCCAGCTCGCCAGTTCTTAGGGCTTCATCCTGCAAACATTTATATCGGAGTCACTGTTTATTGAGGCCACTGGGTTGAACAAAGCTACTCCCTGAGGTGAGTTCTCCCGGCAAACCATATTCATTCCTGACCTGGCTTCATGGCTGTTTAAATCAGGGATAAATGTTCCCTCTCCCTTCTGTGCTAAAAGATGTTCGTGATCATCTGGAACAACTGCATTCATTAAAGACAGCATAAAGACTCAGCTTTGAATATTTTCACCTTGTTTTCTATTTTATTAATTTATCATCTTTGCCTGACTGTCAGTACAATAGGTGTACCAGTTTACTCAATAAATATCTTCTCATTTTCCCGATGAGCACCGATTATTTATGGCTAGCAAGAAAACCTTTGCCTCCAATGGCAGAAGGAGAATGTCTCCTTGTTTAATTACCATGTATAGTTAGCTGCATGGTGATTGGGATAAAATAATTCACTTTCTATTCCCAAAAGAGTTTTCCTAAGTGCTTTGGGAGGTGAGGGGGAGGATGGCAGATGAGTGCAATCTCAAGAAGCACACTGTAGTGGAATCCAGCACTAGGAGCCAGATGGCAAGTTTGCACATTTTTTTTTTAAAAGCTGTGAAAGTTCTCTGTCTGCACGTGGCTTTGCTGAATGAAAGCAGAGAGCACTGCTAATTTATCTGGTGTTACACTTAGGTTATTCCTTTAGAAGGCTTCCCTTCTAAATTCACATACGATCTGGGCCCAGTGTCAGTACAAAAGCTAATGTTTAAGTATCTGTGAGAGTTCAGAAAGCAAAGAGGGCAAAGCTGTGGGAGGAGAAATGCTAAAAAAAATGAAAAGAGAAAAATGAATTTAGGAGAGTGCTAACAGCAAGCAGCACCCCAGTCTTCCTCTGTGCAGCCCTCTGCAATGTTGTTCTATTTGTGCAGGTCTCATGTAACATCCGTTGTGTATGTTGGGATTTGCATACACATTTCAAAGGATGGGACTGAGAACCATGCTTTAAAATACAGTTGCAGTAATAAATGCTGTGTAAAGAATGTTACCCTAGCAGTATATACATATGACTTTTGTGTTCGCATGGTTCTCAGAGTTTCATTACTGTATTGTAGTCCGCTTGGGATCTAAAATGTATTTTCCATCCATGAAATGATGATTGTGCCCCAGATTTTGAGTTTTCTGACTCCATTCAGACATACAGACTCTCAAAACTCTCTTGAATTAACATGATCTGTGCAAGTACAGTACATCTGCAAGTGCCCCTTTGAGTGTGTAGAATCAACTGTGGTGATAAATGGAAGACAAAACAAACCTTGCTGCTGTCTTCAGGCAACCGTCTGACTGGTAATGCTCTTCTGGGCAGAGGTGATGGCAGCATTTGCAAAGACCATGAAGAAAACACACAATTTTAGAAGCATGGGGAAGTCCTGCGGGCATATGCAATGTTCTACAAAGCAGTGAAGAAGGACTAGACTGAGACTTCCTTAGAATCAACAGATACACTAAATCTCCCCTGGAGTGGACATATGTGTCACACATCCCTGGAAACTTGGCCTGTTTTGACAGTTGTGCATTGCTCTGAATGCTTCTGGTACATACGTGGAGTTCCTCTGCCTGAAGTCAGACTTCCCATGCAGCTCCTGTGCCTTTGACCACAAAATTCAGGGACACTTCTTGCAGTGGAGCAGAACCATGGGTTCTATCTTGCTCATATAACCTGCCTGCACCTGGGAAATGAAGACATGTATTCAACTTAGACAGCTGTTGCGCTTGGAGGCCTGGTAACAGAGGTGTGACTCTAAATCACATTTCTTACCATGTGCCAAGCACATTTGTCAGCATGAACTACTAAGACTGGGAGAATTCAGAAACTTCTGGAATACAGTTTTGGAGTTACACCAACTAAACCAAAGTCCATGTGTCCCCTATTGTCTGACTCTGCAGCTTTATTCTCTCATTGAATACTGACTGCCCTGTTGTTACAGAAGTTGGCACCAAATGCAAATGGCATTCTTCTATACTGTCTATATATTTAAAACTTTATAAATGTAAAGGCCACTAAAAACCTGCAAGCAAAGCTTTGTCTTGTTGGTATAGCTGACACAGTACCTAGCCCAATGGACTCCAAATCAAACCCATGATATGCACCCAAAAACAGGAAAGAGCATCTTCAGACATAGCACTTCTGCTAAGATGTCTGTCTCATCCTAGATTGGGATACCTGAATCTGTTTAAACAGTGGAATTCATCTTTTGCAAAAGGCTGCCTTCAAAACAGGACTACTAGTGTCTTATCTGAGCCCTAGATATTGCTTTGGATTTCTGTGTGGGGGTCAATTCTACAAAGTCATCACTAGAACAGGCTGAAATATCTTTACATTGCTTTTGCAGAATAGTACCTGGGGACAATAGAGGGTAAAAGATCTGTTTCATCCAACATTTCAGGATATTTTTCAATGACACAAATCACTTCTGTTTCTCTTTTCACTCTTTTTTCAGTTTCTGTATATTTTTAAAATTTTTGCTTCTCATCTTCACACATTTCCCATGGGAATGTGGATGAAAGAATTAAAAAAAAGGCAGAATTTACTTTCTGTGCCCTTTCCAGTAGTTCTTTTCCTTATCTGTGTCAACATTTTATTTTCCAGATTGATATTTAATTCTTTTAAGATGGGATTAGTTTTTCTTAAATATAAAACAACTTTAACAACAACAGAAGAGATAATTGGATCAGCTCAGTGCAGCTACACATGGTGATAGCCAGACTGATGATGATGTAAAATCATCTTTTCACTCTTCTTTTTAAAGACTGCATTTTCAAGTCATACTTCATTGACAGTCAATAAATGATTTTCAGGTTCCTTGTCAAACATTCCCAATTCAGATGCAGAAACAATCCCAAGCTGAGCCCAATAACTTCTCTTGTCTGACACAAGACCTCCCTGAAAGGTGTCCAGCCTTGATCAGAAGACATCAAGCTTTGGAGTACTCACCATTTCCCAGAGTAAAGCATTCCCAGTGACTAATCACCCATGCTCTTGATAATTTGTTTCACTGATTCAAGATGATTTTAAAGCACTTTTTTTTTCTGATTTCCCAGCCCAGCACAAAACCAATAGCCCAGCTCTTTTTGAGGCCTGACTTGATTCTTCTCTTGCACATCTGAAATTTTGCATTTGAGGCATAATTTATCACTTATAAATTGTCAGCTTCTTAACTAGTTGATTACACCTACAGCTCAGGTCTAACTACTTCTATTCTTGTTCAGGGGCACAAAAAAAACGCATCAGGATAAGCACCTTTGGAAATGTTTAAATGATCCTAATGTGTATGGCCAGAACTGCCCCACTTGCAGACAGAAGTAATCTAGCTGTCATGGACTAATGAACTGTAACCTGGAGTTCTGGTTGATCCTGTCACCCTTGGCCAAAATAGTCCAAGGAGGGACGTGACGCATGTTGAAATCTTGTTTTGAGAACTGGACATTCGGATATCTTCCAGGACTGCTCTCAAGGTTGTGTTGTACTCGCAGTAAAATTGTTTGGAAGAAGTTAGAAAAACTTAATGATGGAGGACTATTGCCTGGACTCTGATGTGAAAAAAACCCAAAAACCAGCCAACATGTTAACTGCAGAGGCGTTTCATACCCTTTGCAAAGAATCCCCTTGCGCCTGGGCTTCACTTGCTACAGCGTGAGATACCCTGTGGTTTACAGCTTACAGCCCTAGTACAGGATTACTTTTTTGCTTAAAATTAAGTATATACTTTTGCTTAATTTCCTTTTTCTATTGTCTGTGTAATTGAATGTGGCAGGTTTTCGTGTTTGTTTGCCTGAACATGTTTTTTTGTTTTTTAAAGAAGCGTTTTCTATTTATTCTGGTGTTTCTTCCCCCAGGAAACAATGTTTGGAACCATCTAGGAAATAATTTTTTAACAAGCATTAAGTTGCCATGATTGAGACCATAGAGGGAAGCTGATGGAGGAGGGAGAAAAAGTGGCTGCTATGTGCCATCCTGTAGTGTCATTTGTAACACATATCCTGTCCTTGCTGAAAGGGTAATTCTCAAGCTTCTCCAAATGAAAACCCAGGGAATGATGAGTTCAAATCAAACAAACTGTCATTAAAATCACTGTAAGTCACTTAAAATTAGTGAAAACTGAGTTTTAAACTGAGTAAAATTTCCACCTGTTTGTTCTGGCACATCACACAGAGAAGCAGCAGTGTACCATGCTTTCATCAGATCTCGCTTTCTGCCAGCTTGCCTTACATGGAAGATTGCCTGCAACTGAAAAACCATGCTGTGAAGCTGAGAGAGGAACTTCCAGTTTGGTAGGAAACGACCCCAGAGTCAGCTCTAGGGCATTTTGTTGCTTCCCGTGGCTTTAGGTTCCTTCTGCTGCCCCGAATACCTGTCGCGTCAGGGGAGTTCACTAGCAGGAAACATCACCTGTGAGTACAGCTAGCATATGATATGTCCTTGCTTTCCATGAAGGAGTGAAAATGTTTTAGCCAGTTAAAATGCTAAAAACAGCTTTAGATGTGAACAGAATTTTACAGGGAAAAATCGATGAGCTTGGGAGAAGAAGGATGCCATGCTCCATGTGCTGGAATCTGTGGCCAACAGCCCAGATAACAACTTGGACAGAAATCTGGGTAAGAGCAGTTTCAGTGAGTAACTTTACCATTTCTGGCAGGACAGCTAAATCAAAAGTCGCACCTCTTCAAGCAGGGTTGTCGTTCAGACAGATTGGAGCAGGATTTAGTGCTGCCTGGGGCTGTTGTGGACATGCCAATCACTGCACACAGAGGGTATCAGCCAGCAGCTCTTTTTCTAGGTGCTTGAGAGCTGCCTGCCCTGAAAAGTACCAATTATCACCATTTAATGGGGAAATCTAGGGTGTCTAAAAAATACTGCACCAGTGATTAGGTCTTGCCAGACATTGCAAAGTAGAAGACCCAGACCAGGGCACAAACAACTGACTTTAGACAAGGCTGTCAGCAATCCCAAATAATGATTGCCCTGATAAGTGTTGCCAATGACAACAAAAGTAACTCATTTGCCACCTCTAAAGTGCACAGGAGTTTTGTCACCACCAACAATGGTACCACCACTTTATATTTCCATTCTGAGCCTGATGACTCTGACATCAGAGCAAAGAGTGATTTGGGGGCTAAGACAAAGTGTAAATGGTACGAAGAAAATTGTATTTAGCAATTGCACCAAGGCAGTGAACTCGTCAATTCACCAAAATGTCAAACTGAAGTTAATGCCTGAGCATGCTTCTCAGCATCTTCAGAAAGTAGGAACAAGTAAGCACGTCTGTCTTTGAGGAAAACAGCCCAATTCGTGGGATATGATCTCTGCAGAGAGTTCCCGAGCATGGAGTATGTGGCTGTCATTTCAAGGGATCTTTGTACAACTGAGACCTTCTCCACTTTCCAGCTGAGCACTCAGACTGGCTGTGCATCTGCAGGATGAAACACGGAGGAAACCTCTCACCCAGATCTGCAAAGGTACCAGTGTGCACTGGTATTGTGGATGCTGTTTTCTCCTGCTTACAGCAGAACATACTTTGTCTCAGCTGCTGCTCTGAGATGTTGGTAGGCAGATGTGGAAAAGTGTAATTTTTCTCTCCCTGTCATTTGTGGGTTTTACCTTACAAAAGAGATGTGCCACATCGTATTTCTAAGGTTTGCTTTTGATATCTGCTCAGTAAACACAATGCAATGATGTTATTTCAGCAACATAGAAGGCCATTATCACTGGTGCTGATTGCATATGATGATATTATACATTACATAGCCTATCAATGTCTTGCTGTGTGGTTTCTTCTGTCCTTAAAATCTATACATAATTTGAATTGCATTCTCCCCTTCCCTGTTAGGAAGGAAATACTCTTGAACTCTTCAAAGCATACATTTTCTAACCACTTTTGGCTGCCCCTCAGCAATCGAGTCAGGCCTTCAGTCGTTGGGCATCCGTACCTCACATGGCACTTACAGGTCTGTGATTCTGGCACAGCACTGCTCCAGGGAAGCATGGTTCTGCCATGGGCTGCCTCTCCCAGCTCCCCAGCCACAGGATACACAGCACTGGGGATCCCAGCCTAGAGATACCCCCCACATCTGGATGCCAGGCAGTGCAGATGCAAGGGGACATAAAGGCTTGGGCATCCTCAGGGAGCATGATGTTAGAACGTCCAGGGCCGCAGAAAAGGCGGAGTTTTCTGTCTGTAAATTAATGCTCCCACCGATCTTGCCATGCCAAGTAAGCTGTTAAACAGTGCATGATTTCGCTTTCTGGGCTAGAACACACATGCTGGTAGAACTGAGGCTGCATGTGGACAGACCCAACTTGAAGCAACACAAAAGAAGAAGAGGGAGGTGGGATCACAGTGTAGGTATGACTGCCAACAGTGGAGATGCTCGGCAGTTCATCCTAACAAAGCTTAGTGAAGCCATTGGATTGTTTACATGATAAAACTGGTTTTTTTAATGGGTTACTGTGAGACACTCCCAACAATGTGAATAGCAGTTCCAAGCCAGTAGTTATATTGAATAGCTTTGTGCCGGGGGGGAAAAAACAACCCGAAACTAAACAGTTTATATAGTTGTAATCAGGAAACATTAAAAGAAAAAGGACACACAACAAACCCCTAGGTAGCTGGTGGTTTTGCAATTACCAGAGAATAAATTCAAAGAATATAAAGAGGAAACCGTACGATGGCCCCTCTGCATCTGGCATCGATGTAAAGGAATGTGTAACTGGAAGGCAACTCTCTAAATGAGAGTTTGTAGTTTTTCACATATGCATTGAAAAGTTTATCATATTTCATAGTTGACATATGTTCACACAATTTTGAAAAAAATCACGTCTAAAATGTTCCATTTTAGTTTTTGATTGTCCTGTAATTTTTGTGTTCCATAAGCTATGTGCTGGTAGCTAGCCTTGGGAAAAGCCTTCTTAGTTCTTTACAATTTGTTTTGTGGCCAGCACGATAAGTCTGCCCACAAGACTTTCCACTGCCTGAAGAGTTCACACTAGTGACCCTTTCAAGAGAAACAACCAGCAATTCCTAATCTAAGGACAGAAGTGATAGATGATCTGCTTGATGAGCCCAGTTCAATCACAATTTATTATATTGGAATTCACAATAATGTGCAAAATTAAGAGGAGGAAAAATGCACTCATTCATGTGAACTCTTTTTCCAAAACTCTGGAGATTAAAAACCAACAAATCTGTGGTTGTTCACTTTAAAAATACTGCTTGAGGAGGAGGAGGAGGAGGAGGAGTAGATCCAAGCACAGAATTCATTGCAAATAATTTTTCTAGAGGGCCTGGCTAATTCTGTTTGCCAGTTTTGAGATTTTTAAGAACCTTTTTTCAAAATTATTTTCTGTATGTTTTTAAGAAATGTTGGTCTGTACAAATATTAGCAAACAGTTACTTACATGTGATTCCACTGAAAATCTGCCATTATATCTCATTAGTTCTGGCAAGAGATTTGCTGCTGATTTCTCTGAGCCCAGGTTAGGAAAAACTAAACATTGTCTTATTTTCATGTGATGGTCAGCCTAAGTAAATTAAAAATTGTCTTTCCATGAATAGTATCTTAAAAAATTTACTGTTTCAGACTTCTACTAATTAACTATTTGTTAAGCTATTAACATTGAATAAATGCAAAAGCCACAAAAAGAGGTGAACACTTCTTATTTACTCAAGATAATTTTTAGGTATTCAGGCATCTCTGGTGATAAAAAAGAGGGCACATTGTTTCTGTACGATGTCATTCATGGATGCCCGGCATTGAAAAACTGACATTACTGCTGCAAAGGTATTTTGACTACGGGATCACTTAGTGGAGCTGGACAGTCTGACAACAGGAGTGGGATGTGCAGTAGCCAGGTTAGTAAAGTCACTCTCCATGCCCTAGAAGGGAAGGAAACCATCTGGTCTTATAAAACAGATGTCTTAAAATCATACAATCTAGAAATTTCAGCATTAACTACACAATTAATGTATTAGGGATGCTGGAATGACTCTGTTTATCCTTTAGGAAATCCTTACATCAAAGGAATCACAAGTTTGGCCACATGAGAACAGATCCTCCAAACTTGGAAATGGGCATTTCCTCCTGTACAGTTAGAGAACTACATTTTGAGATCTCCATTTGTACTTATTTGGATAAAAGGAATAACATGAGTTCAATAAAGACTTTTGGACTCATTACTTTGTTCTGCCTAATTGATGAATTTTTTTCATAATTTATTTTTCTGTGCAGATTGAAAGCCTCCAGCTTTTCATCTCTGGCTGAGAAATGCAGATTCCTAACTCCCTCACTATTTGGTCATGATTTGGGCTCCAGGCCTGTTGGTCCCACAACTGCAATCACATCGCATATAAATGTATTTGAAGAATGAGGGCTAGATTCTCAGACACTGGAAAAATGATAACTTCATCTGACCTCTGACTTTTGACACCTATTAAGCAAAAAGCTCTCCTTAGTTAGCCAGTTGACTCCCTAAAATGGAGGCCTTGAAGGCCATGAAATAACTCCAGATACATAGGTAGAATTGAAAGCAAAACATCTTTGCAGTAGTAGCCTGCTATCTCGCAGCCATGGATTTTCCACTTCCCGCAATCATATTATGTGTGGAGACTGGTGAGAAACCTCTCCAGATTTGCTCTTGATACAAATTACTTTGGTTTGCCTGGGAAAAGACAGCATCCGAGATGAACAAAGCTCCCTGATTGAGCTCTCAGTGATTAATCACTGCAAGAGCATGTGGGAGGAAGGAGCTGAATGCTCTGACACAACCCTATCCAGCTACCGAGATGATGAACTGGGGGAACTGGAAAGGGAACAAGGGAACAAGGGGGTTTCTGCCCAAACTCTCATCCTGGAGGTTTACGGAGAGGAGGTTTGAGGTACAAAAATGCCAAAGGACAGATAGGAAAGATTAGCCAATGCAATCTGACTAATGAGTTTGCACTGTGGCACATGCCATGCGTGCTCTTGGAAGGGGATCAGTTTTGCGGAGGGGAAGAGGCTGATGTTCGGTGTTTGTCAGCTTTGTGTTAGCGTATGAGCCAGCACCGCTCAGCCCAGCAGCCTGGCAGCAGGGTTGCCTGTCCCCACAGGTGGGAACGAAGGAGTTCAGACCAGTGTCCATACACATGGCCTCTGGGAATGGCCTTGATTACACGGGGTGTGGCTGTTCCAATGGTTTGGTGCACAGACACCACTAGGAAGAGACAAAAGCGAACGTTACCAAAGGCAAATAGAGAAAGCCTGGGAAGCCTGAGATCTGGGTGGATGTCTGGAACAAAACAGCCTTTGTGACGTGGGATGTAGCAAAATTGGCTGAAGTCTCACCACAAAGGTTTGTGAGAACTCCCACTGCTGTATGGAGATTGCTGCCTTCTCCTGGTGGGCTGGGCAAAGTACAGCTGGAGAAACGAGCCCAGCACAGCTGAGAGTCTTGTTCTGAAAGACCTGGCTCTCTCAGACTCTCCATGCCCTTTACATTATCCATTTTTATATTTTGTGTAAAAAAAGTATGACTTGCAAACCTGTAATGCTAAAATCAGTTGCAAGGACCTCACTGATTCTATTATTGCTACACGGAGAATATCCCACCAAGTTTCCTCCTCCCCCCTGCAAAAAATGACTAAGGAGGGGGAAACAACTAATACCTTCCAAGGCATCAAGGCAAGCAAAATGAAGAGGACCTTGGAAGAAGAAGGGTGTGGACATCTCTTGGTTACTAAAGTGCTGTTTTTCTGCCAGGGCAAACAGACAGAAGGGGGAAGTGGATGAGGGAAGTTTCTCTGTTGGAGCTCCCTGCTTGCTACAACTGCTCCCGGAGATAAGACGTGGATCAAGGGAGATAACACTCTTGGCTTGGCTCTGCAGGGCTCTGCGGGGCTCTGCTCTGTTGTACGGAGCCTGGCCAAGCTGAGCGCGTGCACAGCTCCTTGCGTGGAGTAACCCCACTGGCAGCTGGACACCCTAGAGAATTTAAGAAAAAAAGTTGTACCCATCTTTTGCAGATGTATTCTGGAGACGAGTTTTTTCACAAACAGCCTTGCCTCACTCGGACTATCTGGGCTCCTCTAGAGAGCCCTGCTGAAGGCCAGGGCCTATCAGCTGTCCTGGCAGCAGTTTGGAATGGTGCCCCCAGGCAGTGCTGAGCACCACTCTCTGGCTCATCACACTGTGCCCCTGGCGAGTCCACAGGACCTACCCTCACACTACAGCCCTCAGGCTGTCCAGTGCCCTCTGGGAGACTCTCACCCTCTCCCGTCTCCAGTGGTATTCCTCTGCGGAGACTGTTTTTCGCTTTGTGAGAGATCAAAGGAGAATAAACATCTCCATCTTCCCTCTGAATATATCCAGCCTAATATGCATGGTATTTTTATTGTGGAAGGGAGCGATTTGTAAGAAGAAATGAAAATCTCCAGCGTGTCAGCTCATAGGAGCTAATGATGTTTACACAGACATACCACACTGATGGAATAGTTCCAACATCCCCTTCTCTGGGAGGGGGGAGGGGAGGAAAAAAAAGCGGGGGGGGCGAGGGGAAAAGAAAAAAAAAAGTGGGGGGGG
>VXAY01004091.1:1188677-1249429 GCA_013399855.1 Oxyruncus cristatus
GCCCTCCCCCCTCAGCCCCTCCCGGCCTGTCACCCCACACCCTTCTGAAGTCCGAATTCATGCACATTTGGGTGGGCTGGCTGGCGCACCTTGGGGACCAGGAGCTCTGAGCGTCACCGGTCCCTTTGCTTTCCCATCCCTTCAGCCCTCCATGCACCCATGGATGCATTAGATTATCTCTGCGGGGGCACATGCCAGTGGCTGTCAGCTTTCTTGGGCAAGCAGCGTGGAAAGGGGTCCCTGAAAAACCATACATGCTTATAAAAGGCAAAGGAAACAGAAGGTGAAAGGTCTCAGAGTTTTAAAAAAAAAGTACTCTATGAGTCAAATTTTCACATTGTCAGTCTTTCAGCCTTGCTAGTTCCAAGTTGTTGCAGTGTTGTCTAATCCCTGACATCCATGTTTCTGCTGCTGCGCAAGGGTGAAGCTGAGAGCGGCAGAGTAGCCACTCTCTACCTGCCTTGACAGTGTGTTTTCCTCTGTTTTTGTGTTGGGGAAGAACTATTATAATGCATTTCTGTGAAACAAAAATTCCACTGTTAAATATTTCTTTTATAATGCCTGTAATGTACACAGTTTCCCTGAGTTTTGTCACAGATTTTATAAAAAATCCTAACAGCAAAGCCTTTTTTTCTCCTTCCTTCTTGCTTTCTAGTTTTGGGGGGGGGGGTTATTTTTTTTTTTTTTCCCAGTCTGGTTGTTTCCTGAAGTACAGGCTTGCTTCTAGCAACAGACCTATTTCCCTCAGAGCTGATATGAAGACCCTGGCTGGGTCAGGGCACCAAAGGAAATTTCAGGCTGTGCACAAAACACCGAGGCTGCAGGGAAGCCAAAGTGACAATTTATTTTTAAAAAAACCACCATGGATAAAACTGTGTGGAATAGCTCCTCAGCTGTGGAACTGCCAAACACACTGCTAAGTTAGCATTGATCAGCTTGTAAGCCTCTTTCACTGTTCACAGGCTCACCTTTTGAATGGTGCTGCTGGTAGAGAAATTGATCCCAGAGCAGCTGGGGATTGGAGGGGATGTGTTTATACACAAAGCCATGATAATTTTGTCTAGAAAGCACCTTTTATCTGAGCCTGCTCACAGAATGCATTGTAGTGTGGGTGTGAGATAGTTGCTTTTCCACACTGAGAGCTGAGAAGGTTGCCAGTCTCCTTGAGCTTTGGAGCTAGGCGTTAGTTTATTTTTTTTCTCTCTGGCAGCTTCTACAGAAAACACAGGTTTTAAACCCAGTCTCTATCTTGAATTTACTATTGTCTTGGTGCATCCCTAAAGACAGGACAAGTGAAAAAGGATGGAACAAATGGCCACAGAGGATCTTGCCATGGTGTACCCAGTCAGTCCCCTCACATGGCTGGGTGCAAGCGGCTGTGAAAATAGCTATTGAGGGAAACACGTATTGCCCAATTCACCCAATTTTAAGGATAAGGCTGAATGATTTTCTCTGAAATCAAGAAACTGTTCTCAGCATTCTGTGCTATATTTTTAAAACGGTGTTGCTGAAGGCTGGAAACCACATATAGTCGTTTAATTTTGAAACATCACAGAATCATGGGGTGCTGAGTTTCAGCTGTGTAGGGGATGCAACCATGGCACCTTTAGTAGGCTGTCCAGTACTTTCTCTCATTTACCTGAGCCAGTGCCTCTGCTTGTAGTTGCTAAGGAAAAGCTCTAGTCCCTGGCTTAGGACAAAAGAGCAAACTCATCTGCCACTGCAAAAGAATGGAACTATTATTTTTCTGCTTGGGAAATATAAGCAAATGTGTGCCAAATACCCAGTTCTGTGATTGTAAGCACTATACTCATGAATGCCCTCACAGAAATAATGTGGTTACTGGTATCCAGACCTCTGTCTGTGATTTAGTGTCCTGTAGCCGGGCTTTGCACTTCTCTACAGTTCCCCTTATCCATAAGCCTTCCAGTTTTTCAGATTTCTAAGCAAATACACTTCAGAGTAAAAAAATGTCGAGTAGTCCTATTTTGGAGGCAGCCCATCAGTAAAAGCCACTCAACATCAGATAATTTGAAGTGTTCTGATTTAAATCAGCTCCCAAGGCTCCTGATTCTCCCATCCTTAGACACACCATAGGGCATGTGTTCACGTGCAGTGTCCTGGTGTTGTTCACCTCACTGGTGAATAGCCTTGATTTTGTGCTCCACTTCGAAGCAGGTAAAATCACTTACCTTTTCTCATGTAAGACAACATCATCCTGAACAAGGTATAAGGAAGCAAACAGACAGAAAGCTCCTTATTAGAGAAAAATGCTCGTGCATCAAGTTTCTCTCCCATGTAAGACCTTGTTTTCAGTGTGTAACCTGATGCTGGATGCTGCTTGGATTATTGTAATGGCTGCATGCAAGGTTGAGGAGTATTTTGTTTCTGCCCTCCCTTTTCCCCAATTTTTCCCCATTTTTACCTTCATCTTCTATTTCTTTCAATGCAAGTTCAGAAGCTCAGTTGTAACTTACGTTGTTGACATTACATGTTTGCCAAGTTTGGGTATTACAGCACTCATGCAGCTCCAGTTTCATTCAGTTTTCCCTCTGTGCTTTATCCCTTTTATCTTTGCCCCTATTAATGTGATTGCCCTATGACAAGAGTTGCTGGAAGACGCACAGGAGGGTTGGAGCAACCTGTGTTTCCCGGTGGCTGCTGAATGAATGCTGCCTTCGCATTGGTGCTGTATCCCAGCAGGAGAGAGCAGGAGAGCCTGTGCAGCTCTGCTCCTGGCAGGGAGATGTGTGTCTTTCTCAGGGAACTCAGCTGGTCTTGCTAAGGATACCCCAAAGCAGCCCAGCAAAGCAGTTTTGCAGTTCATTGAATAGCAAATGGGCAGGTTTGTCTTCTATTTATTTCTCCTTTTATCCTGCTAGTGAGGGATCATCAATATGCAGGCAGTATCTAACACTCCCAGATAAACTGCATCTGTACAAACTCATTCAGACACAGGCTATAAATACTCGCCGCCTGTGCACAGACTGCCGCCACGCTCCCTGGGTGCCTCTTCCAGGGCAGACTTTCCAAAAGGTTTTTGGAAAGATCCTTCTGCAGTGCCCAGACCACGCTGGGACGAGATCTGAGAGCTGTGATTAGCAGCATGTGAACGCCGCTATGGCAGAGGCACCTACCACTTACCTTCTCCATTTTATACCTGTATGGTGTCAGTGCTGTGATTTAAGTAGGTTCCCTGTCAACTGGGACATGAATTACAGCCAGCACTCTGGCGCAGGACTCTGGGAGCCATTCAGGGCATTTCCCTTTCCAGAGGTTTGTTTCCTCCAGAGCAACTCACTAAAGTAATGCCTTCCTCCTTCCCACTGCCCTCAACTTCATGCTAAAGACACTGTTAACCTGGCGCTGCCCTTCTCTTAACCCTGACATAGAAAAGAGGAGCAGGATGCTAAAGAAGAGTTAAATAATTAATTTAGAGGTATCTAATTTTCAAAATCTTGCCTAATCCGGCTTTCCAGTTTAGCATTAATTTTCCCCACCCTTTGTATATAGCAGTTTCAGCCCTTTATCTCTCCCACTTCTAAATATTTTACTGGGGTTTTGTTTTATACAGCTGAGAGGAATGCTGTTCTGATAAAACAGGGCTATAATCTCCTCAGGCTGCATTTCCTTAGTTCCCACTCTTCATCTGTAGCTTTTAAACAAAAAATCTTTACTAGATGAAAATAAAGACGGTGAATTTCAGTGGTACATTTAATAATTCATAAATCAAATGAAGTTCAAACAGGTTCAAAGTTTAAAAGTTTAAAAGTTTTGCTGAAGCTTTAAAGTTTAAACTGTCAGAGACTTTGACAAAAAACTTTTCCTGTCTGGAATATTTAAGATTGTTAAACCATATTACATGAATGGCTATTGCTACATCTTTTCAACCATAAGTTGTCTTCTAAAAGAATATTAATTTTATGTTTTTTTAAACAACTAATACATATGCAGTATAAAGGAGCATATTACTAGGGTAAAGAAGATTACAGTTTTATAACCTGCATATTATACAAAGTTTTTTTAGGCCAACTTACTTTGGCCAGCAAGAAATCATTTGATTTATTAATGCTGCTATGAGCTAGAGGGGTAGGAAAGGTCTCCTTTTAATGGCTTGGCCATTAGAAAAGAAGAATTCAGGCGAGTGTACACAACTACAAAGTCTGAAAAGCATTAAGTTTTATGCATGATGTCCTTCCAAACTTCGGAAAACATTGAGGACCTGTTTCTGTTCTTGCTTATACCAGTGTCAATACCAAAGTCTGAATGCCACTGAAATGAGAATGCCACTGAAACCACTGAATTTGTATGTGATCTTGTTTATACCAACTTAATTTCAGTAATCTATTCAAAGATCTCTTTATTTGTAATTTTATCATTTCCAAAGCATTTAAAATATTTTCAGAAATGTATTAATTTTATTAATTGCATTTCTGAATGCAATTGCAGCTCTAAATGAGATTCTGTGAAAGAAATATGTTATAAATAGCACATTAGGCAAATGCTTGTACCTAAAATGAGAACAAATTTCTCTTGGGGAAAAACTGGCATGGCATCAGAGGAACCTCACCAACATCCAGTGGCTGAGACCCAGGCTAAGCTCAGATGTAAGCACCATCAGTAAGCCTAGAATTTGACATCTTTCCTTCAGGAAAAATAACACACGCTCTATCTGTCTTTATTAGCCTCTAAAATTAATTTAGTTTTCATGAATGAGCTCATAAAGTAAGCTGTTTGTTATGGTAAAAGCAGAAACATTAATGGCTCTAAATGGTTTTAACTGATAATAGTCTGATAGACAGGGCAAATGGAAATAGGCATCATAAGTTGCTTAGTTTCTAAAGGAAGTAAGGATTGGAGAGAATAAATTGAGGGAGAAGGGCAATCCATGGTTCTTAATGTAGCATAAGGTGGCAGTAAGAAAGGTATGTCTCAGAGTTATTTTTGACCGTCTAAAGCAGGCCAGTTGCAATACTAAAAGTTCAGTAGAGAGCAGAGTCATGTTCTTCCATCAGTCAGGAATCCCCTACTCCTAATAAGTGCAGATTTTTTTCCAGCAAACAGAAGGGAATGTTATGCTCATGTAACAAGACTTGTCTTCAGCCTCTCAGACTGCCTTACCCTCACTGAAGTTAACAGTGAATAAAGGACAGTTTCCCAGCATCCTACTCCAGTGGATTTTCTGTCCCCTCCCACGCCCCCTGGCTCATTGGAATAGCATGTGAATTGTGGTGTGAATGAACTGCAGTGAAGGCTTACGGTGTCATGTCATGTCTCATTCTGCCTGCCAGGAGGTCATTTACAAAAAAGTCAATAAAGGGGAGATACAAAACCCGCCAAATAAAGTTATTTAAAAACATGCATTTGACGTTCATGCGTAGTGTTCATGCAATGCAATTAGTAAACCTTAGCAAGCACCCAGGACAAGGTGCCCACGAGTATATGTAATGGGTAGTAGTGGCAGAACCAAGAATGCAGCACTGGGGATTAAAACTGAAGATATCATGAGGGAAGATGACTAGAACTTTCAAAGTATTTCCAAAAATCCCTCCATCCTGAGCTGGAAGATGCCTGTGACCAGAAAGCACTCGCACAAGGTGGATCCAAACCCTAATCCACCACCTCCCCACTACCTAGGGGGTTTAGGTGTCTGACTTAAGGTTGGTCATAAGGTGCTGCTACCCCCAAAGGGACCTGTTGAACCCGGGTGCCTGCAGATTTTCAGTTGTGGTTCTCAAGGTTGAAGCAGCTGAATACATGTTTTCCATTTCAAAATTTCAGGCTTAAAAGCTTGAGATCCTCCTGTTCATTTTGGAGATGTCACTTAAGCGTAACAACATGATTTTACAGTGTCTTGCCCATCATTAGTTTGATCTCATTTCTGTGATAGTTTAGCATCATCAACTTGGAACTGACTTACTTTGCTATCCTTAATGCCAAAGAATTGCTGAATGACTCTTTCATAACTTGCTGCCAGGGAAGAGGCAGTGGTCATCTTATGACAAGGTTATAAATGAATTGCAAGTCATGATTTCTGTTAGCTAAAGAACTCAACATAAACAGGTTGTATGGAGTTTTTATTTCAGGGACTGCTAACTGGTATGGCCCCTGCCCCAGATGCTCCTTGCTCGTTGTGCTAAATGAAAAGCTGCCACAGGCCCTGCAGTGGAAGGGAAATCCAGCAGCCGTACCAAGTAAACAATGCTTCAAGATATCCTCTCCCTAATTTTCAGGTCACAGGTCTTTGGGGACTGCTCCACATTCTTCTGGTGGCTTGTCTCTTAAGTACCCTCCCTGCTCAGCTCATCTAGGGAGAAAAATGGCTTGTTACTACACCAGGAGGGACATTTTCACCACCGAGTGCTGAGATATCTACCCTTGGTGGAAAAAGGAACCATTATATTCCTCTCTCAGATTACATCTTATTTGATTCCTGTGTTTAAAATTTTAGGCAACTTGTGTCCAAGGCTGAACCACTTAGTCCTGTTACAGGTACAGTGCCAGAAAGCATAGAAAGCATGGAAATAGCTCTAACTGCGAAGAAGTTCTGACAACATCATTTGCAGTTGTTACCAGCCTGGATGGGGTTCTCAGACAGATCAGGATACAGATCCAGTGAGGTCAGGATTAACAGTTTAGGGATGAGTAAAAGGCTGACCCCAGGAACTGTTACACAAATGACTTTCAGCATGCTGGATGAGGAGACTAACCTGGTCAATCTTGGAAGAACAAATAAGGAAAGTAGCTTCCCTCTATGCTAGCCAGGACCCTGATACCAGGCTGCAGAAAAGAGAAAGCAAACACCTATTTGCTAGCCTTCAGGAGCGCTCATTTTCCTCTGGGAGGTGTTTTTCAAAGCCTGAAAGCTCCTTCCTCGCATACTCCCTGCTTTTAATGCTAGTATCGTCCATCTAACAGGTGTGATGCTGCAGGGCATGCAGGAGGACAGGACCTAGCCCTCCTACTGGGCGACTGTTCGCTGCCTGTTTGCAGGGCGACCGCCAGATCTGACAGATTTCAGCAGATCCTTTGCCTACCTGCAGCAATGGTTTTGCAATTGTTCCCAGTCGCCGATGCAGAGAGAGCAGTGGGAGACCGAGGAGCCGAAGTGGCCCTTGAGCGGGTGTTTTGAGGAATTCTCCTCAAAGCTACTCTACTCACAGTCGCCGCCACTGGAGTGAGTCTGGGAATGTTCCCTTCGCCCAGGTAAGGAGCAGAAGGAGCTCAGCTTCACACTTGTTGCTGGAAAACTTCACAACGCACAAATTTCAGCTGACTCCTTGCATTTAAAAGGTTTTCAGGGTGGTACAATTCAGAACTAATGAGGCTACTTTGGATGTCCCATGAACGGATCCCGTTACTCTAATGCCCTAGCAGATATTGTCAATTAACTAAGATGTTTGTGTGATGTAGGTTTTGGAGTGTTATAGTCTTTTCCGCACCACATGCCAAGACAGAGCTGTGCCTTCTAACTACTTTTAGTGAAGAGAATGTCTGAGGTCTTGTTTTGCAAATGCTAAGCCTATTTTGATATAGGAAACCTCTGGGTTTTGAAGACAAAAAGAGAGGTTTCCAGGAAGGAGTTTCAATTTTACTGGTCTTCTCAAAGGAATTAAAAAAGGAAAGGAAAGGAAATAAAGGAAATAAGTTCTGCGTTTTGTAACCACTATACTGATGTGACAAAACCAAAAAAAAAAACAAACAACCCCCCCAAAATATTGAGAAAAACCCATCGAATCTGAGATAAAGAAGAATGCAGTGAAAGAGTTTTCTGGATCTGGCCCTCAACCACAATACAGCTTGGAGTGCCTTATTATACCTACTCATACCACTGTATTTTAGCAAGGAAATTTACTGTAATGATATTATGTTAGGGAGTTTTCTTATGGTATATTAATACTGCAGCAGAACCCTACTCACACCCAAAGACCCTTATGTCATGAGAGGGTTCATAGGATGAAGTTGAATTAAGGAGAAAAAAACTTCAGAAAAAGGACTCACAGAATTCTTGTGTGTGCCTTACTAGACTGAGCCATCAGAGTGAATAAGAAGTAGGTGCCAATGATTAGGGCAGTGTCTGAACTGTCCCACCAGAAATACCCTGGCCTGTTACCAAAGGGACTAATGCACAAGGAACAGCAGATATCTTGCAGATATCTTATGAAACCATCCTTTCTCAGCACAACTTCTCAGCTTTCAGAAATTGGCTACTAGACACCTCCTCCCTGAATTTCTCTAACCTTGCCCAGACCTGTGGACTTCATCCCTTCATTACATTCTCAGGGAAACAAGTGCCACCATTGCATTCTGAGTTTCTACAGGAGAAAAGGATTCCCTTTTGTTTGTTTGTTGATGGACTTTTCACCAGATGTATTTGACAAGGTGTCTGACAAACCTCTTGCCATCTGCCAAGGGGGTTTCGCTGACATGGAAGGGTGGGCAGGTTTCACCAGCAGCAGGGGGACGCACCAAGACTGGGATTTCCTGTCCTTTGCCTGGCCCCAGCCTTGGCTTCACACAAGCTCTGAAGGCGCTCATCCAACTCTCTGATAAGCTGCTTCATGGAGCTAAACCTACAGGATACCATTCACTTGATTTCATTTCCAACCTGGGAGAAGACTGGATGGCCAAGGTCTGTCTTAGGTCAGTTTAGGCTGCTGTGGACATGTAACTTTGTTTTAGAAACATTATAGCTGTTCCCATTTCACTTTTTTTACATCAGTCACTTTTCTGTAAACTAATATCATCTCTCTCACACTTGCCTGTGTTCCCACTGGAGGCAAATAGATTTCAAAACACAATTCTTCTGAAGATTGCTGCTTTAACCTCAGTGCAGTGCTGCCAGTTATAATGACCTTTTGTCCCACATGCTGAAGATAACCTCCTGAAATCAATGGGGTTTCCTGCACAGTCCTGCTCTCTGCAGCATTATCAGGATCTTGCTTTCAAATGACATCAGCAATCCCAGGGTCCAGCTACGGTAGCCTGCTAAAGCAGGTGCCACAAAACCAGGGGCAAGTCCTGAAGCTTGTTGCAGCCTTTTCTGCCATTGTCTGCAACATTCCTGATTTCCCCTCTGAGGAAAATTTGAAGGTGGGATGACAGTGTGTGTAAGAAGCCTTGAGGCAGTAGGCTGTCTATTTCTGGGGCTAGGAGATAAAAAGCACCCAGTCTGGTTTTGAACCTGTAATGACATTCCTATCCTTTTCTCCATCTTCTAAATCATAAAAAGATAAAATCTGCTTTGCAGATAACCCCTTTTCAAAGTCTCAGGGTGATTTCCTGGATCTCCCAGTCTTTCTCTGCAACAACTTTGTGTCCTGGTGTTCAGGGCAGCTGAATGGAGAGGAACTTCATGAACTCCAGGTATCAGAGACTGCTGCAAGCCTGTGTGTCCCCATAATCTGTCTCCTGTTCTTTGCAGGAGAGTTTTGCCAGACCTTCTGGACCAGGGCCTGTGGTTTTGGAAGAGGAAACATTATTTGTCTCATAATACAGACATCAAATACAAATAAGGGAGCTGCAGTTCCTGGCATGAGAGCTTTTTGTAGCAATTTACTATCCAACATCCTTATAATTAATGAGGGCTATAACCACTATTTTTAGTGCAGCTAAAATGAGCTATAAGTTATTAGACTGAGACATGTTGTGTAATATGTGACTAATGTACCATTTAACCAAGAATTTGTATTACATTGCTGAAAATTGCAGGGAAATGACTTCCAGAGTATTCCAACTGCTCTGGATGCTCTTTGAACGTACTGTAGAAAGCAATCTACAGCTTAGCTGGCCTGACCGGCTAATTAAGTCAAAGCCTTCAGAAAATTAAATTACTATAATGTAAATTCAGTCTCCATATTGCAGGAAAGATGCGGCCAAATGTATTTCGGGTGTGACAAAATTGAAGTCATTGAAATTAATAGGGGCAAGAGGTGGAAAATGGAAGTGGGAGAAGATTACCAAAGGCAGAATTGATGAAATAAGATGTTTCATGTAATGGGGTAATTAGCCTAGCCATTAAAGCCTGTCTAGGACAGGAGGGCCACAGGCCCCTGAGCCTGCGAGGTTAGGGCAGAAGTGGAGGAAGATGATACAAGGGACCGTGAGTGGGAGGTAGTTGAAACCTATGCAGGTATTGGGAGAAAGTCACCATCTCAGAGTAGGGTTTCGTCTCTGCCACTGCTGAGGTAGCTCAGTATCTTGTGTGATTTGCCTCTTACCTGCCTTTGCTTAATTGCACTGTCACGCGCTATCCAGCATCAATATCCCTTCTTGGAAAATGCAGACCCAGAATCTCTGTGTATCTGACCCATCGTTTCAGTACCAGCTTCCCAGATACATGCCCAAAAACCCTCAACAAAAACCTCCCTCTCATGCCCCCACACCCTCTCCCCCAAGTAACAATCCCAAGTAACACCCTTCTTTCAAAAGAAATAGTGTAAAACTTTTCTTTCTCTTGAGCTGGGGCACATTCTTCCCTACATAATGATGTTGTTTTCTTGTCTGGCAATGTTGTACACACTGTCACAGCTATTTGCTATGCAATTCAATTCATAAAAGTCAGCAACCTGTTGAAGTGATTAGCCATATTTGCTCAAGAGACGCCCAGTACTGGAATTGCAGGGAGAGTGCATTACAGGTCGGAGTTACAATATTGACCAGGATCTGGGGGGAAGCTTGTACAATCACATTAGCAATTTCTATTTATGACTCCTAAGCTAGTTAAACTTAATACAGCTACTCTTGAGAGATACAGATGGGAAGTAACTCTGTAAAAACTGCATACTGTATAAAGTTTATGTGCAATAAAGTTGAAGATGGAAAGATGGGGGAGTGGATCCTTGAGATGCAGATTACTTCAGCTGCTAGACAAAAGCACTGGCATTGGCTGGAACATCAAGTGTTCCAGCCCAGACAGAGACATGTTCTTGAGAGAGTGCTCCAGCAAGGAGTATAAGGTCACCAGCACTGGCTTGGTGCCTCAATTCCTGAAGGATTTTTCTCTGTGCCTGGAGAATTTTCATCTGCATCTTCTAGGCACTTCCCAGCAAAGTGGCATGATGTGAGGCACGCTGAGCACAGATGCAAGAGGCAAAACAGGCAGGGAATCTATGTGACTTTTCCTTCACCAGAAAGTGAGACAAAGGTAAAAAGAGCCTGTATACATTATGGAAGGAAAAAAAAATTCCCTGTGATGGAGCACAGCCCTCAGAACACAAACTGGACAATGGAAATAGCAGTGGGATTTTTCAAAGCATGAAAGTAACTTAGCAACATATATTTATTTCCTGTTTTAGAAAAGGTGCTATGAAGGCATGAATTCCTAGGGGATGAATCATATATAAAAGACACACATTGTTTAGCTTTGAAATTGCATGCGGAATACCAATGAGATAATTCAGCACACATTGCCCTCCATTCGTAAAGACCTCGCATGTTAATCACCTAGCAGGTGTGCATCCAAATAGAGGATGAAGCTAGAAAGTCCTTGTGAACGACCATTTTATGTCTTTCCCCTCAGATTTCTGTTAGCTGCACAAGCAGCAGGTATAGATGCATCTTACAGAAAAGTAACTACTGTCCAAGAGGTTATATTAGTACATTAGAAAACTGAAGTTAGAAAGCTCCTCAGTGTTCCTAGTTTAATAATAGTATAATAATAGTATAATATCTATTCATCATGTAATAACTTACTTCCAGGAGTCCAAAATTTAAAGAAGATGCTTTCTGTTTTCCTGGTAACTTTTGATTTTTAAAGCCAGCAATGCTTTTTCTGAAAAAAATCAAGTCCGAATGGGCATAGTTTTATGAGTTGCATTGATGATGTTTATTGTTCAGCTATAAATGTGAGATCTTTAATGGTTTTGAGCAAGCTAAACTCTATAGGTCTTCCATAAGCATACAAATATTGTTCTACCTGTGTTGAAAGTTATTTATTGACACTTAGCAATTTATATGAGGTCATCGACCTTTAAAACAGGACTCTTTTTGAAAATTTATTGCCGTGTTACATTGCATGACTAAAAATAATTAACTATCTACATTGTTTAATGACACTGCTAAACTACCAACAATAAGGTGAAACAGAAATGTGAGACCTTGGAAAACTCTCCCTCCTGTTCACTGACCTTTTTTTTTTTTCTATTCCTGAGGGATTTGTATGGTCTAATAACTGAAGCATCAATGCTGCCTCCTAGTCTTTAATATATTTGTCTTCCCAACACCTTTATAAGAGAGTGAAATGACTTTTTTTTTTCTTTCAACAGATGGATATCTAAGACATGGAGTAAATAGAAGTGGACATGACATGGGCATGGACTGAATTGTGCAATGCTGCTGGCATTAGTATAGACAAGCAGGAAAACATTTCAGAAAACAGTTCTTGCAGTAAAATGGCCAAGTGTATAACTAGTTCTTTGCCCCATAGGCAACACTCAAGCAACTGTTGATAATTTCTTATTGCTAAGTGTCTTGCTTTTCCTGTTGCAGTGATCATTAACACAAATTAAAAAAAAAAAAAAATCACCTGTCTACCCCTGCAGCTGTCTATAACTGGGATCATCTGGGCACACCTTTAATTCTTTCACATGATGCTGTCTATGGCATCGTGATGGGAAAATTCCCTGTGCCAAGCACTCGCAGGAGATTTCTGGAAGAACCAAACACTGCCTAATGGATGAATTATGAAGGATGGAAGCACAGCCAGGAATAAGACTATGCTCAAGAATTTTAGTAACTGATAATGAATAAATATGATACCTGACAGTTGAGTGAGGGTGTGGAATAATACTCTTTTCAATATCTCGCAGATGGTTCAGTCTCATTAGCTGTCTTGAAATGCATGAGAAAGTGGGATCTTTCCATGTTCTCCCTTTCTCAGACCTTTCTTTTATAAACTTGTCCTTAAAAAGAAAATAGTAATTTAGTCTGTCTTTTTGGTTTACCTTTTCACAGAATTAATAACCCGATCTTAAGTAACAAATATTCATCCCTCCCTGACAGCTTCAGTCTCCCTATGTCCAGTGGAAGATGGGAGATGGTTCAGCCCAGAACAGGACCACAAGCCGGGCTTGGGAAAGAGGACTGAGAGTTTCTCTTGTGTCTTTTTTTTCCTCAGATCCCAGGTCAGCCATATGACCGTTTGTCAGTGGCTCTGTATCCAGTAAAAGAGTTCTGCAGCCGTTTAGAAAATCAATTCCGAGGGTTTCTGGCATGGTCAGTTCTCTGCAAGTCAATGTACACACAATTTCACAGCTGATTTCAACCCAAGCCACTAATGATGGTAATAAATATCTTCCAATTTTATTAAGTCAGACGTAATTAGATTTTTCAAAGAAACAAGAGGAATGGGACAGATTAGATCTATGAAAATATGAGATTAAATTCCTCTTTCACTTGTGGCAGCCCTATTTGAGTATCAGAACTGGTGCCTGTGTACTACTGATTTAAGTGTACCTATTTATCAGTAAACTGAATATCTGTGGACATATATAATAGACCTCAGTACTTTTAAAAGCAGAGTTTACCTTGTTCTCTCTTGAAGGAAATGGGAGTTCATCACTCTGTTAACACACGTCCCAGAGGCAGAAGCAAGCACTTTGCTTGGAGGGCACTCCTTGTTCCGCCTGTGCCCTTCAGCTGAACAACACTTGCAAAGTAAAACTTGCTCTTTTTGACTGAGTTTAAGGGGAAGAAAATCCAGCACAGGCTTTTGTTCACAGGAAACGGACAGCAGTGCTCTGCCTGCAAAGCATGCTCTGAATGAAGGAGAAGACAGTGTGTGCATGTTGTGGTGGGTATTAAAACTGATTCTTGGGTATTCTGGAGACACTCTATGCCCCCTCCCTGCCTATGCCAGGAGTCTTTTTCTAGACACTACCTACTGAATAAGAACCACAGAGAGCCCAAAGCCTACATGTCTTCAAGAGAATAAAACATTATTGACAGGAAAAATGGAAACAAGAACAAATGCATATTAACTTCAGGGCTGACAGGCTTTTACCTCAAAGTTGCAGAGGCAGCAGTCACTGAAGTAAAAGCATGAACCATTTAGACGATGTTAAAGGAAGTATTTCTTCACAAGAACCAAGCTGGGTGATGCAACTGAATTTGGAAGGGGAGGGCTAATATGACTGACTTAAAAAAGTTAATCCCACCCAGGTGTCAGAAAAGACCTGCATAGTGCCTTGTGCATAAATGCATTTTGAGAGAGTCACGTTTTAGACTCACAGAGCCATGCAGGCTGGAAGGGAGCCCTGGAGGCTGCCCGGCCCAGCTTCCTGCCCAAAGTAGAGTTCCTGAAGCATGGAGTTGTAGATAGGAATCAAGATTTGACAGATCAATAGCTTATTCTACTGAGGATCCTAGAAGAATTAATAGAAATTGAAACTACATCATGATAATAAATTGTATTATTTACATTATTCCAAATCAGTGAAAGTGGGGAATCACTGAGCTTGATTAGGCTGAAAGATAAACGGAGCAGTAAGGCTACTTAAGTTACTTAACCAAGGATGCTGTGTGGCAGTGTTGCGGATATCAGACACTCCTCCACACCAGCATCATTCCCAGGTCTGAGATTCCAATGCCTGTAAGAAACACATGAAATATTAAAATGCATAAGTAAATTCCCAGTTTAACTGTTGAAGCAGTCTGCGTGACAGTAAGTTGAACCAACTTCTTTCAGATGAACTGGCAGTCTTATCGTACGTCATCACATCATCAAGCTACTTTCATGTTCAAGATGATAATCATTTGAGTGTCACAGAAGAATGTGAGGCTTCTCCAGTGGGGTCTGGATCATCCCCTGTCAAGTCCATTTTACCATCCCAAGTTGGTAGGACTTACCATCCACTTGCATTTTTCTTCCAACAATGACACTGTCTGAAGACTCATGGTTGAGACCTTTAGCAGAAAAAAAAAAAAAAGAAAATGGATTCCTCTCTAGGAAACTTATCCCAAGGGAGTTTGGTAGCAGATCAATATCATCTTCTGAATATCTGCCCAGCCTCTTATAAGTTTTTATTATTTCAAATGTTTGAACTTACAGGAAGAAAAGCTAGAAATCGTATAACTACTGGGGTCTTTTTCTACCTTTCTTCCCTTTTACTGCTTTTTTGATGTGACACACAAACAGTTTTCTCTATTACTGAAGTCCAAGTGTGCATTGATCCATTTGTGCCCGAGAATCCTTTAAGGTACTGTGCTGAATGCAGAGTAGGTAACATTTTTACAGCATGAGAAAAAAACCCACAAATGTAAAGCTGATCACTTAAAAGACTGAATGTTTTGCTCCTCTTCCTTCAGCATGAGCTGCTCTAGCCAAGAATATTAACCTGAATAACAAAAGGGATGGCTGAAGGGGAAGTGCAAGATGAGGCTTAACATCCTCCAGACCTGAAAGTACTTTCTGCAGCTGAAGCTGCTATTGTTGCTAAAGAGGCTGTTGTCAGTTCAGGGACACAGGAACCTTTATCTATGTTGCTTTGACTATATTGCTTGAAATTCAAGGAGACTAAATTACTGGAGTTACTGAGAAGAGTGTCTTGTCATATGGGAACACCCAGAAGATGTTCTCATATGCATCCTTGTGAAGGTCCATATTTTCCTAGTTATTAAGGATTTATTCCTTAACAGTGAGTGTCCTCTGAAAGCCCTGAAAATGTGGCCCTGAAAGCCCTGAATTTCATTCAGTCAGGCCACTAGACAGCCCTGTTGTTTGGAGGAGGGGGAAGGAGCAGAGCAGCCAGACTCACTGGCTTGTAGTGCCTGGGTCAGCTGAGCCTCAGGAGACTGCAGAGTAGAGAAAGTGTCTCTGCTTGCACACTCTACCATCCCCATGGGGAATGAATCTTTCTGTGGGTAAACTCAGAGCCTTTGCTCAGGCCCAGATGCAAGTTCATCAGTGTTAGATGAAATACTGAGTCAAGGACTGGCCAGAGACCTGCCTGGTGTAATCACCCTGGCATCGGACCACATGGGTGTTTGCCCCTGGGTGCACCCATGACTGGCAGGCAGGGACCCGCCAGCACCCTGACTGTGATGTTGAATGCTTCTGGGGCTGCTCACAGACATGCTGAAATGGGAAAAATGGTGACTCCAAATAATAGCTGGCCCTCTGGTCAGAAGAACCTGTTACCAGACACAAATAGGCAACCTAGTGAATACACTTTTTTTTTCACTACCCCCCTTGCACAAAAGAAGCCATTTAAGGCTCAGAGAGTGTTTCCCACAAAGGCAGAGGGCAGTGGGTTAGTGGCTTCCTTCCTTAATGGGACATGGACTGTGGGGCTCCCTCGGCTGTGTCGTGGCAGGGGGCAATGAAGGAAGGAAGCGGATAACACACAGCCATCCTGCACGCACCAAAGGGGCAAGGAGGACGAGTTAGAGCTTGTGAGCTGGGAATATTTGGGTTGAAAAACAAAAGCCAGGTGATTTCAAGAAGGGGCTAGAGATCCCGCCCAGCACTACTGCCACATCTGTGAGAGCTGAGTGCCTCCTGCACCTCTTAGGCAGCACCTATCGTCCTGCCATCCAGCCATCCTGCCCCCCTGCCTCTGACACAAGCCTAAGGGACAGGCTGTTCAGTGAGTGGCAGGCGTGTTTTGACCAGAAAAACACAAGCAGGAGACAGAGGGGAGAAACGTCAAAATGAAGCTAAGTAGCCAACAGATACTTTCCTCCCTCCCAAAAATCTCGAAGGAAATCGTTGTATCCACACTGTTTTTCATCCTATCTGTGATTTTATACCTATTATCTGTCTTAAAAACAAGTAGTGGTGTCAGGTCAACGTATCATTTATTATCTTCTATGCATAAGCTTACTTCTCTGTTCAACCTACTATTAAAGGAGCAGAAAGCAAGAAATCATGACTGGTTTTGGTGGGAATTATTACAATTTTACAGTTTGGTTTGTATTTTAAATAATACAGAGAATTGGAAAAGCATTGTGCCTACAAAAATTGCAGTGAAAATCACAAATTAAGTATTATACCAGTATCTAATTACACTGACATCTGAAGGAAATTATAGAACATCTAAGTAAGGTGAGATCAACAATAAAACTCTCATTCAGTCTTCTGGTATGCCTTTCCAAAAAAAATATACCAGATTAACTAAAGGATTAAAAGCAAAGCTGAGGAAAAAAAGAAAGTGGGTGAAAGTGGCAGCAAATAAACAAAAAAAAAAGAAAGACAGTAAGCTCTCGTGCTTAAATAGAGCCTTCCACTAGGCTACAGATTGGTGTAAGGTAGACTGAGAATACTTTTTTTTTAATTCATGTGTCTCATGGTTCAAAGATGAAACACTGGAAGGATCTGCGTTCTTTTCTGCCCTATTTAAATCACTTCAGGACAAATCCATTCCTGTTGTAAGTGGGTGTAACTCTGTTCAAGCCAGTGGAGTTGCACCTGCTTACACTAAGGCAAAATTTGGCTCAGTTTGGATCCAAATTAACTCAACATTTGGAAATAAAAATGAGAAGCTTGGCATATTCCTGTATTTCATCTGGAATCTCATAAAGCCTGAGATTAGCTTATCTAATAGATTTACAGCTTGAAAAATAATTTATTCTTCTATCAACTCAGTCCAAAACTCTCCCTTTCCCTGCTCCCTTCATCCTTCCTCCCTCCTCCCTCTGGGCAGGAGGATTGGTCCTGCCTTGGCCCATGTTGTCCTGTTGCAGCTGGGGAGCAGAGCTAATAACAGCACATCCTTTATGATCTCCAAAGTGCTCCACAGGAGATTGTTCCTGTTGGTAAGGCTGGCCCTGCTGCACTCATCTGCCAGCTTCTCCTCAGACCACAAGGATGTGAATGCCTGAGGAAGAGGAATGTTTCCTGTACCAGCACTGCCAATGACTGGGTCTGCAATGTCTGGCATCACCAGGAAGGAGGAAGTCTGGTTTCCTCCCTTAATTACTGAAGAACTGGTACAGAGGCTCTTTTGGGAAGAGAGTTACATCTTTTTTATTGTTTTTTTATTATTATTTTTGCAACTTAGTACATGTACATTTCTTTAGGAGTCATCAGGGACAAGTAGTTAAGCCTGGGAACCGGTAAGCATTTAAAGGGATGTCTTTCAAATAAATGTAAGCACGAGGAAATGTCAAAGATCCTCCACGACAAACCCACCCATTCAGAAAAAGCCTGAGTAAATAGATAGCCTCTGCAACGTGTTGGGAAAGTCAACAAACTCAGGGTCCCTCACAGGAAGGGGGAAGTGAATCCCCGAATCAAGGATTTTCTCCTGAGAAGACCCTGCACGCTACTCTGAGAAGTATAGAGTTACAGCCTGTTAATACAGTTTCTTGCTTAGCCCTCCAGAAAGAGTAGTCCAAAATAGCACCCTGGAGCCTAAGAGAATCTGGCTCAACAGAGGAGAGGAGCTTGTGTTATGCTTGGAAATGACCAGCAAGACAGATTAGTCTTTGCATTACACGTTCGTTATATTTGAATTTTGTTATATATGCATAAATGGTTGTGCGATTCCCCAGCCTTCAGGGATAACCAGGTGAGCACACTGTCATGGTCAAGGAAGGGCTGTGAAACCATTGGTAACATTTTCAGATTTCGCAGATGGTAGGAAACACTGCTTGGAGAAGAGACAAAAAACGTATGGCTCAGCCAGGAAGGTAGTGGTCTTTCTTGGATTAAGTACTTGTAGAATCGCAGAATGGCTGAGGATGGAAGGGACCTGTCCATGTTTGGGCTGTACAGTTAATTTTCTTTATAATATGGGGCTATTGCTTGGATTTGTGCTGGAAACTTGATAATTCAGGGATGTTTCAGTTATTGCTGAGCAGTGCTTACACAGCCTCAGGGTCTTTTCTCCTCTTCACCCCATCCCACCAGTGAGGAGACCTGGGATGCACAAGAAACTGGGAGAGGATACAGCCCAGATAGGTGACTTTAACTGACCAGAGGAGTATCACATGGTGTCATGCTTAACCTATAGAACTGGGGGAAAAGCTGATGAGGGGCAGCTGCTTGGAGGCTGGCTGTTCATCACTTGGTTGGTTGTGAGCAAATAATTTTCATTTGTACCATTTGTCTTTCTTCTGTTTTGTTCCGCTCTCTTTTTTTTTTTAAGTTTATCTTCCTTTTCATTGCATTATCACTATTATTGTTGTTGTTACATCATTATTAGTAGTAGTATTGTTGTTATTGTTACTAAGTTGTTTTTACCTCAACCCACCAGTTTTCTCACTTTTACCCTTCCAGTTCTACTCCCTCTTCTCCTTATGGGTAGAAAGTGAATGGGCTCCTGGGTGGTCCTTAGTTGCCAGTTGGAGTTAAACCAAACCCTCAGCTCAAGCAGGGCCATTCCTAGATCATTTGCCCAGGACCGTGCCTGGACAGCTTTTGATATCCCCAGGGTGACAGACTCCACAACCAACCTGTGCCGGTGTTTGATGCCCTGGTAGAACCTCACAGCCCAGCATCTCTTAATCTTTCAAACACAGGATTGCCATTTCAGCCACGTCTCAGCCTAGCAAGGGAACTGAGCTGCTGCTTTGCTTGTGTCAGACAGCAGGTGGGTCACCTGATGGGTCAGAAAGGTGCTGACGCCACCACAGGGCACAGTGTCAGCTTCATGTCACATGACTGTGCTGGTTATCTCCATCCAGAACACAGCACAAACCACAAAATTCAAAAGTTAATAATTTAGATTTTCTCTGTGTGGAAAGAAAGGAGCAACTCAGATGGAGCATGATGACTTTAATTAATAGATATATTCCTGTCATCTCAGGACCATCAGAGCAGCGTCTCATGGTAGATGTTTAAGAATTGTCATTCCCACCAGACCTTCATCTCTTATGAGAGGGAAAAAAAGTGCATGCTAGAACACGCACATCTGTAACCATAACTGCAGCATCTACCCCTAATCTCCACTCAAATATGTCAGTCAAATGATCTGCCTCGTCTTTGCTTGTATACTTTCGTCACTAGATGGTTTTTACAAATACTGTTTTACTAAACTTTTTTATCAAGCAGAAGACAGGAGCTTCTTGATAATGTTGTCCATGTCAGGATAAAACTGAACACATTATTTGTAAAATAGCAAGGCTTGGCTTTTCTGAAGGAAGCTGTCGACAGCTGTCATGAAAGCTGTTTGAAAGACACCGCTATTTGCCTATAAAAATTTTGTCAGCAATGAAGAATCTACTTTAAAACCGCAAATAACAATCAGCTCACCTTCCTCTTCCTTCTAGAGTTTCCCTGTTTAAAGCATACTGGATTAATTTCTAGCAGCATGCAAAGAGCACAGTTTGTTTCTTTGTGCTCTTCTTTAGCTCACTGTTGATTCAGAGAACTATACCACCCAGACCAGGGCACTGAGAACCAAGAAACTTTATATTAAAGCAGATGTAAATTCTTGTGTCATGAAAAGAAGTGGGAATTTTGCCATTTACTTCAACTGCTCTGCTCTGATCCATAAGAATTTGAATCTAAACACAAAAATACAGTTCTAACTCTTTGGACACCAAGAAGAACAAGATAAATTAGTCGTCAGCAGATGTGAGATATTACATATTTTTTGGCTCTGTTTGGGATCTTTTGGAGCTGAGAACTTTGATAAGCATGCTTACTATTTTACTTTATCCAGGAAACAAGCTAGTTTTTCATTTTTCCTTCGAATGTTCTGAAGGGATTTTTACACTCAGTAAGTCCACAATAAGATGGATGAAAAGTCAAGTCTGTTGTGGTGTACCTTGGATGAAAGATTAGCAAGGATCAGCAAAAAAAAATTAAAGAACATATCAGATTGTTTATTCTATGATAATTCATAACTGGAAGTTAACTTCTTCCATGAAGAAATCAAGAAGTACTTCTTCTTATTATAAATGTTTTGTAGTATCTCTGAATTTTCTTCCTGTCACATGGACTGGTGGCAAAATCCAGTCAGTGTAACTCATAATACAGACTAATTGTGTCATCTGACACATAAAATCTAGAAAAGAATTTGTTCATCTTGGCTTCTGATGACTCTTGTACTGGTCATGTCATCTAACTTGAGGTGGGGTTTTTTGTTTTCTATATTTCACCAAGATGCGAAATAGAACCATCAAGTTTCAGCTGTCACTGACACCCAGACTCCATTGAAGCCACTTATTTTCAAGTCTGGAACTTACCCAGAAAGCAGGAGTACTTTTGTCTTTCCTTCAGGTGTCTGTGCGACAAGCCTATCAATCTGTACATTTGATAGTGAATCCACATGCTTGTAAAAAGCATGCTTGTAGCTGCCTGTGGTAGTTATTTGCTTTGTTTTGACTAGCTCCATTACTTATTTTCTTTTGTCTCCCAGTCAGAGAAAAGTAAAATTGCTGATAAACAATACTACAATGAAGTGTTGTGAATTAAAGCAGCTGGAAGGGAGGGGGAAATAACAGAGGGTAATTTTATCACATATCTTTGACCTGAAGCAATAATAAATGTGAAGTCTGTATAATCATGGGTCATGTTTTTATATACGTGTCATATTTTAGATTGGTTTGGGAGAGAAACACATAAAATTGATTGGCTGGTGATGTGGCAGTAATTATGCAAATAGAGCAACTCGACCATAAAACACTTTAAAGGGGGAGAAGGTGGTTCACTAACAAGTAAGCATAAAAAAATGTGGTTATTGCATCTGTCCTAATGCCCTGACATCTCTCCTGCTAAAGCATGAAAGGAATGGATGTTGTATAACAAAATTAAAACTTTATAAAGTGTCAGATGAAGGTCATAAATAACTTTTCCTTATAAAAAGCATGTCTTTAATTGCCAACTGTGTCTTTCTTACAGTTTTGTTCAGTCTTGGGCAAAGTTCAGTTTTATGAGACCAACCTTGTGCAGCAAACACACCTTTGCTCTGCTGCTTTACTGCAGCGTTAATGTTTCGTTTGCCTTTTGGGGGCAGGGGAAGGTAAGGGCTGCTGCTGTTCTCGCCTTTCCCTTATGCTGCTCAAATGGGAACTCTGAGATAATAGTTCATTGAACCATTCCATGAATTATTCTCAGTTCCTGCAATAGTAAGTAATGGCAGAGTGTTCCCTCACCGCCCACTACACAGTCCCTATATTCTTCAGCTGCATGAATCGTGGTGCAAAATGGTGGATGCTCGAGAAGAAGGGAAGGAAAGAAATTACACACTTTTTCATCCTGATCCTAAATGAAGCCTGAATAAAAATAATCTACTTTTTTTTTTTTCCTTGCCACTCGCTTGTGTCCGAGATGTTTTGACCCTATCCCAGGCCAAATGTATCTCTATATGTCATCATGACCCCAAACAAACTCAACCCCAGTCTGCATTTGCATGTACCAAATGCCCACAGCCCTTCCTCAGCATGAGGACAGCACGCTCTTGAGGGATCCAGGTTTTGAGGTGTTAGAGACAGTCATTTATCAGAAGGAGTTTGACAAGGATTAGCTGTCCGGGGTATCTTCAAAAGGTGACCTAGGAACAATCAAATGAAGCTAAAAGCGTCAGGGTTCATGGCAAGCCAAAGGCGGAGGTTGTTCTTGCAGCAGGTGCTAGACCTGTGCAGTTTCTTGTCAAAAGCCACTGTGGATGCACATGATTTACATGGGTTCAGGGAAGAACAGGACGAACTCTGGACAAGAGAACCATTGCAAGCTAATATGTAAACAAACAGCAGGGGTCAGAAAGTCCAAAACATTCTGAGTTGAAAAGTGTGTAAGAGAATTAAAAGAAAGCATACACACTTGTCCTGTTCCTATGCTTCCCAAGCATGTGGCCAGATTTTTGTAAGCAGTTTTATAGAAGGAGTATTGGGCTGGAAGGATATTTGGTCTGAATCAATACATTTGCATGGATGTTTCCCCTTTCCTCTACAATTAGACTGCTAAATGCTTTTTTGCCATCTAGATAGGACATAATAAATACATGAATAAGAAGGAATAAATCTTGGACCTTTTAGTCTCTCAAGTAAAAAATCACTCCTACCCCCATTATTTCACAACTTGTTACAGAGACTAGTTGAAATCAAGACTGAAAAGGTGAAGGTGAGGAATCTCAGCTGCTCTCAGTGCTGTTATAAGGCAAGACCATAATCATGCTAAAAATACTCATGATCATGTAGTCCAATAATCAACATGAATCCAATAGATGTTGATTTCTCCCATGTGTAGAAACAGTGATTGTAATACTGTATGATGAGATTGATAGGTCACCAAGCAGCAAACACCATGTCATGACATGTAAAAGTCTATCAGCTCTGGGAAACCAGGAGCTCCTGCCCCGTACAGCTTTCATGGTGGCAGTGCTCATACATTTATTCTTTTTTTCTTATTTCGTTATCATGCAGGTTTCTGGAGCCCTGGTCAGGCATGAGGTCACACAGGCAGATGGACAGCCACAAGGGTAACAACTTTCATGGCTCCAGTAAACACAGTAGCTTGGTGTTACCAGGTGAGATGCATAGGACTTGGTAAGGCCATGCTTTTTAGCCCTACTGTCATCTGCATTTAGTCCAGTGTCCATCTGGACTAACAGAGAACTAGCTTAGGAAAGATGTATTTATTTTCTGACTCCAACAGCTGATGTAGTCAGGAGATAGTCCTTCAACACAGGACACATCAGACACCGAAGAAAAGGCATCATTTCAGCCCATGTCCTGCAGCTAGTCCAAACACAGAAGCTAATTCCTGACGGAGTCATTTAGCACTTAAAGGTAACTAGTAGGCAAGTGAGAAAAAAAAATGTCCATCTCTGATTTAAAAGCAATGTTTGAACCTGGCACAGCAGAAACAATAGCCTGTTTCCCAAGTGGAGATCAGGTATGTTTATTTTACAGAAATATATGGGTTTGTGACAATCAAAAGCAGATGTTCATTAACTGGCAGGACGTAGGCAGGTTTCTAAGGCATAAAGCATGAGGAGGGCAAAGAGGCAAAACATTCAATCTCCTGCCTTGCACCTGAGTCTGCCCAGCCCCTTAAAACAGTTTTCAACAACGCTTTTTGATTTTCATTTTTTTTAAGTAACTGCTATGCAGATGCTGTTTCTGCTAGTCTTGCAAAACACATATTTCAGAGGTCATTTTGTTTCCATTTCAGGATATTTCTCACTTGCTTGCCTTTAACTTGACCTGGGCTCCAGAGCTACATTTGAAATCTGATGGCTGAAAATGTGAAGAGCTGAGAGACTTTTTTTTATAAACCCACTGCAACCTTCAGTCTGCTGAGTTTCTTCAGAGCCTACATGTGCCCAGATCCCATGTTTGGTACAGAGAGATCCCTGCGGACATGTTACTCCTTATATAGCTTTTTTGTGTCTCCTAACAGTTTGAAACTCCCTGATTGGAGGTGAGTGATGTTGCACTAGACCAGAGCAACCTTATTTCAAGCAGGAACTGTCAGCAGAATCAGTGCAAGGTCAGCCACTCCACTTGTTCCTTTCAGGAAACTACTCCTCCTACAGACACCCTTACACTAAACAAACCACCTCAAATACATGTGCTGCAGCATTCCTCCATACGCTGGCGTCATGAAGACTGGCAAAAATGCCATGGCAGCAAATGTTAGCAGACTTCCAGACCAAATCAAGTCCCATTTTCCCTTGTACAAGGACAACGCCAAGATAACTTGCCAGTTGGCTGGGTTTCTCTTCCCAAACAGTGCGGCACACTATCAGCAAAAAAAAGTCTCAGGAGTGTTTCTGCCAGGGAAATTGACTGATGGAACTGGTAACTGGATCCAACACACCGGCAAACGAATTATTTTTATCAACTGACCCTGAGTACACCTATAAGATCATGGTTCTTAAGTTTTGTCTGCAAGGGTGTCTGAATCACAGTTCCAAACCAAACTGGGGTCTACATGTTGCAGATCAGTCACTTGAGTGCTTTAAAACTTAAAAATAATAAAAGGAGAAACGGTGGATTTTGGCTTGTGAAAATTCCCCAAATGGCACACTTTCCTTCACGAAAAAGCCTGAGACATCTCTGTCCACCCACCCATGTGGTTCACACTCCCAGAACATGTGTGGTCTCGGAACAAGAAGTCTGGTTGCCCACTAGACTAAATGTGGCCTATGAGTTATCCTCAGTGGAAACGCTCGTAAACCCACCTTGCAAAGCAGCTCTGAAGAGGAGGGGACTCAGCTCCTTAGCTACTGCCTTTCAGGAATAATGGTCATAGGAGCAGAATCCTAGTCCTAACTCCTGCACAAACCTTCCAAACCTGTGCAGTTATGTAATATGATACCACTAACATAAAGATAATAATACTGGCTATCTGAAGCAATAATGACCAGGTTGAGTCCTGGTTCTCGTTAGCAGTGGCTCCTGGGTCCCCGGTACCCTGAGAGGGAGTTGGCAGAAAGAAATTTCAGGACATATGAGGGAAGGACTCCAGGGACTCTGGTGGGCCAAGGAACTCCTCAACATCCCCCTACACATGGAGCAGACAAGCATTTTGGCAAGATCTGGGAGCAATGGGTATGTAGGTTCCACTCCTGGCACAAACCTTGAGGCCACGTGAGTGGTTAGTAGGTCTATCACCCACATACTTTGGGGATGCAGGAGCTGGAGTCTGAGCCATGGAGAGATCTCTGCATCCCTGGCTCTGCTCTCCTTCCAGTGCCTAATCCCTGCGCTGCAGACCATGGGACAGGGCTAACAAAGGTAAAACAGGTATTTGACACCACAAGCCTTATTTCACTGTGCTATGGTAAGTCACTCAGGGCAGTCTTTATTTCCTAGGCTCAGCATTCAGAGCAAACACACTGCTGTAATCTTTAGCAAATACATTTTTGCTTGCACAATAAATCTGTTCAGAAATCACACATTTCCATTCAAACGAGTCACTAAAGAGTCACGTGTTGGGGCCTATCTTTGCTTTCTGCTGACACTGCATGGGCAGAGAATCACGTGCCTTCATGAAAACATATCCCCAGTCTTGAGGCAGGGCTTGGCTCTGGGTCACATAAGACTCATCCATATTTCATATCATGTTTACTCTTCTTTCTTCACCAACCAGTCTTGAAATATGTCACTTCCGTGCCAGCAGACCAACACACACCACAAATACATGCCAAGTGGCTGTATCTATGCTGGGAAATAAAATGGCCCAGGGAACAGTTAAAGGAGGAGTACTGCAAAGCACAGCCTATGTCCCTCTAGCTAAGCTCTCATGCTCTAAAGCAAGGGGGGCAGCAATCCAAACTGGGAGCAGTCCCTGGCCCAGCTGCTTTTCCCTAACTATGGGCAGCAGTTGGGAAAGTGCTAGGTGGTCCCAACCAAAATCATGCCAAGCAGTCAGTAATATGATCTGTCACACACCATTGCCTGTGTCCTGGCACGGGTGAGTCCCCCATCTGGGACACCGTCTGAGATCTAGAAGGTGCTCAGTAAACATCTTCTCTGTGAATGACTCCTGTGAAATTTTAGGGAGACTACAGAGGCTTTCTAATCCCTGTTGATCCATAAAATGGGGATAACAAACCCCCTGTATGTCTCAGCAGTGGAGGGAGGACAGAGCATATAAGCATTTGCAGCTTAAAAGTAATGGGAAAACACGAAAGCACCGTGGCTGTGCAGGTAGGTTTATTCCATTGTGTTGGATAATTTTCATCTGGACAGAGAGCAAATACTGATTTAAGTGAGTAATTCATAATCAGAACAGAATTTTGGCTATTGCTTTAAATTACAAATAAAGCCAGTCATTTGCACTGAAAATAGGCATCTTTGAGATAAACAGTAATATATACCTCTAAAATACACAGTTAAAAATATTTTGCCATATTCTGAAATGAAGTGTTTTGTATTTTATTTCTTATTGATATATATTTTTTTTCTTCTTTCATTTGTGTGAGTGAAAGATAATTATCCATTCTATTTTTATGACCTACTTATTGCTGCTATGTGGAATCATATCACTACATGAACTTCAGTAAAGACAGACACGACTTTCTTGTACTGAAGAACCTAACAAAGGGGGTGCAAAAAATTCAGGAAGTGGTTTTATTCAGTGCTGTGGATTTAAAGATTTTTCCAATCCCTCAATTGTCCAGAAAATACATGGGAGAGAGACCTATAGCTGGGAAGAAACAAAATAAAATGCACAGGATGGAACAGAGGGGGAGAGGGAGAAAAAAAAGTAAGGAGTGGAAGAAGGAAGGAGGCAAAGCAAGCAAAAAGAAGGAACTACCTGGGGTAATGTTACGTTGTTCACTTATGCACCCACATGCCACTACAGCATTCACAAGCCAGCAGGCCCACTGGATGCAAAGCACTCCCGATTTTCAGACTTCAGTGCTGAAGATCCTCCAAATTTTGCTGCCCATATGTAGAGCTACATAGGCATATATGTTTGGAATGTCTAGTTTACCTACAGATCTTCCAACCTACCTGGCCTTCTCCTTATACAGGGGAAAGTGTGAAAGACTTTCAAATGCATATACTTGAAGGGTGTGGGAAGCCGTAAGTGTAAAACTACATCTTCTGCTGCCATGGGTTCACAAAACTGCAGTGATGCTAGTAGATGGAGAATGAACACTTGACACCAGGTGAGGATCAGCTGCAAAATACATTTTTCCATGTGGAAGAGTTAACTGGAAAGACGGTTAAAGAGCAATATTCCATGATGTCAGTGGTGTTTATGACATGCCCTTTAATTACCCTTACCAGTAAATCAGTGTGTGCACTTTACTGCCACAAAGTAGGACATACTTCAAAGAAAATAATAGCTCTGTTGATTAGCTAATGAATATGTTATCAGGGAACTCTAGGAGCCTTTTCACTACTGCTCACTTTAAATAGTAATGCCAATTAAAAATATACTGCAGGCCTCAAGTATGCTGCTTGATTTTTCAGACAGTGAATCTCTCACATTCATTCTTTCAGTTATCTGCTCTATATTTATTAGTAGAAGGATGTTGTCCTGTTCCCTGCCCACATGCTTAATTCATAGAAGCACAATAGTACACACAGAACAGAGCAGTGAATCTGTTCTGTGATCTTATCTGTGTCTAGAAAATCAATCTCCCTTCCCCATAGGGCCAGGGAAGCCCTCTCAGGATGCACACTGTCCAAGCCTGCTGACTGAGACACAGCCTCGGTGTTCATGTATCAGGGGCCATCCTGCAGCTGAGCATGACAGCCAAAAAATTCCTCTTTCCCGCATTTACCTGCTGGTGAGGCTGAAGACAGTATGGCTGATGAGGTTAGGTTAGAGACTTCAGATAGTCACTGCTGTCTCTCCCCAGTGCTTTTACCTTGCCTGCTTACATAGCTAAGTCCCCTCTCCACTTAGAATGATTTTACCTAAAAGATCCATTTAATCTGGGCTATATTTCCTTTACACATCCCTAAACTCATGCAGACTTTCTGGACCAGGTTATGTCCTGCTAGAGGACTCTCTTTTGGGGGCAGCTGTCTTCAGGACAGCATGCAGCCACTGTGTCTGTGGGTGTCTAAAAGTATGCTCAGATGCAAGCAAGGGAAGTGCAGACCATGCCAAAATTACTGCAAAATTACTGCAACAAGAAGTGTGGCAAATTATAAATTTCCCTTAACTCCACTAAGAAGTTTGCTATCAGTAGAAGATACAACCAAAAATTCATTTTCTCAACCAAAGAGGTTCTGCAAAATATTTATATTCCTGTCAAAGAAGCCTGGCTGTAATGAAAATTTGATTTTTTTTTTAAACCTGATACTTTCAACTCACGAAATTAGAACAGCAAATTAAGTATCTTCAAAAACTTCTGCTGAGAAGACTTGATCTTCTGATCACGCTGCAGCTTCTGGTTCATCCTGCTTTTTCTCTTGTGCTGAAACTGTCCTTAATCTCAAACTTGAAATCTTCTCCTGGAAAAGGGATATGCCCACTGCCTTCTGTTGCAATGCTTTTTATTAGCGGAGCTCCATCTGACCCTTACAACCTTGCTTCCTTCCCACCCGTTCTGAGTAGGTAGCACACACATTTTTTTAAAAAAAGAGGGAGTATCCTTTAAACTGGCCATTTTTGCTCAAAACTGAATTTCTGGGCCCGAAGTGCAAGTTCTCTCAGCAGTGTCCCAGATGAGCACTGTTCTGTAGCACCACTTGGGTGCTGGAGGTGGGAGCATGATATTTAATGCCCCAACAGCAAAGGGTTGACACATCCTCCTCCAGGTACAGGTGGTAGTCAGGGCTTTTGATGGCCAAGATTGCCTGACAGCTCTGGCACCTGGCAAGCCCCTGAACCACAGATTGACTGGCTCAAACTGCTTGGGAAAGCTGGCTGAAGCCTGCCCTGAATTCCTCTGCTTTTTACAAGGCTCCTCCCAATGACTGGGGCTTGATCTAAGTAGCTGCCTCATTAATTACGAAGGTGTCAAACTTGCCTTTGTTCCTAACATAGCTTTCACGTCAAACCAGGCTACTTGCTGCTTCCCATGTGCTTGCCTGCTTTAGCTGGCCATAATATAGGGCTGGACTTATCTCTTTTAAAGGTTCCTTATATGTTGGAGTTCACCTATGCCACTGAGCTGTGCAGTCCTGACTGCAAGGGGAGCAAGAACAGGCCTAGGCCTGGGAGGGATATGGAAGATGGCAGTGTAAATCTATGGGAATAGAGAGGCTAGGTTAAGATTTGTCAGAGCGGTGTATAGCTGAAACTTCAGAGTTAACATTTCACTCCCATGGGTTTCCCCATCAATGGAGTACATTGACTCATGAGTAAAGCATCCTGACCACCTTTTAGGTCGCCTGGAACAGGAAAAGTAGAGTCCACACAAACACCATAGTGCCTCAGTACATAACAGGTGTGAAATAGGAGTTTCTTTCAGTTTTTGCCCGAGTTTTCTTATATGTGGCTCATTTCAGAAGTGTTAATCCTTTGCTTTAGGTAAGAAAGGGTTTTGCAGTGTGACAGATTTGACCCTGTTGCCCAATCCTGATGCAAGCGCTCCAGCTCACATCCCTAGCTACCTGCACAAGGGAAAACTGCACGCCAAAAACTGATCCTGCAGTGGGATCAGGACTGGTTTACTATGGAGAAGAGGTACAGCACACAGCTGTCAGTGCCTGTCCATGTCTTCCCTGGTGAGCTTGGACACAGAGAAATGGTAAGACATTGGCATCTTGTTTACAAAGCCCAAATGTGCTGGAATCTATGCTTGAAGTCTCTTACTTTTGCTGAAAACTTATCATGGAGGCTTAGAAAGACAAGCTGGTTTTTCTGAATTTCCTGCTTATACAAAGCTTTCATTTAGTCCCAGGAATTTTATCACTACTCAGAGCAAAGCATAAGACTGGGTAACACAGTGGGAGCTCTAAAGACATCCTTCGCCTCCTTCTGCCTAGAGCACATTTAATCCTTACAATGCATTCTGAGAAGTTGCCTTTTTTAATTTTCTGAGAGTTCCTGAAGTTCACAGACTAAAATTGTTTCATGTCTATTCTGAGTGATACCTTGAAGGAATCACTTGGTGGTTGCAATAATAAACATTTTATTGGTCAGACTTTTGAGCAGGTTTTTTTCCCTTTTGTTAAAATTGTAATGCTATTTTCCAGTATCCAGGCTCTCACCTTGATCTAGGGAAAAAAAAAAAAAGACATGTCGAATTGGAAACGGCAGAACATCACCTTCTTATAAAGAAGGGAGTATTGCTGTCTTTGGGAGACTGTTTCAGGCTGAAAAGTTCCTAATAGTTTAAAATAAAATAAACTTAAATGAACCTTGTGACATACTTCATTAACTCTGTCAAGAAGAGAGGGTATGCCTTATTTCTTGTCCAAGTCACGAAAAGTCAAAGAGGTGCCCCAGGCCTGGTGTACACAGTGTTGGGACAGGTGGGTCTGCCCAGACCTCATAGGTGCTGCTTTTCATCTCTGTCACTGATCTAGAGATGGCCCATCATCCCAGCACTATTTTTAATGAACTTTGATTCAGGTAAAATCGAACAATCACAGGTAATTGTGGATTATGGTAGAAAAAAAACCAGAGAGTAAAAGATCTAATTTTAAGAGAATGTAGACACACACACATACACACACTCACACAGAAGATGGGGGGCCCCAGCTCCCCAGAGATCCTTCCAGGCTCAGAGAAGGCCAGTTTCAGCTTCTTGGTCCTCAGGTACCTTGAGTCACAGTGAGCAGAGCCTGCTCCTGAGCAGCTCTTCATGATGCTGCAGTTGAGGCACAGCAGATCTCCCCTCCACCAGGCCTCCTTCCCTCTCCCTCCACAGGCCCCTGGCCAAACACGCACACCCTCTCCTGTCAGCAAGGCCACTCCTGGGAGGCATGTCTGCCAAGCTTGTGTAAAACCCCTTCAGAGTGGGAATGCTCACAAGGATCTGCCTGGCTGCTTTGGGGCTCCTCTTTACTGCAGAGGGATCAGAGGAATGACCAGCCAAACACACAAAGCTCATCCCCACCCTCTGGTGCCACAAGGCTGGGACATCTGTAAGCAAGGCACAAAAAGCAGCATTATTTTAAGCGTTATTTATTCCCATGAGAGGAACAAATAGAATTTGGACCCCAAGTGGGGTTCAGTGCACTAACAGAAACCTCTCATTGCGCTGGTTTCGGTTTTGTTTTTTGTTTTTTTTTAAATTGCCACATTCATAAGATGACCCACATGCCTCTGCTCCTTCTTCAGGCTGTGGTCTTCACAGCACTGAAAGGTCACAGACTGGAGACCTGCAGACCGCAGTCTTCAAAGAAGGTTTCCTTCCTGCTTCTCCAAGAGCAGGGGCTGTTTAGCAGCCTCTGTCTGCATGCCATGCCATAAGAAGGGACAGAATTTCATGTCTTGTTTGTTCAACTTTGAAACATGGCCTTTTCTTCTATAGAACTCAGGTTGTATTTAACAGGAAACAATAAAGATGTGGGACAGTTTTGGAAAGGAAGTAGGACGTTTTAGGTAGGCAAAAAAATAATTACTTGTGCTGAAACTGGGTCAAAACACCACAGTGTTTACCACGGCTTTCAGGAAGAGTGCCATAGTTTTTTTAATAACAACAAAAATTCAAGATCTCAGCATTGGGTCTCATCCCAAAAAGTAATACAGTTTCAGACCAAATGGAAACTAATCCAGCCTATAAATCATGGTGCAGCAGATGTAACCCAGTCACTTTTGGTCAGCTAAAGCTGGTCTTCCAGCCAGCTTTGTTGTGTTGGCAACAACAGATTGAGCACTTGTCTTCTTCCCTTGCTATTGCTCCCATCACTAATTATGTACGCTGTTTCAGCTGAAGCTAAATGACCATTTTAATTAATCAAACTTCGTCTTCTGGCCACTAGATCTTGTTATGTCTTTCTCTACAAGGTCAAAGGCCTCCTAGCACCTATCATTTTCTTTCCATGAAGGGATTTACTACACCAGTCACATTTTAGCCTTCCTTTAGATATTCTAAGCAGACCACGGTCTTTAAATTCATCAAGACCAGATATTTTCTCCAGTTCATAAATCATTTCAGTGGTTCTTTTCCCAACCTTTGCCAATTTTTAAACACCCTTTTCAAATGTGGATGCCAGGTCTGGATGCAGCATTCCAAAGTAAAATTACCTCCTTACTCCAACTCACTGTTTTCCTGATTCTTTGTTCAAGGACTTGGCACTTTTGGTTACAACATTGCTTTGAAAACTCTTATTTTAACTGCGTATCCACCCAGGCACCTAAATTTATAGGTCAAAGGTCGGACTCAACGATCTTGAAAGTCTTTGCCAACCTAAACGATACTGTGATTCTGTGAAATTCTACTTCCCTCTCCGACATATGATACCAACTTCCACGACTTATCTTCAAGGAAAGATTAAGAAGTTGTTTCCAAAACGTGCTACAAACACACAGTGAAGACCTCAAGCCTTTTGCAACATGTGGAGCAGAAGGCACACGAAACTGCTTCTCAAGCCCTCAGTTTCCTTCTCGCTGGCCCACTGCAATAACCCTTGCCCTATATTTTAATACTGAATTCAGAGTGTCTGACACAACCCTGGAATGTCCAGTGTATACAGATTTAGGAACTGGAGGATCTGTGAGGAATGAAGTTCGTGACAGCTGGATAAAGGAAGATCTGGAGCTGTGAGCACACAGGAAGAGTTGAAGTCCATGTTGGGTTTCTGTAGCCTATGCTCAGCTAAGGCTCACAACAGCAGGGGCGGAGTGTTACTCCTAAATCCTTTCTTCTCTTAGGCAGAGAAGCAGAAGTTACATTATTTTTGTGCAGGGAGAGACACTATATTACCCAAGTTCTATATAGCAAATGTTACATGGCTTTGTCTAGCTTTGCAGCAAGGAAAACAAGATCAGCTACTTGGTTCCTTACTTCACACACAGATCCTTGCCTGCTGATCATTCACATGAAACAAAGTCCACTTGCAGTTCTAGAAACAGCCAGGCACCTACTACTCCCTTTGGGTAGCACCCAAGGCTGGTTCTCTTTGCTTTATCAACCAAAACCCAGCAGCTGTTGCACCCTCAAGGACCTCTACAGCACTCAAACCACCGCAGTAGACACCTTCAATGCCGTGCTGAAAAATACCACTCTGAAACACAGTAGGGATTTCAACTTATTTCAAGCACTTTGAACAGGAAAAAAAAAAAAAAATATGAGTGAGGGTGTCGGGAAGACTACTAAAACAGAACCTAAGGACCTAGGGAATATTGGAGTCCAGAGTAACATACATGGCCAGGAGCAGTCTAATCTTGAGGGGCCACCCAAGCAAATTTGAGCCTTCAAGTATTGTTCGGGGGGGGGACCCTGAAGTAGATGCTTTGGGACACTGGCTATTTAATTTTTACTGTTTTCAAAGAAAAGGTGCTAAAGTGACAAGTAGCCATATGCCTTCCCCTACCCCCCAAATGTCAATTCTGAAGCTTCATTACAGTACTAAAGAGATGCTCTGGAGTCAATCTGGTTTGTTCAGCCTCACTAGTAACCAAAACTCACGGTCAAACTCTTTCTTTGTTCCTTCTCAGCCCACCCCAGGGCTGTCCCTTTATTTCATCTAGGAGTAGCAGCTCCAGCAATCAGTACTCTTGGAGAGCAGTTTTGATAAGTAGGGATGTACTCTTCTTACAGTCTTTTTCTATGTAAAATCATAATAAGGCACCTGGCTTTGAGCTCCTCCAGCACCTATACAGTAAGGCAACATGGTACTGCATCCCCCTTGACTCTTACAGAGGGTTGAAAACCTGACAGCACTGCTTCTGGTCCAAGGAGGCAAAGTATTCCATTCTTGACTTTTTTGTTGATAAAAAAAAATGGAAACACCTTCCCTATGAAATATGGTGGGTTTTCTATGTTTTTTTTCCCCTAAAAGAGCATTTTCATCCTCAGATCCGAGAGGAAGGTTTATATGTGACCTGCAAGACTTACTATCTGCAAGAATCACCCTAAGACAGACCCTGGGTCAAGGTGGTGCTGAGAAGGTAGCAGGGCCTTCTAGGAGTACTCTTAAATTGTGCCACGGGGCTTCAAAGCAACGTGGCCTTCCACAGGCTGCCAGTAAGAGCATCAGCAACCAGCTGACTTTTTCTGTTGTGTCAGCAGCACAAAACTGGAACACGCTGGTCTAAACCTCCTGTTTTTTGATAACTCCAAGAAATGCAGCTCTGACATACCCAGCAAGTATGAGTTCTGTGCTAGGCTCTTCAGAATTAGCACACCAGATTTCACCCCATCAAGAAAAAGGGAAATAAAAAGGGATGCCGACCCTAGCTAAGGCTGAACACTGCAACACCACTTAGCAACAGCTTACTGGAAAATCACAAGTAAGGACATTTTAGTCGATAAATGCTTCAAAAGGAAGAATATTCACCCTCTTCTCCACATCTGTTGCTTTTTAAACCCAGTGTTTCTCTGCACAGCTCATCTTGCACTTAGATAGGTATTTATTTTTGTAAATGACAAGATCCAAGGCTCCAGGGCTAGCAGGGCTGGGGTACCTGGTCACATCAACTCACAGGCAGCAAGGATGTGAGGTAGCCCAGCACCAAGTGTGGCACGAGGGTCACGCCAGGAAGGGGGAGTGATCCCCACTCCTGGCTGGCCACAGCAACGTAAACCACAGGTGAGGCTTGGCCTGACTCCTTTTGGCTGTTTTCCTGCTGCAGCTGTGCAGCAGCATTCATCCCGTGGTCCTCACAATACCCCCAGAGTAAGAAGGCAGCCTCAACTGTGACATTTGGAAAACTAAGGGGCAGATTCTTGGCTGGTACAAGTCAGAATAGCTTCACTGGAGGCCAAGGAGCTACTCCAATTCACCTAAAAAAAGATCTGGCACAGAGAGGCAAAAAGATGCATTGCAGCCACTCCTCAGGTCACTGGCTATGGAGGTTGGGCATCCTGGCTTCCCTGTCCAACAATACTGGTGACGTAGCTGGAAATGTCATACATGGAAGTAAGTCTTGCTCCAGCCAGCAGAGCAATGAAGAAAGAGGACCAGTCCTCAGAGCCAGCAAAAGATTTTCCACTTCCCTTATTATCTAAAATTCACTGTCTTCTCTTTTCAGCAGCAGTGCCATCAGTTTTTGCTGCCCTTCACCTTTGGTCACCGGAGGATGCCAGCAGGCATGCAAAGGCTCTGCCACCCAGCAGTTGCATCTGCAGCGGGTGACAATCTGATATTTGCCCAATCATCACTGGGAAGACCCTTTAGCTGTGGTGTGAAGGCCAAGAAAAACCATGATAGTCCTCACAAGGCTCAATTCCCCAGACTTTCATCAGAAAAACGTCACGTGTGCCCATGGCGAGCTTATATTCAAAAGTGAAGGCCCTAGTTTTACATATCATCAGAGGGTATACTGAGGGAAGCCACAGAAAAACGACACACAGTGCAGACTTAGACAGAGTAGGCACTTCAGCTGGAGACCTTCCTTGCAACCATCAGACATGCTGCCCATCAGGAACGTTTTCATAGCTTTTAATGTAGCTTAACAGTTGTGTTGGAGACAAAGGAGAAGGCACACTGTACAGGAAAAAAAAATCCCAAAATGATACCCTTTTATTTTTAAAGCTCTGATGAAACAACTTTCCAGATGACATCCCACTTAAAAACCAATGGAAATCAACCTAACTATATGTCAGTCACACTATACAGATTGCATCCTACATTTTCAAGATGCCTAGATATCTTCTGTATTATTTACAAATATATCAGTTAGGTAGTAAAGGTTCACTGCAATTTGTTTCTTTCCAGCACACACTTACTCAATGGCAAAAAAAGCCTTGGGGATGCATTTGCATTTTTGTACAACACTTCTGAGCAAATGGCTAGGGCAATTTTCCTGAGAGAAGGCTTGTTCTTTGAAACTCTTGCTTTAACAACTGGAAATACAGAAAGTGGATGCATTTTTGTTGCGCTAAAAAGCCTAAGGATGCCTAGTTAAGTTTTTCTTTTAAATTATTTACGTACCATTAAGTTAAAATGTTTACATTCATTCGTATAAAAACCGTTGTTAAATCTTATGCAAATGATTTAACACTGATTGCTGCAACGCAAATTGCACTTCTTTAAAAAAATTATTGTATATATGGAAGAAAAATATCTGATTGCTACCCTGTTTACAAATTTCGACTGACTCTATACAGTTCAGCCAGAAAATACAAACTTTCATAAATCTCAGTCACAGTGTACTTATATCGTAGTCTTGCAAAGTGAGTAAATATCTTAAACCAGAAAAAAACCAACCCCAAAATCTCCTTAACCAGCTGGACCTTGTGGGACTTGTACCAAACATTGTGATTTCTTCCAGGGGCATAGCTGGGCCCTGAGGAGCAGAGCAAGGCACACTGAAGACGGAGGGCAAAGGAGGAGAGAGGTCTGACAGGGTAAAGACATCGAATGTTCAGTGCAAGAAGTCTGTGCTGACTCAAGCCACGTGCACTTCTGACACTCATTAAAAAGTATCTCACTATCTCTGCTAATGAAAGTCTTTGCTACTTCCTCCCCAACAGTGACGTCTTCCACCAAATTCTTAGGGGAAAAGGTGATGAGAGAGTAAAAACAACTATGCAATCAGAAAGGCAGCGCTGCTGGGTAAGTCGAAGATGTATTTCTGGAATCTGTCAATAGGTCTAAGTCTATATGTTGGGGTTTTTTTCTTTTTTTGCCTTTTTTGTTTGTTTGTTTGGTTTTTTTTTTTTAGATTTGTTTTGGGGGTTTTGTGGGTTTTTTTGAGATTGTAAGGCTGCATTAGCTATCCCCCGGTGGTCATTTGCTTTCCCTATATTTTTCTTGCATAGATGAGGAACTGGATGCTTTGGCAGAGCCTCTTTCAGAGGCTGAAAAACTCCTCTGCCACCAAGGCTCAAAAACTATTTCGGAGGAATGGTCTTTGCCAGCACTCTTGCTGCCGCTGCGACCGCTCCACAGGAGAAACTGCGTGTGGACGTCTGGGGGCTGCCGCGCAGCACCAGGATCCAGCTTCCCTCACACCGGGTCATGCCAGAGCCAGGGCACACCAGGGATCCTGTCTCACAGATGCTGTCACTTCGGCCGTGGAAGTCAGGCTGACTCCTGTGTACAGCCCATCTTGACCTGAATACTTAAGGTTGCTGCTTTCGGGACTGGTGCTCTCTCCTGGGCCAGACATCACTGACGAGCTCGCCTGGAGGGACAGAGAGAACAAAGAGAGAGGCATTGAGCAGGTGAGCTTTGCACACACCATGTGCGGGTGAGAGCACAGCAGGCCCAGGGCACACCCATAATCCCAGGATTTCTGCAGAAAAACAGGGGTTGCCCTCTGCTTGCCCCTGTGCCTCGAAATCTTGAAAAAAAAAAAAACATCTCAGCATCAGCCCGGTGATTGAGCTCTGTTGATGGGAGAGATATCTGCATTTGGAGAGGTGGAAAATAAACCTGGAAAACAGACCATGGTGAAGAAGCAAGTGTGTGTGTGTCCCGCTGCCCCCTACTGAAGAGACATAAGTGACTACACCAAAAATGTGATCTGGGAATGGTGGCACCTACAGCTTTTCTTCCACAATGGGAGAAGCCTGATACATCCCAATCCTCCAGCAGCAGATATGGAACACCTCCTGGAAATCAGCCTTCTTTGGGTCCCTCAGACCTTGAAATGCCTGAAATGATTCCTCACCATTCAAAATGCTAGCCACAACCACTTCACCCCTGGACACTAAAGGAGATGCTCTTTAATCTCCAGTGGAGAAACACTATGCCTTTGAAGCAGGAGGCTTTTTGTTCTGCTGCCTATACAAGACAACACGCAGGGGAGCCCTGGTAGGCACAAAGATGAACCTCTGAACCGCACTGGAACCAGTCCATTTATTTTAACAGAGAAACGGAGAGTTACAAAGACAAAGGAACAATCATTTTTTCCATGAGGCTGAGCAGATCTACTAAAGAGGAAAAATTCACAGTGCCAGACAGAGAAGGGGCAACATTTTCACCTGATAAAGGAAATGTTTAAGAGCTGACTTCATGCAAAATTAACCCTTGGATATGTCAACTTTAAAACCTTAATTTACTTGTTAATGGATAGCCTTCGGATGAAATTCCTTAAAAAAAAAAAAAGCTATCCTAAACTCTGACTGCAGAAGCTTCCTGCCTGCTGTTTAAGTGAAAAGTATACATATTTAATCATTTTACAAGAGTAGAGCTCTTGGCTCTCCTGGAGCTGTGCCAAGCTAGCAGTCCTGACACAGGAAAAGCAAGGCTTCATTTATTCAAAGGTAATTTCCAAATGGTGCCGTGCAGGGTTCTTTTTGCCATGTTTAACCCAGGGAAAACCTCACCTTCTGAAAGAGACTGCTAGCAGTCATTTTTTTCTGAAATAACACAGACAGCAGTATTTTCTTCAGCTTTTATTAAAATGACTGACAGGCACTACTCTTCCACCCAGTCATCAACCCCAATCCCACTCCATTAGTCACTACCCAGAAACGCAGAGAAGGAGGGAAAAACTGCCTTTCCCCCAAAACCAGCCAAATAGTTCTACTTCTAAGAAATATGTTTTATTGCGCTCTCTCTCAAATATACAATTTTCAATCAATGACGATGAATCTCTGTATCCTTTCCCCATGACTGCATGGAGAATGCAATGAGGCAGATTCCATGCCACCCTTTTCGTCTGGTTTTGGTTTTGCATCAGCCCAGCTTTTCGAGGCCTTTTTTTTTATTTCTAATACAACAAATAGACTTCCGTCAGCACAAAATAGATGATTTTTAACAGCTTCAGACTCATCTCTCCACCTTGGAAGCAGGATTTAAATTAGTGTTGAGCAGTGTTTGCTCAACCTGAGCTAAAAATACTTAGGAGCTGCTTTGAAAGTTTCCCATTTGCCCATATTTGCCACTGTTGTTCTGCTAGGCAAATACCTTATCACTACCTGTTTTTTTCCAGGCTTGGAAAGTGTAATTCATTCTTTTCCTGATTCAGCCCTACAAAGGTGGGGTGCATGGACCCACAGTTTCCACGTGGGGTTATCAGGTACCCCTCCCTTGGGCACCCCAGAAGGGAGGACATGGAGGCACGTCCTATTTGAAGACTGCCCATCCCTGCCCAACCAAGGCCATATCCTAGCTCTGTTGAGCCAGAACAGGCAGGACCTGGGCAGGACCGCTGGGCCTGGAAACCCCACCCCAGTAATGTCATGACAAATCCAGGCAACTTGGGCAGCTCCCAAAGTGAGACATGGAAAACAAACTTTAGCTCATGAAAAGGACGTGACTGAATCATGGCTCTGTTCCTGAACCTTCCTACCTCTGCTTTTACTTCTCCAGCTCTAAGGGATGAAAGATGACAGAAGTTGCACTTAGTTATTAGAGAACATTTGCCACCTGGAATAAATAAGGTGAACAATGCTGCTGAAGTCAATAAGATCTAATTCACAACAACTGGCTCTATCAGTAAAAAAGTAATGCATTTATTTTCACTGTTGAAATCTGATAATAGAATAGGGGAAAATGAATGAAGCCCACTGGCAAGAGATTGCCTCTTAAACAAACCGGAAGATTGTGTTTATATCAGCAAAGGTTCTTCTTTTTACCCAGCCAGCAGGAGCTGGTCATGAGTCATTCCCCAGGTAGGTTGTCTGCCTTTCTGCAGAGGACCTGCACACCATGTGCACAGGGACACTTCTGCCAGAGCCACAGAGAGACTTAGACACCTAGATCGTACCCAAACCTCCTGTCAGCACCTTGGAGCCAAATTTATCCCCACTAAACCTGCTCCAGATCAAAACCACGCTGCTCAGCCTGTGCTGGCCAGCACTTGGGGAACATCAGCAGCAGCTCTGGCTGAAAGACTCCTGCTTTCTTCCACCCACTGCTTCCTGCACCATCTGCCCACCACAGAAAGCAGGGAGAGAAGAGGGACTCTTTTTCCCCTGGCCTTCCCCCACACCTCAGCAGGCAAGAGGGAAATATTCTGGGCAAGGACAGCTGGAGGGGGTGGCGAAGGGCCTTGATCCAGACCTTTGCTCTACCAGATAGACCTTTGCTCTATCCATTTCACAGGTTCAAAATGCTCCATGAATTTTGGACATTACACTAAGTCTGTAATAAGCAGAGTCTCAGCTGAGACTCTCTTCCTCCTCAGTTAGCCTAGTTTAGTTTTGCTACACTTAAATAATAACCATAGTCAGCCAAAACACATTTGCAAAGACTGCTTTTGCATATAAGGTGCTGTGCCAAATGGTGGAGTTCTTAATTTTCCAGCCTCAGCCTCCCCGCAATAACTGCCATCCTCATCAGGAGCACATTTTCCCAATATTGTCACTCCCTGGTTTCTGAAGAGCAAGTCTCAGCACTGCAAAATGACGGCTTTTTTTTCTCATGTAACGACCCTCTTAGTACACAAAGTTGTCATTTCTTGTTAGTCCAATTGATCCTTTTGTTTATACTGCAGACGTGTAAGTTTACATATCTTCTAATCTCTCCTTTGTATTATAGCAACATAAATCTGTGGTTAATACTTCATTAATTTCCTAAGGGAGGCAACTTCCAGCATGGCTTGGAAAACTGATGACCCTGCTGCTGTCAAGGGCTGTATGAGTAACTGACTTTATTGCTTTGGCAATAAAACAAAACCAAGCAAAAGGTATGTGTCCATATGCATATAGAATTTTGGGGTAGAAGCAAAAATACTTTTTCCTTGGTTTTCCCTACTGAAACAAAAAAGATGGATTGCTTCCTTCTATTTCATACAAAAATGAAATGCTCTCTTTTGGATACAAGTACACAGAGCAAAGAAAATTAATGACTAGGTATATGAAACTAGGGGGAATAAAGTAGCTTCCCATTTTGTCCAGGAGTGAGGACTAATGCAGAAGAGGTAGGAGACCAAGAAACATTTAAATGAGAGTGTCAGATCTCCCACCATAATGCCCTGTCTACCACACTACTTGGTATGATTGCCATGCCTCCTCTTGATCTTATTACACCTGGTTTAGATAAATATTTACTCATACCAGGACTGAGGCACCGTGTTCCCATTTTCTAGGTGAAAGTCCTACCAACCATGCTGGTGAGTCTTTCTCGTGGAAACTGTCCCAACAGCTACAAAATTATTCTGTAACAACTGAAATCTTATCATCAGATAATCTGAAGAGCCCTCGGACATTCAATGTCCCAATATCCATGTGGCTAGTATATTGTTTTAAGAGATGGAGTCTCTGGTTCATCCAGACTCTGGGACATACTGTATGGAGCCTGATTCCCCTGCATGAACATCCTACCAATGTGCTGCCTGAACAGGAGCTCACAATACCACCTCTAACCAGATCACAAGTCTTCTTCCGAAAACAAAAGAAAGCAAATGCAGGAGAAGCTGTCCAGATAATCCAGCCCCATCTGTCCGGCACTTTGAGGACAGTTAAAACTGCGTTTTCCTCCTACCTCACCATCTGCCGAGGCCATCTCAGTCAGTTCTCTTAATTCCCACCCTAAAACGCCAAAGAGCCAATTCTGAATCACTTCTCAAGGGAAACCTCCAAGGGAAGTAAACACTGTTTTTACCTCCTATGTTATTCTGTAGTGTGTGATTATGGTCCTTCTGAGAAAGCTCCAAACTGGAGGCAAAGGACACAGCAAGGACTTCTCAACGAAGAGCTTCCCTGGTGCTGCTAAGCCTTTCCTGTCATCAGGCCTGGCCCAAGGAGCCTTCATGTCCCGCCATAAAAAGCAGATTTTACAGCAGGTTTCATACAGCCTTTTATCCTAATAAGGGAATAAAGTCCTTCTGGTTATCACAGTTGTTGGAGCTCCTGCATGGAAATGGACAGGTTTGCACTACAGACCGTGTCCTTTGTTTAGCAACTTATTTGGTGGAGCTTTTCTCTGTCCAGTTTCAGCAGCATCAAAGGGAGACCAGGTATAGATGCAGATGCAGACTGTCTAAAACCTTCAAATCTTCTTTTTATGGGGATATACGGCAACTTCATATATCATGCAGCTGGACCCTTTCCATATTAGTAACACAGGACACCCAGTACTTATACTTCTTAGGAAAACAGAAATGGGCCTAAATCCTAGATCCAGATGTGAATTTGGCAAATAGCCCCTTTACAATGGGACAACAAAATGTCTCCGATCCAAACACTTCTACATTTTTGGATGTTTGAAATCAACTTTGCCCCCACAACAATTCATTAATCACATCTTTTAAATGTTTAAACTTCAGCTAGAATGTAAAATCAACATTTAAGGTTCTTGCTAATTTGTCTCAAAATTGGCATAAGATTCTCTTCATGAAATGGGTAGTCTCTAAGACATCGCCAAGAGTAATTGCTGCCCTTCTCTTTTTCTGCCCTCCCTTCTTTATTTAACTTTAACAGAGATAAAGAAAGGTAGGGCAAAAAGTGAATGTTACTGACACAAATGAATTCTGCTGAATTTCATTTCCATTAGATTTCTACGTAACTGGAAACTTTTTTGGCAGCCTCCCATAAAAGGCATAATAAATTGCTTTTGTACCAGTAGAGGAATTCGTTTTCTCTGTTTCATTTAGCAACAATATCGCTGTGAATTTCACACAACAGTTTCTAAATCGTCATCGGATTTCTCTGCCTAATGTCAATTTGGCATTTCTCCCCTCTTCACAGAACAAAGGCTAGAGAAGTGAAAACAGAGCAAAACAAAAACAAGTTGCCATGCCTGTTGTGTAACATGTGGGGAATGAGCCAGGTTCGCTCCTCCAGCAGGTGCCCGTGTTTCGCCAGTGTCACCAGGACCACTGACTGGAATCAATGCTGGTCTTGTTAAAGTGACCAAAGAGTACAGAGACTGGATTCATCCATCTGAGGGGTTCTTCCCCTCCTGACATAACCCAGAGAAGTTTATTCGCCTTGTGCAAAGCCACTGCCTATTCTAGGAATAATTACAAACCTTTGACCTATCGATGGATCAACTCAAAAGGGAAAAGAAAAAATAATCAAGGAGAACAGAAGTCTAGTAGAGTATCTTTACTTCAGCACATAATCAGATTACAGGCTGCCTCACTCTAAAATGCTGACACCCCTTTACTCATGACAACCTCAATGGGCTTTATGAATGCTCAGTCCCTTTCACAGGATTTAGGTCCCTAAGAAATTATTTTGCACCCTTTGCAGCCAAATGATGTCTGGGGCAACAGGATCCAGTCTTAACTTATTAGAAGCCACCTCCTTCTAATTTCAACCTCCAGTGTCCCCAGTCCTCACCGCTTTGAATTACAGATTCTTGGGCAAAGCCAGGAGCTCAAGTGAAGGATGTGATGACGCTCACGACATGTCCTGATAACTGCTCCCCTGCAAATCCTGTCTTCATTTACACAGATACAGGGCTGGGGCGTGGGGGTGGAAGATAAATAGCCCTTCACATAGTTCGGGAGGGAGTCAGGGGATGCTTATATATTGGGTTGCTGCTGCAAATTCCCCTCTTCTGAATGTGTCATAGCCTCTCTCCATTACTTCCTTTCATTGAAATTTTTCACAAGCAGGAGGGTATTTGCAAATGCTTTGCATATGCAAGGCACATCTGATCAAATCATGGTGGGGAAAAGGCTGTGCAGGTTTTACTGCGCTGCCTGCTGGATACAAGGGACAGATTTCCCCGGCTGTTGTGCAGGTGTCCTCTCCCAGTCTGATCTACCATGGAAAAATCAAGAAGAACTGAAGTCCTGGCACTGAGGATGCCATCACACAACTAAGGGCAGCCTCAGGGTCTGTGGGAGTTGCTCTTAGTTGCTAACAGCTCTCAAGGAGCCTTTTGGCTCACAAACCATGGCCCCACCCACTCTCCTCTGATACCCACAAAACTCCACACAGCAAAATCATATAAAAAATGGTACTATTACAATTCTAACATAAAGATTATTAATAACATGTTTGATATACTTTTCTAGGGAGAAGGACTACAGAAAGGAAGTCAGGCTTTAGCCAGCCAAGAAGGCAACAGCATAGTGGAAATGGGATCTCATCTATATGGCCTCTCCTTCCCCAAGTAGCATGTGGCTCAGTCTTAGCTGGGATTGTCCTTCCATTTCTATCCATTACATGAATTTCACCACATTACTCAGGGTCACTGGTACTGCTTAACGTAATGTAAGGAAAATTTAAGGAAATTAAGGAAAATTTGGCTACATTTTTTCCTTTGCAAATATTAGGGGAGAGCCTAAAGTAGTGCATCGTAGTTCACTGGGGAAGTCTGAAACTCACTTCTGAAATAGTTCACTTTTAAGTTGGTCTTTTTTTTTGATGTGACCTGTTTAGATTGACAGGGTTTTCTCATGTCAAAGACAAGTCCTTTTAGTAATATCCTAGTCTCACAGGACCCAAACCCCAAATCCCTGAAATTGGGTGGCCCTGCCAGTCCATAAACAATCACACTTACTAAAAAATGGTTTTTTTCCTTCCCCTTATACAATGAAACTTTGTACATCAGAAATTAAACTATTGAAAGTAATTTGGATGTTGGGAACGCCAAGACATTGAAAAATAGTTTTTACAAACAATGTCTTCATTTTATTAATAAAGGACTACAGAAAGCCACATTAGGAAAGCTTTTCAAAGAAATTATGTGGCATATTAAGGGATATAGAAGGCTGAGAAGTGAGTGTGGATACAGATAAGTATAGCCAAGGGGTTAGAAATTAATCTACGTGAGTGTGGATACAGATAAGTATAGCCAAGGGGTTAGAAATTAATCTGCATGAAGTTTCACAACTTTAGCAGTAGTATTTATCCCACATGCTAACTGAGCGAAGAAAGCAAGTTTGAGATGGTTGGAGTACAAGATGTAAAATAAGGATAAAAACTAAAGCAGGGGATGATCAGCAGCCCTCTGGTGCCACTCTGGAGCTCCGTGCTGCCAGATGCTGAGCATCCGGCCCCTGAGGAGCCGTCTGCAGGGAGAGGGCTGAACCCCTGTGCACTGCAACCAGCAGGGCACTCCAGCCTGATTTCAGCTGGGTCCGGGTCAGGCTATAATCACACATTTTAGTTTTAAAAAAAAGCTTTTATGTTTCACTTCATACAGCAGGATAATGTTTCGCTGGTGTTTATCAGGTATTCAGGATAATACATAAAAATGCATATATATATATTATATATTAAATAGCTTTTGAAAAACGTGACATCAGCAGCAGTGCCTTGAACTATAAATTCTTATCATTTCAGAAAAAAAGGGGTACATGCACAATTGTTTCTTGAAAGGATCGGCTGGGCATGATTTATTCTCTTCCCTCCAAAAAAAAACCTTTGAAATCAAAGAACCTGAACATCTCGGAAAAAAATGTCTAGGGTTAAGCTGTGGCTAACTTAATCATAAAAATTATACAGATCTTAATGAAGAGGTTTGTAAAGTACTTCAGCTTGTCGTTCTGTTCACAGCTATATGTGATATCCTCTGAAAATCTTGTTCCAGTATCAGCTAACAAAACTGGAAAGTTTATTTAGATTATTGTTCTGCTAGATAAGATAAAAGCCGTGATAACACTGCACGGTGATCAGCCTGCTTACAGATACAGACACTTACCCCGGAGGCTGCGGTCTGTGCGCTGGGAGAAGCAGTTTTGCTACAGTCATCTGAGTTAGTAGAAGACGTAGATGTTGGAGTCATAGGAACTGCAGTAGTACTATTACCTGAAAGATTGGAAATTGGTATTAAAAAGAAATATTTTCTAGCCAGGGAAGAAACAAAACCCCTGAAAATAAAAAAAAAAAAACCAACAACAAATCAAATATAAACTATTGCAGCTACACTTTCTTATCTTTTAATATTTACCAGAGCATGCCTTTGATTTATTTATGTTCTTAGGTTTTCGCTTCCTCGTCTGAATTCCTTCTTTTTTCATAGCAAGAGGTCGGGGAACCTGAAAAAATTAAATTTCCACACCAATCATATAACTGTCTATGTACCATAATATCAAAAAATCAAAATACACTACAAGATCAAGTGTGGTGTTTGAAAATGCCTCTATTTTTCCTATGCCACAGTACAGATTTTATAAATAGTTTGCATTTTATTTGGTCAAAGTAATGGTTTGACTCAAGGGGAGTTTTAGATGAATAAATAAAGTAGGAAAACTTCTTGATGTAAACTAGGCAGAAAAATAGCACACATTTAGGGAAAACCAGCATCATTTAGGAATAGGTCATAAGAAATTAAACTGGATGGGGTATATCTGGCCCTTGTTTCCTTATTCCAGTCAGTTAGGAATTATCTCCAGTGCCTGATTCTTGAAAGGAAGAATGCATATGAGAAGAAAAAATACTCCTCATCCTGTGAACCAGCTGCACAAACCAGCTTATCACTAGTAAATGTCTTAGGATGGAACCTTTAGGCCATAATCAACTTAGTAATTTTTCTTATAATCAGTTCTGTCCTAATACAGATTTATAGCTTCCAAATTTATATTTATACTGATAAATTTATATGTGCTCAAAAATAACTTTTGTGTTCTGTGTCATCACAACGATAATCGTCATAGAGAAAAAATCTGTTTAAAATACATTTTAACTTAATGATAACACGAGTGTGGGGAAAGACAATTCAGGTGCATGCTTACTTCATTATAACCACTGACATAATTTACTTTTTTTCTTGAGGCCTAGACCACATCTCAATCACTCCTAACGTCCTTGCTCTTCAAACACTTTTTGCTTGACTGTAACGCGGTCCACAGGGGTCTCAGCTAAAACATACTCCATCACATTCAAGATAGAGCTTTTTTCTTCATCTTTTATTGCCTAACAAAGGCTGAAATTGCATTTAAAGTTTTGCTGGCACAGCTATGAAAAACTATCTAAGGTTTTTCTCCCCACTGAAGAGCTGGTTTAAATCCCAGTGGCAAAAAGACAACTGCTGCTCATCCAGAGGTGGTTACTTTATAAAAATCTGTTGAGAGACTACAGTGGCAAACACATAACTTGTCAAAAATGGTATAAGTATTTCCTAATGTCACACATTTTTCAGTTGTTTTAGGCATTGTTTTTTAACTCCATGGTCCAAGCCATGAGTCAAGACCATTAGTGTCAACAGAAACATCTCCCCGACTTGAAGATGCTTAGCGCCAGCCCCCAAAGCCCCCAGGCACCTGCCAGCGGGAGGACCCCCACCCTTCCCAAAAGGAGCACCAGAGCTGGCAGGAAATCTCCCTCAGCAAAGCAGCCACTTACCCCATGGAGCTTCATGTAGAGGCCACAGGCGTTGCAGACGGGCTCACCCTCCGCATTCCTGCGCCACAGGGTGGTGGTCGTGGTGTGGCAGTTGGCACAGGACAAGCCCAGCCGCCGCGACGAAGGCTGGAGGTAAGGACAGGCAAACACGTGCATGAACAGGCAGGCAGGAGCAAATGGTTTATGTCTTTATGGTTTATAAAAAGTACTCTAACACATGGTGGGGGTGGTATGAGATTTTTTTGTAGTACCTATTGGCAACATCCCAGAATTAGGACAGAATTATCCTCATTTCAGAGAGTGGAAAGCTGATGTGAAAAGATACTGAGAGTTTGCAAACCCAGGCAGTCACGGCAGAGGTAAAATTCGTATCGGGGAGCTGCTGACCCAGAGACCTCTGTTCAGACCTCCAGGCGTTGGTTCTTCTTCCAGCAGAACAGCTAGTAAACATCTCCACTACAGCTCTATCCAGCTGAGGAGAAGGCACGTCACCCTTGTGCCACCTCTCCGGCCAGTTCAGTGCACTCTCCCCTGTGTGGTGGGTGAAGAGGCAGCTCTGATCCTGCCACTGATACTCCCAACTCATTGGAAAAAATCAATCACTTTAATCACCTGCCTTCGGCGGCACTGCAGCTGGGAAAAACTTTCCTGGCCGTCCCAGGGGTAACATGTACAACAGTGTTATCTCTGTAAAAAGATCTTTTTTACCATCACCCATCTTATCCTCACACAAAAAGCAATGTGCCTCGGGAGCATGTTTTACAGAGCAGAGCTTCCCCTCAGCCAGCAGAAAAGCTGGAGGGTGACAACAAGGTCCCCACGGCAAACAAGCCATTTATGACACTCTTCCGTGGAGTTTGGAGCCAAGATGAAGCAACCTTGTATCAGAAATAACCGTATAACCTAGAGCTTTATGGCCGCAGGCTGTATATCATAAGCGAAGGCAGTCCTCATAAACATGTGAAATGAAGGTGAATGGGTTATAAAAGTCCCTGTAACAAGTGATCTCTTTTACGTTCATCACAAGCAAAGAATTCCAGCTACATCATAAATCTAGTCTTTTTCAAAGTATCGCATTGTCAAAAAAAAATATAAAAAAATCTGCGCGTAGCTCTGTGTCTGGCAGCTGAACAAGTTTACATGGAGAAGTCAGTTTTAGAGGATTGCATTAATCTTATTCTGACTATAAAGCGCCCATAACTGAAATTACTAACTTAAGGGTACAATGCCCTTCCTCTTGAATCATTTACTGCTGGGTTGTTAGATGTAACTGGGTCACCTTTGATACCACAGACCTGCCTGCCACTGGGGAAACTGATAAAAATGTTTTGAGAACGAAGAATATTCCAGAGTAATAACTGAGTTTCTTTAATTTTATCTGTTTGAATGTCTCTAGCAGTAAGCCATCATTTTACACCGCAGCTCAGAAAGAGCTCCAGATTAAATACAAATTTTGTAATCTTGAATCAGGAATCCATTATTAACTACACTGTGAAAAAAAACAACAACAACAACAACAAAACACCAAACCACCCAGCCAAGTGTAATATAGGCTGAAGTACACACATATAGTTTTTAATCTTAAAAATCCAAGTCTCACGAAAACAGAATTTTTGACCTCACTATTAAATACATATGCACACAGCGGTCAAATCGCACCCTCGATTCAATGTGAGTCTTACGTGCATCAAGTAAAAGAAAGCTGGTCTTAACACATATGCTTTGTTTTGTTTCTTTGCAAGTGAAATGCTGTCGGATGTTTCACTCTGTTAAATCTTTCCTATGCAGCCTGGTATAAATCTTCATATATTTTATTTCAATAGCTTTTGCTTATTCCCATATCTAAACAAACAGGGGGACTTTGGCATGTTTTGAAGCTAGAATGACTTTTCCACTGCAGGAATTTTATCAGAAACTTCGGGGCAATCTAAACATATTTAGCGTTTTCAAAACATTTTCCCTTCTCACCTACATATTTCCAACTGTATGAACACACAGTCACGGTTGATTTATAGTTATGGCCAGGGTACTCGGTAGGGATTGTTACGCAGAGCTATTTCAGAGTTATTTCGCTGAGGTGTCAGGCTGAAATCAGGCTACAGTTTGACTCTGTTTTAGTCTCCTCACCCCCACCCCTTCTCAAAAAAAAAAAAGAAAAAAAAAGAAAAAAAGAAACAGAGAAATGCTGGAGCAGAGTATCAGCTACTTGAAATCTGCCTTGGGCCCCGGGTGCCACAGACAGTGGGGCTCTGATGCTTGAGACAATCAGCAAATCTGGCCCCTCCGCTACTGCCTTTGTCGCCCGTGATAACACCTTGTGCCATGAAATTTACTGAACGACCAGCTAGAAAAAAACGGGCACCCAGCAGTAATTAACCTCTGGCTTAAAGTTAAATTAACTCTTTGGCTTAAAGAAAGGTCTTTCAGCAGGGGCGGGCTGATTCTCGAGTGTTTACTGTCTGCTCGGATCATCGTGCGTTTTGTTTCCCCTGGCTCCTGTAAGGGCCCTAAATTCAAACGGTTGTGAAATAAAGAGCGGTAGGCGTTGTAACACAAGGAAAATAGTCACGGAGCGAAGCAGCTGGCGTGACTGAAAGGGGCTTGAAAGGCTGATGGGTTTGATACACTGTCTACATACACAGGGGTCCAAACATCAGCTTGGATTATACCGGCGTGATTTATTGTGGCTCGCTCGGTAACAGCCATTACTGAAGAGCGTATTCTTTCTCACTGCTGACCTCCACCCAGATTTGCTAAACATAATGTGCAGTTCCCGCTTGTTAAATTTTCTCCTTGCCTATTCAGTGCCAGCCTGAATTATAAACAGGGGTTCTGGTTTGTACTATTTATTTCCAACCCCCCCTAGTTTTAGGAGTATATTTTTAGAAAAATTGCGGCTCATTTCTTAGGAGTAAAACAAAACAAAGGCTATTATCATTGTTTAAACAATTGGTTTTCTTTGAATTATATACAAAACTTGCTTACATTCCCAAGGATCGAGCTGTCAGCAAACAAAGCAGGTCTGGAGAAATTCCTAGCTCTCTGAACAAACACTTTCCAATATTGATTTTTTTTCTTTTGGAAATGCCCAACTTCACCAGTACAAATTTCTTCCAAGCCACTGAAGCCCCCCTAACTGATGGGGTTCATAGCTCAAAAAGCCAGGCCGGCCCATGTCCCGTGTGCAGCTCACTGGGGAGGCAGAGAGCAATTTCACCAGCACAAGGCCTGGAGGTGGGTCCAAACTGGTTCCGAGAGGGCTGCCAGCCTTTTCACCCCTCATTATGACCATGTTGGCCTGCAAAACTGGTCAGGAGCCCCACTCGTTTTTGAAGCCGGGGAGATGACCAGTCTAATACACTCTGATTGCTCTCCCACATCCTTGCCCCCGGTTTCTCCCTGGCTAGCCGCTGACCGGGGGTTCCTTGGGGCACAGCTCCTCTCGTCCGCCTCCTCCCCTCCCTCCCCACTCACCACTCTCTTTTGGGGCTTGATGAGGGGCCGGCTGAGGCCGTTCATTTTTGTGTAGAGACCGCAGGCGTTGCACAGGTAGTTGCCGGTGCCGTCCCTCCTCCACAGCGGGGTCTGGATGGAACCGCAGTTGACGCACTCCCGGCTCTCGGACAGGTCCTCCAGCAGCTCTGGGGGGCAGAGGGGAGAGGCGGTGGGGCACGGCCGCCGGCGGGCGCGGAGCCCGGCGGAGCCAGGCGTAGCGCGGCACCGGCCCCGCCGCGCCGAAGGACTGGCCTCGGGCGAGCAAGCAGCCGGAGCAGTTCAGCCCTCGGAAAAGCAATTCCCTGGCAGTGACAGCGAACATGCGGTGATATTTTACAAAATCACTACATTTCCCACCCCCCGCCTTTTTTTTTTTTTCCTATTTATTTAGATGTACCAGACTCGCTGCCGGCCCCGGCGCAGCCTTTGCTTTCCGAAACCCAGCGGAACCGGTGCGCCCCGGGAAGGGACGGGGGACACCGGCCCGGCGCAGCGGTCACTCCAGGCTCGCCTTGCACTCACGTGGGGATTTGGCCCTTGGGAAAGCCGGCTGGGGTCCGCTCGAGGGGCGAAACCGCCGCCGTGGTGTCCACCGGGCGGAAAGGGAGGTGCGCTTGGCTTGTGAGGGGAGCAGAGAGGGGAGTTAGGTGCCTGCCAGAGTAGCCACTTGTAGAGCCACCCTGGGAGCCGGATATAAGGAGTGGTCGTTTTGCACAATATTCCCCAGGGTCGAAACTGGGAAATAATTTTTTTACCCCGACTCTTATTTTAGATGCCTCGCAACTAGTAAAGCTTTAAGTTAAGAGACAGCATTTGGGGCTCTGGTGTGCCAAACGACGGGCAGCGACCACTTTGCCTCGGCTATTTGGTCAAATTCGAGGTGGTTGGTAGGAAACAGAGGAAATGGAAAAATACGCGGTTTTCTGCCTCCTGCTTTCATAGTTACTGAGCACTGAGGGGAAAATAAGGTCTAAATGCACGGAAAAAGGGAAAAAAAAAAAGAGAGGATCCACCTATAAAAGCTAACACCTTCACTCCTGCGAATCCTTGTTCTGATTCAACTCTCCATATTTCGGGGAGGACGGAATAAACACGGTTTTTACATAGACCGTGCCACGTTATGCAGAAATAATAAAAGGAGATGTTTGGATTTCTACAGCAGCTTTCAAGTCGGAGCTGGGAAAGTCTGTTTCAGATTCAGAGCTTCGTCATTGATTTTTTTTTTCCTTTTTTTTCTCCCTCCACTACCTACCTTAATTCATCATTGGGTTATACTTTTACGTTTCGCTGTACAGCGAAAAAGAGCTTATAAACCTCGAGGAGCGTTGGAGACAGAACTGAGGTGACAAGGCGGGCATTTAGCTGAGAGAGAAACGGCCTTTTGGCCCGCACCCACCCAAATACTTTTCTCTCCTCCCTTCGTTTGCAAACTATTAGGCGCTAAAGACGGACGGGCACACGGCACAGTCCAGAGAGCACAGTTCAACTGACATTGTCAGCTTGTAGCTCTTAGCACATCGCTAAGATTAATAAATCTTTGCACTAAAAGCGCCACAGAAGGCTGTAATCAGGAAAATGCTTAAGGCTTCAAGGACGCTGGAAGTTAAACAATTATTTGCCTCAGCTATTTACTTTATAACATTGCCTTCGTGCCTCCAGAACGAAATCCTGCCGTGGCAATATTTCTCGGGCATTTTAAAGTATTTTTTTCCTGTTACAGAGTAATAAATTTATCTTCGAAGAAAACAAAGTTTTAATTTTAGATACTGCTTTAATATCTCTACGAGTAACATTTAAAAAAGCTTTGTCAAACTGTCTAATAGTTAGCTGTAAAAAAATATATTTCGTCTACAATTTTCCTAACAATTTTCCTACAATTTTGAAAAGGGAGCACGCGTGGCTTCGGCTTTGCTGGTGCGTTTTGCACTGCAGGGCCAGAAAACTCGCGTGGCCCAGGAGCTGCGGACTGCTTTGCCCCGCGTTACACCGCGATGCGGCTCCACTGACACCCGTCCTTTCCCGCATCGAAAGACTGGCTAGCCTGTGCTCCATCGTTTCCTAGCACCGGGGAACGGAGGCACAAGGGCGGAAGAGAGAGAGCTGGCGTTCTCCTTCTTGGCTGGCTTGGCACCCGTGCCCCAACCTCCTTCAGCGCCCGACTCCTTCACTTTTCTGCTCCTTCTTTCTCATCCTTCTCCCTTCCGCGAGATTCTCCAACCCCATGTCTCTCCCGGAAAAAAAACCCCAGTAACAAAAAACCCAACAACGACGAAAACCCCAACAGATTTCTTTTTTCCTCCATCACTTAGTTTTACACTGTAACTTTTGGAAATCGAGTTAAAAACTCAACTTCCGTGTCGCCCTGGGACCCGGCTTCTCCTACACTACTACTTCTCTCTGCTATGTTATTAAACACCAAGTAGGAGGCTTAAAATGCTTAAATCTACCGGGTAGGATCGAGAGAAGGGAGGAGCATAACGTATACCCCTACAGAAAGATAAAAAGCCATGCGGTAATTATCCGCAACACTGCGCTGAAAGAAAATCACGGTGTCTATAAAATATACCCACCTGGTGGGTAGTTTACTATTAAAGTGAGTGCTGATCAAATCTATGTATGCGCGTGTGTATGCATACGCACATATACATAAATATAAATACATAACATATATGCATAATATATATAAATATGTATACATACCCACACACAACTCTCCATACACGTTTATTTATATATACATACATATATTCTAAAGCTGAAAAAACTGCAATAATCGTTAATCTTTCTACCTCTGACTAAATCATCGCAGCTCAGCCTCCACTTCCACCGTTAATTTAATGACTCCAACAACTTCCCAGGTTAAAATAAAAAATAAGGACGGGACACCTCGGAAGCGAAAGCAAAACCCCATCAGGAGGTGCTGTTTTTTAACAGCAATTTATAAAGGAGGTTTCCTAGTTCTTATCCGACTTTTTGCTTTGCTGCTTTTCTCTTTTAATGAAGTAGTGAAATGTTTTGTAGTTGAAATAATCCAAAATGGGTTAAGCGAGCCCCTGCAATTATCATTTACGCTGCAAGAAAAATCAGTTTGCAGTGAATTTGTCACCACTTCTCGGCCAGATGACCACACTTAGGAAAAGAAGGAACGTAAGGGTTTGGAAAAATTAAAAACTCGGTTTAAACCGGGCAATTCCTTTTGGGATCTCTGGGTTTGTAACCCCGATAGCCATGCTCCAAACAACGCCGCTTTTGGGGGGTGTGTTCACCCCTAATCCAACACAAACGACGAGGGTTACCTCCACCGCAAAAAGCCATGGCCTCGGGACTGCCACCCTGCCACAGGCACCAGGGCCGCCCCACGCCGTCCCGCCTTGCGGGCGAACCCCGCGCGCCCCGGCATCCCCGTGGCCCCTCCAGCGGGCAGCCCCGGCATGCGGCGACCCTCCCTGCCCTACCCTACCCCGCCCTGCCCTTGCCCGCGGCCCCGGCGACGGGTCCTACCTGCGCTGGGCGCCCGGACGGGGATGGGGGCGGCCCGGCCCTGGAGGCAGTGCAGCATGGAGTTCTCGAAGGGCGCCGTGGGCCAGGCGGGGGTGAGCTGCGGCCCCACGTAGGACGTGTAGGGCCCTGGGTAGGAGCCATTGAGCGGCCGGGCCAGGGGGCTGTACTGATCCCTGGCGCCCAGGCTGTTGCTGTAGGCGCCGGGCTCCCGGGAGGCCCCGTTGGCCACCGGCGGGCTGGGCGAATAGGGAAAGCGGCCCGAGGGGTGGGAGCCGCCGCCGGTGCTGTACGAGGGGCTTTCCGCGGCTGGCTGGGACCAGACGGCGTGGCCGCCGCCCGGGTGGCTGGGCTGGGCCGCCCCGCTGCCTTGCAGGTACGGCAGCGTGGGCAGCATGGAGCCCACGCGGGTCGTGGGCACGTAGACGGGCGAGCTGGGCGTGGAGTGCATGAAGCCGCCTGGAGATCCGTCGTAAGGCGTGGGGCCCTGGGCGGCCGAGATGGCGAGGGTCTGGTACATCTCCTCGGGTTGCTCGGCGCCGAGGGCGCTCAGCTTAGGGCCGCGGCTGGACCAGATCAGCTTGTTGGTTTGGTCTAAGTCCGCGAAGAGCAGGATGTCCTCCCAGCTGAGCCGGCCGGAGGGGTGGGGGGCCCCGAAGTGCACGTAGGGGGCAAGCAGAGACCTGCCCTCGGCGGTGGGGGGTGGCGGAGGGGCCGGCTGGTGGCTGTCGTCGGTCTCCGGCCGAGGAGCCTTGGAGGAGCCGCGTTCACCCTGGGAGCCGGAGGAGGACGAGGAGGAGGAGGGCGAAGGAGGAGACGGGCGCGGCTCCCTGGTGGCGAAGGGGCAGGAGGGAACAGCGGCGTCCGCAGCGCACCGCTTCACCGCGCACCAGCCGCCTTCAGCTACGGCCATCCAGGTCCCCTTCTAGCCGCTGGGTGTGGATGGGGAAGAAGGAGGAGGGGAGAAGGAGGAGTGGAGGTGGGGGTCCGCAGGGCAGGGCGGGGAAGGAGGACACAGAATAGCAGGGAAGGGGGGGAGAGAGAAACAATAATAACAAAGTTTGCAAACAGGACAGCCCGTCTCCCTCCCGTAATGAGATTCATCAGGGCTTATCTGGACCCTCTGAGCGCCTAATCAGTCATGTCGCCTCGGTGCTGTTGTCCCTCCCCCCGGCGGTACGGGATCAGACAGACCAGGTCAACACGGGCCGGGAGTCGCCAGTCCCGCAGGGCCAGGGCTGCGGCTCCGACGCCGCTCCCGCGTTGCGGGCGGGCTGCTCCCTTCTCCCTTCGCATCCCGGGCTGCGGATTTGAACATGAAGCACGCCGGGGAGAGGCGGGCGGGAGGGCGTGGGGAGAGAGGGGGGCGAGGGACATTTTTCCCTGTCTGTGCCGCAGCCCCTTCCTTGGCTGCTGTCGTTGTTATGATTATTTCAATGAATGAGTCATTTGACTCGGTTCCACCGAGAAAACAATTAGTAAGGCGATCCCTTTAAGGTTACTTCTCCGGAGAGCAATGTTAGCTTTTCCGCGCATCGCCTCGCTTGTTTGCTTATTTCCAGCCCAAGGTCACGGAAAGGAGGAGAAGGAGGAGGGAAAGGCACCCGGGAGACGGGAGATGCGCACGGGCCAGGCGCCGAAGTGTGCGCGGCGGCGGCGGGACACGGACCGGGGCAGGGGCCGGGGCGGGTGGGATGTGCCCTGCCGCAGGGGCTAGCGCCAGCGGACAGTCCTGGCTGACGGCCTGCCCCGAGTCCGAGCACAGCTCTCGTGGCTGATACCCGTCCTGAGTCGACCGGTCTCAGTTCGGAGCCGCCGGCATGAGAGAGGCCGGACAGACAGACGGACACAGCGCGTCCGGTTTCCAGCCTCAGGGAGAAGGGGCAGAAAGCGAAAGGGGACGCGCAGAAGTGACAGCAAGGGAAGCGGGCGGCGAGGCTCTCCGCTCTCAGCCCACCTCGGGGCTCTTCAGATAGCCATAGGCACAAGAATACAGGACACACACAGAGCCCCCTCGCCGATAGGCACCAAATACGTCTCTCCCTCCTGCGAGGTAACTGGGAGATAAGGCTGCGGCAGATAAGGGCTCCAGGCACCGGCATCGGATGTTTGCCCTCCCAGTCTCCCTCGGGCTCCGCTAGCCAGGCGCAGCCGCCGCCGCGCCGCGCTACCCTCAGAGCGGCCGAGGGCGGAGAGGCAGGAGCAGAAAGAGCGAGGAAGAACCAGAGAAATCGCGGCGAGGCAAGAAAGGATGAGGGGAGCAAACCTGGTGCCGATGCCCCGCATGGGGCCGAGGCGCGGGGCCGCGGCGGGCGGTAAATCCAGTGCGGCGGGGGTGAGCGACGGCGGCGAGTCCGGCGGCGACGGCCGCCGACTCATGTATAAAAAGGAGAGAGGAGGCGCCTCTCGCAGCCCTGCCGGAAAACTGCAGGCAGCCGGCCCTGATTGGGCTCGGCCAGCCCTAAACAAACACGGGGCTCCGCAGGGGTGCCAGTCCCGGCGGCCAGCCGGCCCGCTGCACCGCAGCCCCGGGGGTGGGGTGCCCGCAGCTGGGGGGCTACGGACCCTTCCTCGGGGAGCGGGATGGAGCAGATAGGGGATTGCCCTCCCAGATGCCACAGTCTTTTATCTTCCTTTTTTTTTTCTTTTTTTTTTAAACCCAGAAATAATACACACTCTTCCCTCCTAGCCGGATAATATCTTCTTTATGGTGAATATTCAACTTTTTGTTTTGTTGTTTGTTTTTTTTTTCCTCACACCTCCCGGCATCGCAGCGAGCATCCCCTGGCAGAGGCCCGGAGGGATGTGTGCCTGGCTCTCGCCCTGAGCAACTAGGTCTCCCTCCCCCAAATCTCCCTATTTTTCCCTTCTTAAAATAAGAGCTATCCGAGGGTAAAAAATGTGGCTCCTCCTTGAGTTGCCCCAACTGTCAGGTGAAGCCAAAGCAAGCTGTGGGATGTGTCTATCCCAGGAGCTGGCGGTAGGCATTTTCCCTCCGTTTCTTTATCCCCCCCCCCAGCCCTCTTATCTCAGCTGTGTACAAACTGATATGGTACTTAGCAGGAAAGTGACTGGAAATTAAAATAACTTCGTTCACCAGAGGTTATCAGCTGGATATCTGTCATCATCAGTTTGTACAGAAAGAGTCATCGGCGGCAAAAGGCTGGACTAGAGCAGAGCCCGGCTCTCGGCAGCCGGCAGGCATGAGCCCTCTCGACAGAAACCGAGCCCAAACCTGCTGATGCGCGGTGCTGTCGCTCCTGGGGTAGGCACAGCTTTTCTTTCGGTCTTTCCAGGCAAGGTGAACGGGAGGTGAAGAATTTGCAGTGCGGAGGGTACGGTAAAACTCTGGCTGTAGCTATCTGCTCTGCCGGCGTGGGTGAACCGATTATGACCTGTAAGTTTTATTGTATGCGTTAAATTTTGTCGTATAGCGCGGCAGAGGTTCGGTCGGAAAACAATTTCTCGATAAACCGTTTCTCTATTAAATTGTACGATTAAAGGTTATACTTCTTTCTTGTCAGTTGTCTTTAAATAATATCGTTAAATAATATCGGTCACCCTGCCAGGTTGTAGTGATTTTCTTTTCTTTTTTACTTTTAGGTGTCTTTTAGTGGGTTCAATATTAAATAGAAAATAAGCTTTTGCAAGCGAGGGCAGGGATTCGTTGTCTGCTAGCGCCCGGCTCGTTTTCCGATCCCAACTTGCAACGTAAAACATTTTCCCATGTTTTTTACCTTCAAATGTTCGACAAGAGCAGGAGAAGCCGCGGGAATCGATGCCCGCGCCGCTTCTCCCCAGCTTGGGTGCTGCCACTCCAAATTTGCGTGCTGAAAAGCGCCGAGCTATCGGCTTTAAACCCCACATTTCCTCTCAGTCATTTGGATACCTCTTCTCCATTTAAACCCTAGGGTATTTCAAACACGTGTAAGGGTGGATATAACGCGAGAAATACCGTGAGAGTTTTTTTCAAGCGACCGGCACAAGCCGGTGCCCATGTAACCCCAGTGTGGGGAGTGGAGACCTGCCCGGGCCCGGGGGGTGTCTGCCCGAAAGTTGAGGGTGACTGTGAAGAAGAAGGGCCTCGCTGGCCTGGCAGGCGCCTCTTTCCCTGACTCCAAAGTGACCCGTGTTTTACACTTCAGGCACCTTGGGTTTTTTTTTTTCTTGGTTTTTTTTTTTTTCCTTTTTTTTACGGTCGATTTGCCTATTGACGTTACAGCCGCGCTACAAGTTTCATTTTATTTCCTCCGGTAGACACGATAAGAAAACCCGACTTAAACTGGGACGAGCGTGGGAAACCGTTTCCAGTCATCCCTTTCCTCTCCTTTTCGTTTCGGGTTTGCTCTCGAACAGCTCAAATCATACAGTCTCCAATTCCTAACTCTTCATTACGTCACTCCTTTCCCAAATCCCACTCTTCTGACGTACCTTTCACCCCGGGGCTCCAAGAGGCTCTCAGATGCCTCCTGCCCCGGGCCTGGGTTAGGCACCCGGGGGTGAATGTGCGGGAGGATTTCTGCGGGCGGGGGGATGCTCGCTGCGGAAGACACCGCTAGGGAGGTGGTGCCAGCAAGGTAACCATGGAGCCTGATCGTTGCGGCCAAAGAGGGAAGAAGGCAGAATGGGGAAAAAAAGGAGAAAGTTTCGTATCCAATTAAGGCAAATTCCCTCGTGGGCACTTCAGCCTCCCAAAAAAGGGCTGGGGGAAAGACATGTGCAAGTGCAGAGCAGTTGCTCCTTCCCCCACTCCCGGGTCTCTGCAAACTTGATCTCTTTACAGGGGTGCACTCGGGAGGAGGCTTAGGCTCGGCCCGGCCACATCCCCGCCGACCCTCGGTCAGGGCAGCCCCGGAGGCAGCGGGCATCGCCCGCCGTGTCAGGCCGCGATGCTCCCGCGGTGCTGCGGTCGTGGAGACCCGGCGGGTTCGTGTGTGAGGCGGTACGAGGGGTCACCTCGGTGACTATCGCAGCTTGGAGAGTATTCTTTTCCGAGACGTGTTTATGTAACTTAATGTACTTTAGAAACTGCTGGGGAGTTTAGGCCGGGCTGATAAGAGCAGCGGTTATTACGGGCGACGTGCCGGCACCTCTCCGTCTCTCTTCTCCCCTTCGCTTATCCGCACTACTTAAAATATACTTTTATCAAGGCCACCCCACGATACGAAGTGTTTCCATTCCCCAGCGGCTGTGACATTGAAGCGGACTTATCGATCGGGGCACCGGCAGCGCTCAGGCGCGCCCAGGCTGGCGGGGAGCTGCCGGCCGGCTCCGAGAAGGGATCACGCCCCCGCCGCAGGCACCGCGGCCGAAGCCGGTGGGGCAATCCGCATCCACAGAGAAAGAGGCATTTCGGAGGGATAGGGGCCTTTGACATCACCCATCACCTCCACGTCGGGCTGGGCGGGACAGCCCTATGGAGCTCGGGGTAGTGGTTAGTCAAACTGACCCCCAAACCAGCAGCCTCCAGTACACACCACAACACGGGCGGGAGCGGGCATGGAGCACGTCCCCGTTGCAAGAGATCAGATGTGTCCCATGGGGAAGGGGGACCCCCACATTCTCAAGAGTGAGGAGAGATTCTTTTTACTTTCTCCAAAACTCCTAGCGAAGGGCTGCCAGGTGCTCAGAGGCCGGGCTTGATCTCCAGCCTGTCGTCTTGTCCTCAGACAGCAGACTCCGGGCCCCGCGGCTGCCCCGGCCCTGGGCAGGACACCCTGACCAGACTCCGAGGATCGTTCCCCGCTCCTGCCTGGTGGTTCGGCTCTCCCCTGGGTTGAAGCCGTGCCCAGCGGCGGGGGGTGGGGCAGAAGGTTATTCCCCACTGCAGTAAGCGGCCTCCCCGTCACTGGTGACCTTCTGCCGCGTGCTTTTGGGTGATTTCCACGGTGTCTTTCAACCCTTGACGCTCAAATAAGCATCAGGCAGCAGAGAGCCCACACGGACATTTGTGCAATAGGTGTCCAAGCGTGTGGGTTTGTTTTGTTTGTTGTTTGTTTTTTGGTTTCGGGTTTTTTTGGGGGGGAGGGGATTTATTATTATTTGGGGGGGTTGTTTGTTTGGTTTTTTGGGGGTTTTTGTTTTTTTTTTTTTGTTTGTTTGTTTGGGTTTTTTTAATAATGATCTGCAGCTTCTTTTTATTTGCCCGCCCTCCAGCACCCGAGGTCCGGGTGGTTAATGATTTCAACCTTAAAAAAAAAAAAA